>JARBWK010000037.1:246405-293286 GCA_030556195.1 Anolis apletophallus
AAACAGCTTCCCAGTAAGTGAGGGCTAGTCAGGAAATCAAGTTAATGAAGCCTTACTGTCAATTCAGAGCGTAAACAGCTTCCCAGTAAGTGAGGGCTAGTTAGGGAAATCAAGTTAATGAAGCCTTACTGTCAATTTTGGGCGTGGTCTGTGATTTTTCGGTTGGAAGTGATTTGGGTGTTTGTGTTGTGGATTGGCAGTTTATTATGGATCGGAATTTTCATGTTGGCTGGCCAGTGCAGCAGTTATGCAAATCCGCCCTTATTGGTAGCCAATCATGTTGTTCAGAATGTAGAGGCTGGGTGAGTCTTTGACTGCCCCGGAGGATGCTGGTAAATGTAGTTTTATTTTTACTCGTTGTTTTGGGGGCCAATGAAGCTGTTTTAATAGGGGCGTTGTGTGCTCCCTATAGTTTGCTCCAGTAAGGGGCCTGGCTGCCGCCTGTTGTACCAGTTGTAATTTCCAGGCCATCTTCAAGGGCAGCCCCACGTAGAGCACATTGCAGTAGTCAAATCTGAGATTGCAATAGTCCAAAATGAGATTGAGATCACTTTTCTAACCCGTTCATCCCACTGTCCTTGTTATTTTCCCTCCAGTGTCCACTTCAAGCTTGGTGATGCAGCTCCGAACACCACTTCCAGAAATGGTTTTGCCTTCGACGTCATCCCGCCAGCGATTCCTGACGGCGTGTTGGGGCCAGGCTGCGGGTTGAAGACGGGAGAGACCATTGCCTGGCATTGTTTGCAACCAGGATGCGCCAACTCAACCAAAGACACAAAAACGGCACCCGCGCAGATCTGGTCCTCCGTGGCAGAGCTTTCCCACAGTATTCCCCCTTGTGTCTTATGGATTTTGAAAGTATTTTCCTTCCCAAGGGCATTGTGCGAGAGGCGAAAAAGAACAAAGCGTGGACAAGGAGGCTCGGCGAGGGCGCAAAGCAGAAGATCAGTCGTATTTATAAAGGGACGTTCCTTGGCTGGAATGGACTGGAGAACGAGAGAGAGATCGACTGACCGATCAGGGGCTTGAAATGGAGGGGCTGTTGAACTGAGCCAACCAACATGTATATATATATGGAGAGAGAGAGAGAGAGAGATTCCCCACTCAAGGCCCCCTCCCTCCCTTTCCCTTGACCGATCCACAGAGATTTATATTAAAGGAAATCCACCTTTGTCCGATCTATATAAATAAAGGCGTAATGTTCGTTTGTGGGATTGACGTCGCTCAAAAGCCCAAGTGACACCCAATTTGGACACCACACCCCTTACAGACCGACAAGTGACCATCACTCGTAACCCCCCCCCCACACCCCCCCAAAAAACATTGAAAAGAATTTGAAAAACCCCAAAAAGCTAAATGACAATTCAGGGGGGGGAAGGAAGGTTAGAAAGAAAGAAAGAAAGAAAGAAGGATGGAAGCAAAGAGCGAAGGAGGGAAGGAAAGGAGCGAAAGGAGAAGGAAAAGAAAAAGGGGGAAGGAAGGTAAGAGGTAGAGAAGGAAGGAAGGAAGGAAGGAAGGAAGGAAGGAAGAAAGGAAGGAAGGAAAAGAAAAGGAGGGAAGGAAAAGAGAAAGGAGAAGGAAAAGAAAAAGGGGGAAGGAAGGTAAGAGGTAGAGAAGGAAGGATGGAAGCAAAGAGCAAAGGAAGGATGGAAGGAAAGAAAGTAGAAGGAAAAGAAAAGGGGAAGGAAGGTAAGAGGTAGAGATGGAAGGATGGAAGGAAAGAAGGAAAGGAGGGAAGGAAAAGAGAGAAAGTAGAAGGAAAAGAAAAAGGGGGAAGGAAGGTAAGAGGTAGAGAAGGAAGGAAAGGAAGGAAGGGAGGATGGAAGCAAAGAGTGAAGGAGGGAAGGAAAAGAGAGAAAGGAGAAGGAAAAGAAAAAGGGAAGGAAGGTAAGAGGTAGAAAAGGAAAGGAAGGAAGGATGGAAGGAAAGAGAAAGTAGAAGGAAAAGAAAAGGGGAAGGAAGGTAAGAGGTAGAGAAGGAAGGAAGGAAGGAAGGGAAGGAGAGAAAGTAGAAGGAAAAGAAAAGGGGAAGGAATGAAGGTAAGAGGTAGAGAAGAAAGGAAGGAAGGATGGAAGCAAAGAGCGAAGAAGGAAGGAAAGGAGAGAAAGTAGAAGGAAAAGAAAAAGGAAGGAATGAAGGTAAGAGGTAGAGAAGAAAGGAAGGAAGGATGGATGGAAGCAAAGAGCGAAGAAGGAAGGAAAGGAGAGAAAGTAGAAGGAAAAGAAAAAGGGGGAAGGAAGGTAAGAGGTAGAGAAGGATGGAAGGAAGAAAGGAATGATGGAAGCTAAGAGCGAAGGAAGCAAGGGAAGGAGAGAAAGTAGAAGGAAAAGAAAAAGGGGGAAGGAAGGTAAGAGGTAGAGAAGGAAGGATGGAAGCAAAGAGCGAAGGAAGGAAGGGAAGGAGAGAAAGTAGAAGGAAAAGAAAAAGGGGGAAGGAATGAAGGTAAGAGGTAGAGAAGGAAGGATGGATGGAAGCAAAGAGCGAAGAAAGGAAGGAAAGGAGAGAAAGTAGAAGGAAAAGAAAAAGGGGGAAGGAAGGTAAGAGGTAGAGAAGGAAGGAAGGATGGAAGCAAAGAGCGAAGAAAGGAAGGAAAGGAGAGAAAGTAGAAGGAAAAGAAAAAGGGGGAAGGAAGGTAAGAGGTAGAGAAGGAAGGAAGGATGGAAGCAAAGAGCGAAGAAGGAAGGAAAGGAGAGAAAGGAGAAGGAAAAGAAGGTAAGAGGTAGAGAAGGAAGGAAAAAGGAAGGAGTGAAAGAAGGAGAGGGAGGGAGGGATGGAAGCAAAAAGCGAAGGAAGGAGAGAAGGAAGAAAAGAAAGGAGAAAAAGAAAAAGGGGGAAGGAATGAAGGTAAGAGGTAGGGAAGGAAGAAAAAGGCAAGGAGGGAAGGAAAGAGAAGGAAGGAAGGAGAGAAAGGAGAAAAAAGGGGGAAGGAAGGGAAAAGGTAGAGAAGGAAGGAAAAAAGGAAGGAGGGAAAGAAGGAAGGGGCGGGAGGGAGGATGGAAGCAAAAAGCGAAGGAAGGAATGAAAGAAGGGAGAAAAGAGAAAGAGAAGGGGGAAGGGAGGAAAGGTAGAGAAGGGAGGAGGAAGGGAAAGAAGGAAAGAGGGAGGGAAGTGTGGAAGCAAGAAGGAAGGAAGGAAGGAGAAAAAGGAAAAAAAGAAAAGGGGAAGGAAGGAGGGAAAGAAGGAGAGGGCGGGAAGGAGGGAGGATGGAAGCAAAAAGTGAAGGAAGGAATGGAGAAAAGAAAGAAAAGGGGGAAGGAAGGAAAGAGGTAGAGAAGGAAGGAAAAGGGAGGAGGGAGGGAAAGAAGGAGGGAAGGGTGGAAGCAAAAAGGGAAGGAAAGAAGGAAGAAAGGGAAAGGAGAAGAGAGTAAAAGGGGGGAGGAAGTAAAGAGAAGGAAGGAAAAGAAAGGAGTGAATGATGGAAGCAAAAAGCAAAGGAAGTAAAGAAGGAAGAAAGGAGAGAGGAGAGAGAAAGAAAAAAGGTGGGAAGGAACGAAAGAAGTAGAGAAGGGAAGGAAAGAGGGAGCAAAGGAAGGAGGGAAAGAAGGAGGGAAAGAGGGACGGAAGGTTGGCCACAGCAAAGTGTGGCGGGTACAGTAGGTTCAGTTGGACATCGGGGTTCTGTGTGCCAAGTTTGGTCCAGATCCGTCATCGGTGGTGGTTACAGTGTCTCTGGATGGAAGTGAACTACAACTTCCAGAAATGAGGGTCAGTTCTCCCCAAACCCATCCAGTATTTTCAGTTGGTCATATCGGTTCTGTGTGCCAAGTAAAGTCCAGGGCCATCATTTGTGGGGTCCAGAGTGCTCTTTGATTGCAGGTGAACTATACATCCCAGTACCTACAACAGCTATAAATCGAGCTGAATTTCCTCCCAACCTCTCCAGTATTTTGATCACGGGGGTTCTGTGCGCCAAATGCGGTCCAGGTACATTGTCCGTGGGCTTCACAGTGCTCTGACTTGATGCAGGGTGAACTACAACTTCCATCATGTGGAGTCAGTCGTCCCAGGCCCAGATTAACGCCTTTTGGTGCCCTAGGCCACACTTTGGAAGCCCCGCCCCCGGGGCCGCTGCTGCGCGTGCATGGCAGCAGCCCCGGGGGCGGGGCTTCCCTCTGCCTCTTCCTCCTCGCCGCAACCGGATTCGTTCAGCCAAGGAAGGCGGTCACAGGGAGGAGGAGAAAGGGAAGCCCCGCCCACGAGGCGCTACTGGGCAAGCATGGCAGCGGCCCCAGGGGCGGGGCTTCCCTCCACCTCTGTCTCCTCGTCACGACCGCCTTCATTCAGTAAAGAAAGGCGGTCGTGGGGAGGAGGAGAAGGAAGGGAAGCCCCGCCCCCAGGGCGCTACTGCACATGCCCAGCAGGGCCCGGGGGCGGGGCTTCCCTCCGCCTCTTCCTCCTTGCCGCGTCCGCCTACGTTCAGTCAAGGAAGGCGATCGCGGGCAGGAGAAGGAAGAGAAGCCCCACCCCCGGGGCGCTGCTGTGCATGCATGGCAGCGACCCCGGGGGAGGGGCTTCCCTCCGCCTCTTTCTCCTCGCCATGACCGCCTTCGTTCAATCAAGGAAGGCGGTTGCGGGGAGGAGGCGGAAGGGAAGCCCCGCCCCCAGGGTGCTACTGGGCATGCATGACAGCGGCCCCGGGGGCGGGGCTTCCCTCCGCCTCTTTCTCCTCGCTACGACCGTCTTCGTTCAGTCAAGGAAGGCGGTCGCGGCGAGGAGGAGGAAGAGAGGCCCCGCCCCCGGGGCGCTACTGGACATGCATGGCAGCGGCCCCGGGGGCGGGGCTTCCCTCCGCCTCTTTCTCCTCACCGCGACCGCCTTCGTTCAGTCAAGGAAGGCGGTCGCGGGGAGGAGGAAAGGAAGCCCCGCCCCAGGGCGCTACTGGGCATGCATGGCAGCGGCCCCGGGGCGGGCTTCTCTCCGCCTCTTTCTCCTCACCACGACCGCCTTTGTTCAGTCAAGGAAGGCGGTCGCGCTACTGGTGCCCATGGCAGGAGGAGGAAGAGAGGAAGGCCCGCCTCCGGGCGCTGCTGGGCATGCATGGCAGCGGCCCTGGGGCGGGCTTCCTCCGCCTCTTCTCCTCACCGCGACCGCCTTCGTTCAGTCAAGGAAGGCGGTCGCGGGGAGGAGGCGGAAGGGAAGCCCCGCCCCCAGGGCGCTGCTGGGCATGCATGGCAGCGGCCCCGGGGGCGGGGCTTCCCTCCGCCTCTTCCTCCTCACCGCGACCGCCTTCGTTCAGTCAAGGAAGGCGGCTTCTCCGCCTCGCGGTCAAGGAGGAGGAAGAGAGGCCCCGCCTCCGGGCGCTACTGGACATGCATGGCAGGGGCCACGGGGTAGGGCTTCCCTCCGCCTCTTTCTCCTCCCCGCTACCGCCTTCGTTCAGTCAAGGAAGGCGGTCGCAGGGAGAAGGTGGAAGGAAGCCCCGCCCCAGGGCGCTGCTGGGCATGCCCCGCAGCGGCCCCGGGGCGGGGCTTCTCTCCGCCTCTTCCTCCTCACCGCGACCGCCTGTTCAGTCAAGGAAGGCGGTCGCGCGAGGAGGAGGAAGAGAGGCCCGCCCCTCGGGCGCTACTGGACATGCATGGCAGCGGCCCCGGGGCGGGGCTTCCTCCGCCTCTTTCTCCTCGCCACGACCGCCTTCATTCAGTAAAGAAAGGCGGTCGTGGGGAGAAGGAGGAGGAAGGGAAGCCCCGCCCTCGGGGCGATACTGCACAGGCATAGCAGTGGCCCCGGGGGCGGGCTTTCCTCCGCCTCTTCCTCCTCGCCACGACCGCCTTCGTTCAGTCAAGAAAGCCGGTTGCGGGGAGGAGGATGAAGGGATGCCCCGCCCCCGGGGCGCTACTGGACATACCCAGCAGGGCCCGGGGCGGGGCTTCCCTCCGCCTCTTCCTCCTTGCCGTGCCGCCTTCGCTTCAGTCAAGGAAGGTGGTCGCGGGGAGGAGGCGGAAGGGAAGCCCCACCCCCAGGGCGCTACTGGGCATGCATGGCAGCGGCCCCGGGGGCGGGGCTTCCCTCCGCCTCTTTCTCCTCGCCATGACCATCTTCGTTCAGTCAAGGAAGGCGGTCGCGTCGAGGAGGAGGAAGAGAAGCCTCACCCCCGGGGCGCTGCTGGGCATGCATGGCAGCGGCCCCGGGGGCGGGACTTCCCTCCGCCTCTTCCTCCTCACCGCGACCGCCTTCGTTCAGTCAAAGAAGGCGGTCGCGGGGAGAAGGCGGAAGGGAAGCCCCACCCCCGGGGCGCTACTGGGCATGCATGGCAGCGGCCCCGGGGGCGGGGCTTCCCTCCGCCTCTTTCTCCTCGCTACGACTGCCTCCGTTCAGTCAAGGAAGGCGGTCGCAAGGAGGAGGCGGAAGGGAAGCCCCGCCCCTGGGGCGCTACTGGACATGCATAGCAGTGGCCCTGGAGGCGGGGCTTCCCTCCGCCTCTTTCTCCTCGCCATGACTGCCTTCGTTCAGTCAAGGAAGGCGGTCGCGGGGAGGAGGCGGAAGGGAAGCCCCTCCCCCAGGGCGCTACTGGACATGCATGGCAGCGGCCCCGGGGGGATTGCCTGAGCAATGTCACTCCCTCTGGGGGCGGGGCCCGAGCGACGTCAATCTCTCTGGGGGCGGGGCCCAGAGCAACATCACTCCCTCCGGGGGCGGGGCCCGAGCAACATCACTCTCTCCAGGGGCGAGGCCTGAGCAATGTCACTCCCTCCAGGGGCGGGGCCCGAGCGACGTCACTCCCTCCGGGGGTGGGGCCCAAGCAATGTCACTCCCTCTGGGGGTGGGGCCCGAGCAACGTCAATCCCTCCAAGGGCGGGGCCCGAGCAACGTCAATCCCTCCGGGGGTGGGGCCCAAGCAACGTCACTCCCTCCGGGGGCAGGGCCTGAGCAATGTCACTCCCTCTGGGGGCGGGGCCCGAGCGATGTAACTCCCCCCAGGAGCGGGGCCTGAGCAATGTCACTCCCTCCGGGGGCGGGGCCCAAGCAACGTCACTCCCTCCGGGGGCAGGGCCTGAGCAATGTCACTCCCTCTGGGGGCGGGGCCCGAGCGACGTCAATCCCTCTGGGGGCGGGGCCCAAGCAACATCACTCCCTCCGGGGGCGGGGCCCGAGCAATGTCACTCCCCCAGGGGCGGGGCCTGAGCAATGTCACTCCCTCCGGGGGCGGGGCCCAAGCGACGTCACTCCCTCCGGGGGCAGGGCCCGAGCAACGTCACTCCCTCTGGGGGGCGGGGCCCGAGCGACGTCAATCTCTCTGGGGGTGGGGCCCAAGCAACATCACTTCCTCTGGGGGCGGGGCCCGAGCAACGTCACTCCCTCCAGGGGCGGGGCCTGAGCAATGTCACTCCCTCCGGGGGCGGGGCCCGAGCTACGTCACCCCCTCCGGGGGTGGGGCCCAAGCAATGTCACTCCCTCTGGGGGCGGGGCCTGAGCGATGTCACTCCCTCTGGGGGGTGGGGCCTGAGCGATGTCACTCCCTCTGGGGGTGGGGCCCGAGCAACGTCACTCCCTCCAGGGGCAGGGCCTGAGCAATGTCACTCCCTCTGGGGGCGGGGCCCGAGCGATGTCACTCCCTCTGAGGGCGGGGCCCGAGCAACGTCACTCCCTCCAGGGGCGGGGCCTGAGCAATGTCACTCACTCCGGGGGCGGGGCCCGAGCGACGTCACTCCCTCCGGGGGTGGGGCCCAAGCAATGTCACTCCCTCTGGGGGTGGGGCCCAAGCAACGTCACTCCCTCCGGGGGTGGGGCCCGAGCAACGTCAATCCCTCCGGGGGCGGGGCCCGAGCGACGTCACTCCCTCCGGGGGTGGGGCCCAAGCAATGTCACTCCCTCCAGGGGCGGGGCCTCAGCAATGTCACTCCCTCCGGGGGCGGGGCCCGAGCAACGTCAATCCCTCTGGGAGCAGGGCCCAAGCAACATCACTCCCTCCGGGGGCGGGGCCCGAGCAATGTCACTCCCTCCAGGGGCGGGGCCTCAGCAATGTCACTCCCTCCGGGGGCGGGGCCCGAGCAACGTCAATCCCTCTGGGGGCGGGGCCCGAGCAATGTCACTCCCTCCAGGGGCGGGGCCTCAGCAATGTCACTCCCTCCGGGGGCGGGGCCCGAGCGATGTCACTCCCTCTGGGGGTGGGGCCCGAGCAACTTCACTCCCTCCAGGGGTGGGGCCCAAGCAATGCCACTCCCTCCGGGGACGGGGCCTGAGCAACATCCCTCCCTCTGGGGGCGGGGCCCAAGCAACGTCACTCCCTCCGGGGGTGGGACCTGAGCAATGTCACTCCTCTGGGGGTGGGGCCCGAGCAATGTAACTCCCTCCGGGGGCGGGGCCCAAGCAATGTCACTCCCTCCGCGGACGGGGCCTGAGCGACATCCCTCCCTCTGGGGGCGGGGCCCGAGCAATGTCACTACCTCTGGGGACGGGGCCTGAGCGACATCCCTCCCTCTGGGGGCGGGGCCCAAGCAACGTCACTCCCTCTGGGGGCGGGGCCTGAGCAACGTCACTCCCTCCAGGGGCGGGGCCTGAGCAACGTCACTCCCTCCAGGGGCGGGGCCCAAGCAATGTCACTCCCTCCGGGGGCGGGGCCCGAGCGACATCACTCCCTCTGGGGGCGGGGCCCAAGCAACGTCACTCCCTCCGGGGGCGGGGCCTGAGCAATGTCACTCCCTCTGGGGCGGGGCCCGAGCGATGTAACTCCCTCCGGGGGCGGGGCCCCAGCAATGTCACTCCCTTCGGGGATGGGGCCTGAGCGACATCCCTCCCTCTGGGGGCGGGGCCCGAGCGATGTAACTCCCTCTGGGGGCGGGGCCTGAGCAATGTCACTCCCTCCGGGGGCGGGGCCTGAGCGACATCCCTCCCTCTGGGGGCGGGGCCCAAACGTCACTCCCTCCGGGGCCGGGGCCTGAGGAATGTCACTCCCTCCAGGGGCGGGGCCTGAGCAACTTCACTCCCTCCAGGGGCGGGGCCCAAGCAATGTCACTCCCTCCGGGGACGGGGCCTGAGCGACATCCCTCCCTCTGGGGGTGGGGCCCAAGCAACGTCACTCCCTCCGGGGGTGGGGCCTGAGCAATGTCACTCCTCTGGGGGCGGGGCCCGAGCGATGTAACTCCCTCCGGGGGCGGGGCCCCAGCAATGTCACTCCCTTCGGGGATGGGGCCTGAGCGACATCCCTCCCTCTGGGGGCGGGGCCCGAGCGATGTAACTCCCTCTGGGGGCGGGGCCTGAGCAATGTCACTCCCTCCGGGCGGGGCCTGAGCGACATCCCTCCCTCTGGGGGCGGGGCCCAAACGTCACTCCCTCCGGGGCCGGGGCCTGAGGAATGTCACTCCCTCTGGGGGCGGGGCCCGAGCGATGTAACTCCCTCCGGGGGCGGGGCCCAAGCAATGTCACTCCCTCCGGGGATGGGGCCTGGGCGACATCCCTCCCTCTGGGGGCGGGGCCCAAGCAACGTCACTCCTTATGGGGGCGGGGCCTAAGCAACATCACTCCCTCCGGGGGCGGGACCCGATTGACGTCACTCCCTCCGGGGGTGGGGCCTGAGCAATGTAACTCCCTCTGGGGGCGGGGCCTGAGCGATGTCACCCCCCCTGGGGGCGGGGCCTGAGCAATGTCACTCCCTCTGGGGGCAGGGCCTGAGCGACGTCACTCCCTCCAGGGGCGGGGCCCGAGCAACTTCACTCCCTCCAGGGGCGGCGCCCAAGCAATGCCACTCCCTCCGGGGACGGGGCCCAAGCAACGTCAGTCCCTCCGGGGGCGGGGCCTGGGCGACATCACTCCCTCTGGGGGCGGGGCCCGAGCGATGTAACTCCCTCCGGGGGCGGGGCCTGAGCAATGTCACTCCCTCCGGGGACGGGGCCTGAGCGACATCCCTCCCTCTGGGGGCGGGGCCCAAGCAACGTCACTCCCTCTGGGGGCGGGGCCTGAGCGATGTAACTCCCTCCGGGGCGGGGCCCAAGCAATGTCGCTCCCTCCGGGGACGGGGCCTGAGCGACATCCCTCCCTCTGGGGGCGGGGCCCAAGCAACGTCACTCCCTCTGGGGGCGGGGCCTAAGCAAAATCACTCCCTCCGGGGGCAGGGCCCGAGCGACGTCACTCCCTCCGGGGGTGGGGCCTGAGCAATGTCACTACCTCTGGGGGCGGGGCCCAAGCAACATCACTCCCTCCGGGGGCGGGGCCTGAGCAATGTCACTCCCTATGGGGGCGGGGCCTGAGCAACATCACTCCCTCTGGGGGCGGGGCCCCAGCGATGTAACTCCCTCCGGGGGCAGGGCACAAGCGACGTCACTCCCTCTGGGGGCGGGGCCTGAGCTACGTCACTCCCTCCGGGAGCGGGGCCCGAGCGACGTCACTCACTCTGGGGGCGGGGCCTGAGCGACATCACTCCCTCTGGGGGCGGGGCCCGTGCTTTCCATTCTGGTCCTAATCTGGTTTTATTCCGTTTTTAACTACGTTGTGTTGCGTATTCATTGTTTTGAACCACCCTGAGCCATTTTGGGAAGGTGGGTTATATACTAGGCATGGTTTAGAACCCAAAAATAGGAAATCGAAATCTAATGGGGGGGGGATTTTTTTTTTTGATTAGTAAAAAGAAGACTTACAAAAAAATTTCCAAAAATTTCTAAAATGTAACGTAATTACTAACGAAATTCGTTAGTAGTTCGTATGCCAGCGCATGCACATTCCAGATGGTTTTGGCCTACAACTCCCAGAAATCCTAACAGCTGGTAAATTGGCTGGGATTTCTGGGAGTTGTAGGCCAAAAAACTGAATAAATCACACTGAATTCTAGATGGGAGTCTCCAAATAGGAAGGAGGGAGGGAAGGAGGGAGGGAGGGAGGGGGGGTATTCTATTCTTGGAAGCAGCAAAAGAAAAGGAGGAGCCCCCCCGCTCCTCGCTCCTCGCTGCCTCTCTCTCACCCCGATCCTGAGGGAGCGAGGGCCCACGTTTGCCCAGGCTGAGAGGAAAAGGAAGAGGCCTGAGGCTGTGAGGAATGGTGGGAGTTGAAGTCCAAAACACCTGGAGGGCTGAAGTTGGCCCGTGCGATGGGGCAAGACAGAGCAACGGGGAAGAGAAGGGGGGAGAAGCCACCAGGAAAGAGGAGGGGGCAGAGAAGCATGTGAGAGAGTGCAGGGAGAGAAAGGAGAAGCGTGTGTGTGTGTGTGTGTGTGTGTGAAGTTGGCCCGTACGGTGGGGCAAGACAGAGAGTCCCCGCAGAAGACAAGAGCCCGAAAGCCAAGCCCAAGCCGGCCAAGAGCACCAAGGCCAAGACGACCAAGGCGGCGCCCAGAAGGAAGTGAGTCAGCCCGCTCTTCCTCAAGACCCCAAACCACCGCCACCACGAGGAAGAGAGAGCAGAGGGGGGGAGAGAGGGAGGAGAAGCGTGGAGGACTACACTTTCCAGAATGCCTAGCAGCAGCGTCACTTCCAGTTCCCCATAGAAATGCGGGAAAAAGAAGAAGATGAATGAAGGCGGGAAGGAAATGAGGGGGAGAAGACAGGGAGAAGTGAGTAGTACAATAATTAAGAATTAATTACGATCATAACGCAAATTGTTGGCCTCAAGGACCGTAAAAGAAAGTCTACTTCCTGGTTAGCTGCCGTGATGCGTATAAACTAGAAAGTCCCATTACATACGAATCACTTACGATTTCTTTTAATTTTCATAACTTTTTTTCTCATGCCTACTGCATATACTGCCACCGTTTATTTACTAGTTGTTTGCTGTCCTTTCCATTGTATAGTTGGCGATAGGTGACCCATGTTTCAGACCCATAGAGAATAGACAGTACGATAGGCCCCGCCCCCAGAGGGAGTGACATTGCTCAGGCCCCGCCCCCAGAGGAAGTGACATCGCTTGGGCCCTGCCCCCGGAGGGAGTTACATCGCTCGGGCCCCGCCCCCAGAGGGAGTGATGATGCTCAGGCCCCGCCCCCAGAGGGAGTGACATTGCTCAGGCCCCGCCCCCAGAGGGAGTGACATTGCTCAGGCCCTGCCCCCGGAGGGAGTGACGTTGCTTGGGCCCCGACCCCAGAGGTAGTGACATTGCTCAGGCCCCACCCCGGAGGGAGTGACGTCGCTCAGGCCCCACCCCCGGAGGGAGTGATGTCGCTCGGGCCCCGCCCCCAGAGGGAGTGACGTTGCTTGGGCCCCGCCCCCAGAGAGAGGGATGTCGCTCAGGCCCCGTCCCCGGAGGGAGTGACATTGCTTGGGCCCCGCCCCCAGAGGGAGTTACATCGCTCAGGCCCCGCCCCCAGAGGGAGTGACATCGCTTGGGCCCCGCTCCCAGAGGGAGTGACGTAGCTCAGGCCCCGCCCCCAGAGGGAGTGACATTGCTCAGGCCCCGCCCCCAGAGGGAGTGACATTGCTCAGGCCCCGCCCCCAGAGGGAGTGACATTGCTCAGGCCCCGCCCCCGGAGGGAGTGAGGTTGCTTGGGCCCCGACCCCAGAGGTAGTGACATTGCTCAGGCCCCACCCCCGGAGGGAGTGACGTCGCTCGGGCCCCGCCCCCGGAGGGAGTGATGTTGCTTAGGCCCCGCCCCCAGAGGATTTTCGATTTCCTATTTTTGAGTTCTAAACCATGCCTAATATGCAGTGTGTATAAAATGATAGAATCTTCTCTAGTAAATACACATCTATAATTTCAATACAACATAAGCACAAGAGCATGAAAGATTCATAACATATCACATGGTAAATACCAACATAATATACAATGAAATAATGGCGGTGAACAGGCTCACACAAGCGGCGAGCCGAGACGCCCGGGCTCAAACGAAGAGAGTCAATGGTGGATAATCAAGGCAACGTCCCAGACGCCTCTCCCAGACAGAGTCAAAATCTTCAAAATAAATTTAAATATCAGGGAATTCTCACTGAAATAATACATAGGTGGGAGAAGGTCGTCCATGGGCCGACGAAAGGGTCTCGCGCGCCTTCGTTTCACCCCCGTAGGGGCTTCCTCAGGGCCGGCGGCGGGGCCTGGATGGCGAAATCTCGCGAGCGTCTTCAAAGTGTCGTAGCACTAGAGTTATAGTAATACAGAGTGATAATAGTACCTATACATTTACAGACTTCAAATAATGGTATACATGCGCTATCAGGAAAAGGGGAACAGCAAGGGTCATGGAGAAGATTTATTTATTTATTTATTTATTTGTTTGTTTGTTTGTTTGTTTGTTCAGGCTTCTATGCCGCCGACTCCCGGGGGCTCGCGGCGGCTCACAGGAGCCGAAGGCAACAATAAAACAGCGATAAAAACAGCAAAAGCAATTAAAACAACAATACAAATATACAAATAAAACCGCTAAGCAATTCTGCGATAGCATACATAGAAATGCACGGGCCTATTCTCCAAAAGCTTGCTTGAACAGGTGGGTTTTGCAGGCTCGCCTAAACGGGAGCAAGTCCCTCAGGGCCCTGGTTTCAGCCGGGAGGGCGTTCCACAGCGTGGGAGCTATGACTGAGAACGCCCTCCGGCGGGTAGATGTTAAGCGTGCCAACCTTGTCGATGGTATCTCTAGGAAGTTAGCGTCTTCAGACCTTAGTGGTCTCAATGGGCAATATGGAGTGAGACGGTCCTTCAGATACGCTGGCCCCAGACCGTGCAAGGCCTTAAAGGTAAGAACCAACACTTTGAAGGCGACCTGGTGCTCAATGGGAAGCCAGTGCAGATCCTGCAAAACAGGTGTTATACGGCAACCTGCTGGGGAGCCAGACAGGAGCCGGGCGGCAGTGTTCTGCACCAGCTTGAGCCTCCGGATAGCCAACAGAGGAAGGCCAACGTAGAGCGCGTTACAGTTATCTAGCCTTGAGATGACCGTGGCTTGGATCACCGTGGCCAGGTCGCTCCGGGAGAGATAGGGGGCCAGCCTCCTTTCCTGGCGGAGATGGAAAAAAGCAGCCTTGCTGACCGCAGAGACCTGGGCCTCCATGGTCAGCTGGGAGTCAAGATGGACCCCCAGGCTCTTCACAGACGACGATGGGCATAGCGCCACACCGTCCAGGGTCGGAAGCCGGGCACCTACCCCACCCGGGCGACCCGCCAAAAGATCTCCGTCTTTGCCGGATTCACCCTCAACCTACTGGCTCGCAGCCATCCAGTAACGGCCTCGAGGCAGTGCTGGAAATTATCAGGGACGGATCCCGGCCTGCCCTCCATCCTCAGAATGAGCTGGGTGTCATCCGCGTACTGGTGGCACTCCAGCCCATAACTCCGCACCAGCTGTGCAAGCGGCTGCATGTAGATGTTAAATAACAGAGGGGAGAGAATGGCCCCCTGGGGGACCCCACAGAGTAGTGGGGAGCCCTCGGAGACCACCCCGCCCCTCCTCACACGCTGAGACCGCTGGTGGAGGAAGGAGGTCAGCCATTTAAGGGCCGCCCCCCTCACTCCAGCCATGGCCAGGCGGTGGGTCAAAAGATTGTGGTCGACCGTGTCAAATGCTGCCGTGAGGTCCAAAAACACGAGCAGCGCAGACCCGCCTTGGTCGAGCTGGCAGCGGAGTTGGTGATGGAGACCAGAACCGTCTCCGTCCCGTGCCCCAAACGGAAGCCGGACTGGAAGGGGTCTAGCCATGTTGCGTCATCTAAGAAGGACTGCAGCTGCTCCATTACTGCCCTCTCAACCACCTTGCCCAGGTACGAGAGGTTCGACACTGGGCGGTAGTTGGAGGGAACCGCAGGATCCAATAACGGTTTCTTCAGCAATGGAGCTACCACCGCCTCTTTCAAGCACTCTGGGAAGACTCCTTGCTCAAGGGAGCTGTTTACGATGTTCAACAGAGGCCCACGTAACCCCTCCAGGCAAGATCTAACAAGCCAGGAGGGGCACGGGTCGAGGGAGCAGGTGGTGGCAATATAATAAAAAGAAGACAAGCGGGCAGTAACATACCACGGCATGGGACAACAGGAGCACCGCAGGTGGAAACAGTATCCGCAAATACTGGGCTGGGAGCACTGAGGCTCAAAGGTTAAGCTATTATATCGTGTTTAGCACAGGTGCAATGATTCAAACAAGTAATTCACTGACAGATAGTTTGTCATTTAACCCAGTGTTTCCCAACCAGTGTGCCGGGGCACACTAGTGTTCCGTGAGCGATCATCAGGTGTGCCGTGGGAAATTGGAACCTCCAGGAAGTGTGTGTGTGGGGGGAGTCTAGTGTGTTGAAGTATAAAAACCCTAAGAAACGTACCTCGATAAAGGCACAAAATTACAACCACCCCCCTCCCCACCCGTTGTCTACTTGGTCTCTCCCTCTCCATGCATTGGGAAGGCCCGCCTCCCTTTCCCCAAATAGAGACGACCTCTTGCCTCCTGGGGGTTCTGTGTGGGAAGTTTGGCCCAGTTCTATCATTGTGGGATTCAGAATGCTCTTTGATTGTAGGGGAACTATAGGTCAATTTCCAAGCAAACCCTTCCAGTACTTTCTGTTGGCAATGAGAGTTCAATATGCCAAGTTTGGTTCAATTCCATTGTTGCAAGAGTTCATGATGCTCTTTGATTGTGTGTTAACTATAAATCCCAGCAACTACAACTCCCAAATGTCAAGGTCTATTTCCCCTGAACTCCATCCGTGTTCATATTTGGGCATATTGAGTATTCATGCCAAGTTTGGTCCTGATCCAACATTGTTTGAGTCCACAGTGCTCTCTGGATGTCGGTGAACTCCAACTCCAACACTCAACGTCAATGCCCACCATACTCTTATAGCATTTTCTCTTGGTTATGGGAGTTCTGTGTGGGAAGTTTGTGTCTTTCTGCCATTCCTGCCAGGATATCTATGTTGTGCTCATCGAAACAGGCCCAGGTTTCACACTGAGTGTATAAATACATTTAAAACATATTAACTCTATGTATTACTGTGTCAGAGTGTCATTTTGTGTCATTTTGGTTGGTGGTGTGCCCCAGGATTTTGCAAATGTAAAAAGTGTGCCGCGGCTCAGAAAAGGTTGGGAAACACTGATTTAACCCATAGGGGGTCTCTGAATTTAGGGAAATTATCCATTTATTTTCAAGGCGTAGTAGGGTTCTTTTTATATCAGAATGGGGTTGAGGATGATTTTTTTCTAGAACAGTCACTGTAAACATGGGTCACCTCTCGCCAACACCTACGACTCCTCGAACGCTTTCATCAGCGCTGTCTTCACACAATCCTAAATATACACTGGACCGACTATGTGACAAATGTTGCTGTCCTTGAGTAAGCAGGGGTCACCAGCGTTGAGGCCATGCTATTGAGAACACAGCTGCGCTGGGCAGGGCACAAAGTCTGTTGGATGGAGGACCACCGCCTCCCAAAGATACTACTCTACGGTGAACTCACCATGGGTCAGCACAAGAGTGGCGCCCCCAAAAAGAGATATAAGGACTCCCTGAAACAACATCTCAGGCTCGGCCAGATTGATCACCAAGAATGGTCCACCCCGGCTTCACATCGGGAGGCATGGAGACGCACTACCCACAATGCTGCGGCCTCTTTCGAGAAGACACGCCGAACGGGTCTCAAAGAGAAACGACAACGCAGAAAGAACCGCAACTTGGAAACAACATCACCCAAGGAGACATTCTGCTGTGCTTTCTGCAACCGAACTTGCCTATCTCAGATTGGCCTTTTTAGTCCTCAACACGCTTGTAAAAAGCGTGGGATGAGTCCTTCCTAAGAATCTTCGTTCGCGAAGTAATGCCGAGAGAGAGAGAGAGAGAGATGTCCCCCAGGGGACCATCCTCTCGCCCTTATTATTCAACGTTTATATGCGCCCCCTGGCCCAGCTGGTTCGCGACTTTGGTCTGGAGTGTTATCAGTACGCTGATGACACCCAGCTTCTGCTGAGAATGGACGGCAGGCCGGACTCCGTACCCGATTGTTTCCAGCAATGCCTTGAAGCCGTGACTGGATGGCTGCGTGCCAGCCGTCTGATAGGGATGGTTTAGAACCCAAAAATAGGGAATCGAAAATCTAATGGGGGGGGGGGGGGTTGATTAGTAATGGAAAGACTTACAAAAAAAATTCCAAAAATTTCTAAAATGTAACGTAATTACTAACGAAATTCGTTAGTAGTTCTAAAGTAGGCAAAGCAGGGAAACAGGACTGGCACTGTTTTAAGCACAGGCAAATCAAGGGGCAAGATTTCCCTTGGATTCCTTGCAGGAGATATAATGCATTAATATATTATTATTAATATTATTATTAATATTATTAAAGGACAGGGTTTCTTTGCAGGGACATATAATGCATTAATATATTATTATTATTAATATTATAAAAGGACAGGGTTTCTTTGCAGGGACATATAATGCATTAATATATTATTATTAATATTATTAAATAAAATAGTTGCCAATGCCCACCTCTGGTGCAGGCCTTGCTAATCTGTAGAGTTCTCCTCACTCCAGCTTGTCTCCATTCAGTTTTACCATAGCACTCTAGGATCTCCGTTTGAACTCTATGGCTTTTCTTGATTCTGAACTCTGCCTTCTCCTCTCCGTGCTCTTTTCACTCCTGCTGCCCTTCTCTCAGCAGTTCTTATGTACTTCTGCTCTGTCCTTCTATCTAAACCCCCTTCCTGGGTGTTTAAATCGCTTTTTTCCTCAGTCCTCCAGCCCCTCTAGGAATCCCGATCTGGATCTCTCTATCGTTTCCGGCTCCTTTTTTACTTCCTGGAGGAGGCCTTTCACTCTAATTAGGCTCCAAGCATGGAAAGGCCCCGATTTGACTGTGAGTTATGTCTGCAAAGCTATTTTGGAGGGGGAAATTTTCCTGTTGGGTGGGCATCCGAAATATTTACTAATCTAACGAAAATTTGGGCACAGAGAGTGCGGAAAAGAAAGTCCACTTCCGGATTGGCCCTGCGATGCATATAAACTTGAAAGTCCCATACATACGAATCCCTTCCGATTTCTTTTAATTTTCATAACTTTTTTCTCATGCCTACCGGCTGAAGGTGAGCCCGTTGAAGACAGAGATCTTGTGGCCCGGTCGCCTTGGGCTGGATGAGTGCCGGTTGCCTACCCTGGATGGCGAGCAACTTAGCCCGTCATCCCTTGTAAGCAGGCATGTAGCCAGGGGGGGGGGCTAAGGGGGCTTCAGCCCCCCCCCCCCCGAAATTCTCAGGGTGGTCCGCGAAAAGGCCTTACTGGTACATTATTTCAACTGTTATGTTTATTCGTAACATGATCTGATCACCATGCTCATTATATCCCACATTAATGGGGTTATTGGGACATGGGACGGAGACGGTCCTAGTCTCCATCTCGGATGAGTTGCGCCGCCAGCTGGATCAGGGCGGATCGGCGCTGCTCGTGTTATTGGACCTCACAGCGGCGTTTGATACAGTCGATTATGATCTATTGACTCACCGCCTTGCCAGGGCCGGAGTGAGGGGGACCGCCCTTAATTGGGTGACCTCCTTCCTCCGGAACCGGCTACAACGAGTGAGGGGGGGCAAGGATGTCTACGGGGTTCCCGCTTCTTTGCGGGGTTCCTCAGGGGCTATTCTCTCCCCCTTATTTAACATCTATATGCGACCACTTGCCCAGCTGGTGCGTAGTTTTGGGCTGGTGTGCCATCAGTACGCTGACGACACCCAGCTTATCTTGAAGATGGAGGGCAGCCTCGAATCCGTACCCGATAATTTCCATCGTTGCCTTGAGGCCGTCACTGGATGGCTGCGAGCCAGTAGGTTGAAGGTGAATCCGGCAAAGACGGAGATCCTGTGGCTGGGTCCTCCGGGCTGTAGGGATGTCCAGCTTCCAACCCTGGACGGCGTGACATTATGTCCGTCGCCCTCTGTTAAGAGCTTAGGAGTAACCCTGGACCCCCTGTTGTCGACGGAGGCCCACGTCTCCAGCGTCAGCAGGGTAGCATTTTTCCATCTTCGCCAGGCGAGGAAGCTGGCCCCCTATTTGTCCCGGCGCGACTTAGCCACAGTGATCCAAGCCATGGTCATCTCGAGGCTGGACTACTGTAACGCTCTTTACATTGGCCTTCCTCTGTCGGTAATCCGGAGACTCAAGCTGGTGCAGAACGCCGCAGCGCGACTCCTGGCGGGGGTCCCGATTGGCCACCACATCACGCCAATCCTGCGCGAACTGCACTGGCTCCCAAATGAATGCGGGATTGCCTTCAAAGTGTTAGTCCTGACTTTTAAGGCCTCACATGGTCTGGGGCCAGTGTGCCTGCGGGACCGCCTTGTCCCATACCATCCCACCAGATCACTGCGCTCCGAAGAGCTAAACCTCCTGGTCACCCCAAATGCGAGGACCTACCATCTGTCCGCAACCCGCCGCCGGGCTTTCTCTGTTGCAGCCCCAACCCTGTGGAACGCACTGCCCGCTGGCACCCGTGCCACCCAGGGCCTCCTCCCGTTCAGGAGAGCAGTCAAGACATCGCTGTTCCAACAAGCCTTCGGGGTCAGCTAGACTGTAGCTCCCACCGCCTGGCTGTCAGCCCACTGCGACTCCATTTGTTGCTTCAACTGTTCCAATTGTAATTCCATCTTAATGGTATTACTGTGAGTTATTATGAGTTATCTGACAATTGTATTTTACGAACTGTTGTAAGTCGCCCCGAGCCGTTTGGGGGGGGGGGGCAGAAAAATGCGAAATAATAAATAAATAAATAATACAAAAGGTTTGCTAGGGTAGACCCTCTTCCACCCAGTCTCAGCCCCCCCCCGAACCAAACTCAGCCCCCCCCCCTCGAATCAAAATCCTGGCTACGGCCCTGCTTGTAAGGAGCTTGGGTGTCCAATTGGACCCTTTGCTATCCGTGGAGACTCAGGTCTCCATGGTGAGCAAAACATCGTTCTTCCATCTTCGACAGGCTAGGCGACTGGCACCCTACCTGTCCAGGGACGACCTGAGCCTTCCCGCATTCCCTCCCAGATAAGGGGGGGAAACCAACAACAACTATCCCAGGGCTCTGCTATCAAAGAGGCCCCATGCCTATGGTGCCACCAACATGGGTAACCTTGCGGTGACCCAGCCGATCTGCCCTCCGATCTCAGCCTCGTTCTCGAAGAGCAAACACTCCAGCTGCCGGCCACGGGGATTTACCTGTCTGAACAGGTGTGGGTTGGGCCTCACTTTCTACTTTGGGGGTGACGCCGGGGTCAGTCCTTTCCCCACTCTCTTTAGAAAGCGGACGTCATCCATCCATCCCCCCCCCCAAAAAAACCCAAATTTCCATCCTCAACTAGATTGCTCTTTTGTCATCGAAATGAAAGACGGTTGCGAATCACGAGATCCCAAAACAAAAGAGGCTGAATCCTGGAATCAGGTAATTTTAGGTAATTTAAAGGTAATTTTAGGTAATTTTAAGGTAATTTTAAATGGTAAGCGAACATTATTTTGGTGCCCCACCCCAAAAAACATTATTTTGCCCCCCATGTAAAACAAATATACCATTACTAGCTGTAACCGGCACGCGTTGCTGTTCCCTATTTAGGAGATGTGAGAAAGTCTGAGTATGTAAGGGTTGGAAATGATGTTACTTAAGGTCTTGGTGGGGTGCTTGGAAACTGATCTTGAGTTTGGAAGTTGTAGTTCACCTACACCCAGAGAGCACTCTGGACTCAAACAATGTTGGATCAGGACCAAACTTGGCATGAATACTGAATATGCCCAAATGTGAACACGGATGGAGTTTGGGAAAATAGACCTTGAAATTTGGGAGTTACAGTTTCTGGGATTTATAGTGAACACACACACCCAGAGAGCATCCTGAACTCTTGCAACAATGGAATTGAACCAAACTTGGCATGAATACTGAATATGCCCAAATGTGAACACGGATGGAGTTTGGGAAAATAGACCTTGAAATTTGGGAGTTACAGTTTCTGGGATTTATAGTTAACACACAAAGAGCATCCTGAACTCTTGCAACAATGGAATTGAACCAAACTTGGCATGAATACTGAATATGCCCAAATGTGAACACGGATGGAGTTTGGGAAAATAGACCTTGAAATTTGGGAGTTACAGTTTCTGGGATTTATAGTGATCACACAAAGAGCATCCTGAACTCTTGCAACAATGGAATTGAACCAAACTTGGCATGAATACTGAATATGCCCAAATGTGAACACGGATGGAGTTTGGGAAAATAGACCTTGAAATTTGGGAGTTACAGTTTCTGGGATTTATAGTTAACACACAAAGAGCATCCTGAGCTCTTGCAACAATGGAATTGAACCAAACTTGGCATGAATACTGAATATGCCCAAATGTGAACACGGATGGAGTTTGGGAAAATAGACCTTGAAATTTGGGAGTTACAGTTTCTGGGATTTATAGTTAACACACAAAGAGCATCCTGAACTCTTGCAACAATGGAATTGAACCAAACTTGGCATGAATACTGAACATGCCCAAATGTGAACACGGATGGAGTTTGGGAAAATAGACCTTGAAATTTGGGAGTTACAGTTTCTGGGATTTATAGTTAACACACAAAGAGCATCCTGAGCTCTTGCAACAATGGAATTGAACCAAACTTGGCATGAATACTGAATATGCCCAAATGTGAACACGGATGGAGTTTGGGAAAATAGACCTTGAAATTTGGGAGTACTACAGTTTCTGGGATTTATAGTGATCACACAAAGAGCATCCTGAGCTCTTGCAACAATGGAATTGAACCAAACTTGGCATGAATACTGAATATGCCCAAATGTGAACACGGATGGAGTTTGGGAAAATAGACCTTGAAATTTGGGAGTTACAGTTTCAGGGATTTATAGTGATCACACAAAGAGCATCCTGAACTCTTGCAACAATGGAATTGAACCAAACTTGGCATGAATACTGAATATGCCCAAATGTGAACACGGATGGAGTTTGGGAAATAGTCCTTGAAATTTGGGAGTTACAGTTTCAGGGATTTATAGTGATCACACAAAGAGCATCCTGAACTCTTGCAACAATGGAATTGAACCAAACTTGGCATGAATACTGAATATGCCCAAATGTGAACACGGATGGAGTTTGGGAAAATAGACCTTGAAATTTGGGAGTTACAGTTTCAGGGATTTATAGTGATCACACAAAGAGCATCCTGAACTCTTGCAACAATGGAATTGAACCAAACTTGGCATGAATACTGAATATGCCCAAATGTGAACACGGATGGAGTTTGGGAAATAGACCTTGAAATTTGGGAGTTACAGTTTCTGGGATTTATAGTTGACACACAAAGAGCATCCTGAACTCTTGCAACAATGGAATTGAACCAAACTTGGCATGAATACTGAATATGCCCAAATGTGAACACGGATGGAGTTTGGGAAATAGTCCTTGAAATTTGGGAGTTACAGTTTCTGGGATTTATAGTTAACACACAAAGAGCATCCTGAGCTCTTGCAACAATGGAATTGAACCAAACTTGGCATGAATACTGAATATGCCCAAATGTGAACATGGATGGAGTTTGGGAAAATAGACCTTGAAATTTGGGAGTTACAGTTTCTGGGATTTATAGTGATCACACAAAGAGCATCCTGAACTCTTGCAACAATGGAATTGAACCAAACTTGGCATGAATACTGAATATGCCCAAATGTGAACACGGATGGAGTTTGGGAAAATAGACCTTGAAATTTGGGAGTTACAGTTTCTGGGATTTATAGTTAACACACAAAGAGCATCCTGAACTCTTGCAACAATGGAATTGAACCAAACTTGGCATGAATACTGAATATGCCCAAATGTGATCACGGATGGAGTTTGGGAAAATAGACCTTGAAATTTGGAAGTTACAGTTTCTGGGATTTATAGTTAACACACAAAGAGCATCCTGAGCTCTTGCAACAATGGAATTGAACCAAACTTGGCATGAATACTGAATATGCCCAAATGTGAACACGGATGGAGTTTGGGAAAATAGACCTTGAAATTTGGGAGTTACAGTTTCTGGGATTTATAGTTAACACACAAAGAGCATCCTGAGCTCTTGCAACAATGGAATTGAACCAAACTTGGCATATTGAACTCATTACCAACAGAAAGTACTGGTAACCGGTGCCCAACTACAGGGATGTCTGGGGTGCTGAGTAGAGAGCATAGGGTGGCAGGCGGCGCCGCCATTTTGTGTGGGCCGGTGTCGGCCAATGGGATTGGCTGGCGGCCGCGGAGGACGCTGGGAAACGTAGGGGGTTTTTTGTATCGTTGTTTTGGGGGCCTTCTAGGATTTTGGGGAAAAGTTTCTTTGCTATAAACCTTGCGAATCACGAGATCCCAAAACAGAAGAGGCTGAATCCTGGACTCCTAGATGGGACCTCCTGGGCCATCCAGTCCAACCCCATTCTGCCAAGGAGCAGGAAAATCACATTCAAAGCACCCCCGACAGATGGCCATCCAGCCTCTGTTTCAAAGCCTCCAAAGAAGGAGCCTCCACCACACTCCTGGGCAGAGAGTTCCACTGCTGAACGGCTCTCACAGTCAGGATTTCATCACTGCCCCTGGTAAGACCTCATCTATGACGTCAAGTAGATGTTCCATGTGTGTCTTATCTGTTATAGGTTTCCCTATCCTGGGATAATTTAGGAACACCAATTTATTTGGGATCAAAGTTAATTTTGGGTTCCACCCTGATTTAAGGGTCTTTTGCGTCCTCTTTTCCCCCGTGTGGGGTATTGCATTGTTGACTTTGTGTCAACCCGTCCTGCTACAGAGTTATTGCGTTGTTGTTGACTTTTTCGTTAGATTCACTTTCTTCAACTTCTATTTGATCTTTCTCTGGGCTTTTGGTTAAGTGCTTGGTTGCTGGGCTTTTATAGTTGTCTTTTTTCGTCCTGTTGCTTCTTTTGCTTTTGGTGCCTTCTTTGTTGCTCCTTGTTGACTTGGGTTTATTCTGTCCTTCAAGCAGCTTCCAGAGTTTGAGGAGGTCTTTCTTTTTGGCCCCAGGGCCAAATTGTCTCTGTTTTTCCCCACAGCATTTGATGTTTTTGCTTTTCTTTCCTTGCTTGGGAGGTTCTTTCTGTGGCTGCTTCTGCTTATTTGCAGGCATCTTCTCTGTTGGTGTTGGTGTTGAGAGCTGGCTGTCTTTTCCCTTTAGCTTGTGGTCTATTTCGATGATGGCTTCAGTAATAGCTGTTAACATTCTATTACTGCTGGCTAAAAAAGTTTTCATAAATCCCAATTCACTTGCTATATTGGAGATCTTATCCTCAAGCTGCCTGCTCAGCATTCTATAATCTGGGGTTGGTTTCGGTGTGCATTCCACGCTGAGTTTGGGAGCAATGTCATACTTTTTTCCCGTCTGGGGGGTTAATTCTGGTCCTGACTCGGTCGAGATGTCCTTCTCCAGTTCTTCCGACTCCCCTGCAAGCATGGATTGTAAGCTGCTGTTACTGCTGCTGTACCTTCTATCAGGTGCTGCAGATCCACTCCACGCCAGTTCGTCTGCCAGATTTGGTGAATTCATCTGTATCGGAGAAATTGTGACTACATCCCTCAGGTCTATTGTCCAATCTAATGCTGCAGGGCTTGAGCAAATCTCCTTCTCTGCCTTCTCATTCGCCTCCTCCGTTTTCTTATCATGGCTGAAAAACTGTGTGATCTTTGTTTGTGTTGGTTCTTCCCCCCCCTTTTCCTTCCTTCTCCGGGTGTTGTCTGCAGCCTGCGCTTCGAGAGGGAGTGAGAGCTGCTTGTAAATGCTCCTTGTAGACACCATCTTAAAGAGATATGATGGTCTTTTCTCTTCTGGGGGGAATACAGCAAGGAGGTCTGTGTTGTTTTGTTATTTTTGCAGCTAGTAAGTTTAGATATTAAATAATGATTCCAGTTGATGCAACCACCGGTCTTTAAGTTGGAAAACCGAGCTCTCTCTGAGCTTACTCTCTGCTTGTAACTGGGAGAAAGGAGTCTTAAAACGCTGTCTGTAGATGTGGAATTCCCTTTGGTAGTTCTTCTATAAATTTCCACAGTTCAAAGCTGATAAGCATGAAGCCTCCAGTCCTCCCACGTTTCAAACAATGATAAGCAATGAAAAAGAGTCCGAAAGAGTCCAGCAAAAGGGAGAACTTGAGCCAAATCCTCACAGTCAGGAAATTCTTCCTCATGTTCAGGTGGAATCTCCTTTCTTGCAGTTTGAAGCCATTCCTCCATTGCGTCCTCGTCTCCAGGGCAGCAGAAAGGAAGCTTGCTCCCTCCTCTCTAGGGCTTCCCCTCACCTATTGATAGATGGCCCTCATCCTGTCTCCTCTCAGCCTTCCCTTCTTCAGGCTAAGCATGCCCGGGTCTTTAAGCTGCTCCTCATAGGGCTTGTTCTCCAGACCCTGGATCATTGTAGTCGCCCTCCTCTGGACACATTTTCAGCTTCAATTGCAGTGCCCAGAATTGCACACGCGCAGGATTGGCGTGATGTCGTGGCCAATCGGGACCCTCGCCAGGAGTCGCGCTGCGGCGTTCTGTGCCAGCTTGAGTCTCCGGATTACCGACAGAGGAAGGCCAATGTAAAGAGCGTTACAGTAGTCCAGCCTCGAGATGACTGTGGCTTGGATCACTGTGGCTAAGTCGCGCCGGAACAAGTAGGGGGCCAGCTTCCTCGCCTGGCGAAGATGGAAAAATGCTACCCTGCTGACGCTGGAGACGTGGGCCTCCATCGACAACAGGGGGTCCAGGGTCACTCCTAAGCTCTTAACAGAGGGCGACGGACGTAATGTTACGCCATCCAGGGTTGGAAGCTGAACATCCCTACAGCCCGGAGGACCCAGCCACAGGATCTCCGTCTTTGCCGGATTCACCTTCAACCTACTGGCTCGCAGCCATCCGGTGACGGCCTCAAGGCAGCGATGGAAATTATCGGGTACGGATTCGGGACTGCCATCCATCTTCAGGATAAGCTGGGTGTCGTCAGCGTACTGATGGCATCCCAGCCCAAAGCTACGCACCAGCTGGGCAAGTGGTCGCATATAGATGTTAAATAAGAGGGGGAGGAATAGCCCCTGAGGAACCCCAAGAGAAGCGGGGAACCCCGGAGACATCCTTGCCCCTCCTCACTCGCTGTAGCCGGTTCCGGAGGAAGGAGGTCACCCAATTAAGGGCTGTCCCCCTCACTCCGGCCCTCTGGGGGCGGGGCCCGAGCGATGTAACTCCCTCCGGGGGCGGGGCCCAAGCGACGTCACTCCCTCTGGGGGCGGGGCCTGAGCAATGTCACTCCCTCTGGGGGCGGGGCCTGAGCTACATCACTCCCTCCGGGAGCGGGGCCCGAGCGATGTCACTCACTCTGGGGGCGGGGCCTGAGCGACATCACTCCCTCTGGGGGCGGGGCCCGTGCTTTCCATTCTGGTCCTAATCTGGTTTTATTCCGTTTTTAACTACGTTGTGTTGCGTATTCATTGTTTTGAACCACCCTGAGCCTTTTTGGGAAGGGGGGGTATATACTAGGCATGGTTTAGAACCCAAAAATAGGAAATCGAAAATCTAATGGGGGGGGGGGGGATTTTTTTTGATTAGTAATAGAAAGACTTACAAAAAAAATCCAAAAATTTCTAAAATGTAACGTAATTACTAACGAAATTCGTTAGTAGTTCGTATGCCAGCGCATGCGCATTCCAGATGGTTTTGGCCTACAACTCCCAGAAATCCTAACAGCTGGTAAATTGGCTGGGATTTCTGGGAGTTGTAGGCCAAAACTTGAATAAATCACACTGAATTCTAGATGGGACTCTCCAAATAGGAAGGAGGGAGGGAGGGAGGGTGGGGGGGGGTATTCTATTCTTGGAAGCAGCAAAAGAAAAGGAGGAGGAGCCCCCCCTCGCTCCTCGCTGCCTCTCTCTAACCCCGATCCTGAGGGAGCGAGGGCCCAAGTTTGCCCAGGCTGAGAGGAAAAGGAAGAGGCCTGAGGCTGGAATGGTGGGAGTTGAAGTCCAAAACACCTGGAGGGCTGAAGTTGGCCCGTGCGATGGGGCAAGACAGAGCAACGGAGAAGAGAAGGGAGGGAGGGAGAAGCCACCAGGAAAGAGGAGGGGCAGAGAAGCATGTGAGAGAGCGCAGAGAGAGAAAGGAGGAGAAGCGTGTGTGTGTGTGTGTGTGTGTGTGAGAGTGGGCCCGTGCGGTGGGGCAAGACAGAGAGTCCCCGCAGAAGACAAGAGCCCGAAAGCCAAGCCCAAGCCGGCCAAGAGCACCAAGGCCAAGACGACCAAGGCGGCGCCCAGAAGGAAGTGAGTCAGCCCGCTCTTCCTCAAGACCCCAAACCACCGCCGCCACGAGGAAGAGAGAGCGGGGGGGGGGAGGGAGGAGAGCTGGGCAAGTGGTCGCATATAGATGTTAAATAAGAGGGGGGAGAGAATAGCCCCTGAGGAACCCCGCAAAGAAGCGGGAACCCCGAGACATCCTTGCCCCTCCTCACTCGTTGTAGCCGGTTCCGGAGGAAGGAGGTCACCCAATTACGGGCTGTCCCCCTAACTCCGGCCCTGGCCAGGCGGTGAGTCAATAGATCATAATCGACTGTATCAAACGCCGCCGTGAGGTCCAATAACACGAGCAGCGCTGATCCGCCCCGATCCAGCTGGCAACGCAACTCATCTGACCATGACCCCCAGGTTGAGGAATCACTGTCATAGAAAATCATTTGAAAGATGGGCCATTTGGGATGAAGTCAAAAAAGACGGGATAGTTTATCACCCTGCAACTGCTTTGTGTGGGGCTTTTCGCCCCCTATAAACCAGCCCCACTGGAGACCGGATGCCGGGGAAGAAGGATCACTTGGCCTTCTCTTGTCCCCATTCAGGGCTTCCATGAAAAGTCTCCTGCCTTTCCTTTCCTTTCCGCAGCCCTGACTCGGCGGATTCCTTGTCGGGGATGGATGACCAACAAGGGGGCTCCCTTTTCCATGACTTAGCGGTCCCATTGTCTGTAGGCCTCCCCATTCAGGACAGGCGGGTCTGCCCAAGCGCCAATTGTTCTTCTCCCCTTCCCTTTCTCTCTCTCTCCCTCCTTAGAATGCATTGGTTAAAACAGTGTTCTGTGTGGGAAGTTTGATTCAATTCCATCATTGCTGGACTTCAGAATGCTCTTTGATTGCAGGTGAACTATAACTCCCAGCTGTTGAGCAAGACCTTCTTCTGTGTCTTTCTGCCATTCCTGCCAGGATATCTATGTTGTGTTCATCAAAACAGGCCCAGGTTTCACACTGAGTGTATAAATACAATAGAAAACATATGAACTATATGTATTACTGTGTTAGAGTGTTGTTTTGTGTCATTTTGGTTGGTGGTGTGCCCCAGGATTCTGTCAATGTAAAAAAGACGGTCCTGGTCTCCATCTCGGATGAGTTGCGCTGCCAGCTGGATCAGGGCGGATCGGCGCTGCTCGTGTTATTGGACCTCACAGCGGCGTTTGATACAGTCGATTATGCTCTATTGACTCACCGCCTTGCCAGGGCCGGAGTTAGGGGGACAGCCCTTAATTGGGTGACCTCCTTCCTCCGGAACCGGCTACAGCGAGTGAGGAGGGGCAAGGATGTCTCCGGGGTTCCCGCTTCTTTGGGGGTTCCTCAGGGGCTATTCTCTCCCCTCTTATTTAACATCTCTATGCGACCACTTGCCCAGCTGGTGCGTAGTTTTGGGCTGGTGTGCCATCAGTACGCTGATGACACCCAGCTTATCCTGAAGATGGAGGGCAGCCCCGAATCCGTACCCAATAATTTCCATCGTTGCCTTGAGGCCGTCACTGGATGGCTGCGAGCCAGTAGGTTGAAGGTGAATCCGGCAAAGACGGAGATCCTGTGGCTGGGTCCTCCGGGCTGTAGGGATGTTCAGCTTCCAGCCCTGGACGGCGTGACATTATGTCCGTCGCCCTCTGTTAAGAGCTTAGGAGTGACCCTGGACCCCCTGTTGTCGATGGAGGCCCACGTCTCCAGCGTCAGCAGGGTAGCATTTTTCCATCTCCGCCAGGCGAGGAAGCTGGCCCCCTACTTGTCCCGGCGCGACTTAGCCACAGTGATCCAAGCCACGGTCATCTCGAGGCTGGACTACTGTAACACTCTTTACATTGGCCTTCCTCTGTTGGTAATCCGGGGACTCAAGCTGGTGCAGAACGCTGCAGCGCGACTCCTGGCGGGGGTCCCGATTGGCCACCACGTCACGCCAATCCTGCGCGAACTGCACTGGCTCCCAATTGAATGCCGGATTGCCTTCAAAGTGTTAGTCCTGACTTTTAAGGCCTTACATGGTCTGGGGCCAGTGTACCTGCGGGACCGCCTTGTCCCATACCATCCCACCAGATCACTGCGCTCCGAAGAGCTCAACCTCCTGGTCATCCCAAATGTGAGGACCTACCATCTGTCCGCAACCCGCCGCCGGGCTTTCTCTGTTGCAGCCCCAACCCTGTGGAACGCACTGCTCGCCGGCATCCGTGCCACCCAGGGCCTCCTCCCGTTCAGGAGAGCAGTCAAGACATTGCTGTTCCAACAAGCCTTCGGGGTCAGCTAGACTGTAGCTCGCACCGCCTGGCTGCCAGCCCACGGCGACTCCATTTGTTGCTTCAACTGTTCTAATTGTAATTCCATCTTAATGGTATTACTGTGAGTTATTATGAGTTATCTGACAATTGTATTTGATGAACTGTTGTAAGTCGCCCCGAGCCGTTGGGGGGGGGGGGGGACAGACAAATGCGAAATAATAAATAAATAAAATAAATGTATGTTCTTCGGAGTTCGGTCTTTCCTTCGAGCACAACGAGGGGACTTGGTTTGCAGCCAGTTTTGCAAAGCTTGCTGCTGGAGCCTTGCAAAATGCATCCTTTTGGTTTGGGGCCCGCCCCTTTTTTCCCTGGGGATGAGTTCTCCATTTTGAGATCTCTCTTTAGTCCTTCTCAGGCAGGAGAAGAGCTCAGATGTGCTTGGCCAGTCAGGCTAGCTGTGTAGAGGCCACCGTAAGTACTGAATGAATGAATGAACGACCAATTGCTTGACCGCTGGAGTTAGACTGGCCCTAGGCATAGATAGGGAAGGCGTAGTTCCTTCTATTTAGTAACCTAGGGCAGTGTTTCCCAACCAGTGTGCCGTGAGTGATCATCAGGTGTGCCGTGGGAAATTGGAACCTCCAGTACCCTTTCTTCCCCCTCCTGCCCACAGTGCTCGCTGCGTGTAGGTGAACTACAACTTCCAAACTCAAGATCAATTCCCAAGCAAAACCTGTCAGTACTTTCTGTTGGTAATGAGAGTTCAATATGCCACGTTTGGTTCAATTCCATTGTTGCAAGAGTTCAGGATGCTCTTTGATTGTGTGTTAACTATAAATTCCAGAAACTGTAACTCCCAAATGTCAAGGTCTATTTTCCCCAAACTCCAACTGTGTTCACATATGGGCATATTGAGTATTCATGCCAAGTTTGGTTCTGATCCATCATTGTTTGAGTCCACAGTGCTCTCTGGATATAGGTGAACTACAACTCCAAAACCCAAGGTCAATGCCCACCAAACTCCTATAGCATTTTCTCTTGGTTATGGGAGTTCTGTGTGGGAAGTTTGTGTCTTTCCGCCATTCCTGCCAGGATATCTATGTTGTGTTCATCGAAACAGGCCCAGGTTTCACACTGAGTGTATAAATACATTTAAAAACATATTAACTATACGTATTACTGTGTTAGAGTGTCATTTGGTGTCATTTTGGTTGGTGGTGTGCCCCGGGATTTTGGAAATGTAAAAAATGTGCCGTGGCTCAAAAAAGGTTGAAAAACACTGCTTCAAGGATCAGAGTGTCCAGGGACAATGTGTCTTCTTCGGAGTTCGGTCTTTCCTTCGAGCACAATGAGGGGACTTTGGAGAGCGGAGGCGGCATGGTGTTGCGTGATGGAAGAGTCCAGACAGAGAAGCGGCTTCCCCTGGAAAGGAATTCAAGCACCAGCTTTGGATCTGAAAGCCAAAGAAGTGTTTCTTTCCCTCCCGGAGGAGGTGGGGGGCCGGAGGTCAAGATGTTGAGGGTGGGTTGGCAACACGGAGAACAGCGGGGAGAGACAAAAGGACACCAAGTGGAAGCCGGGAGATGAATGAGGGCCCATGTCGCTTTGTCCCAAAGAGAATAGAGGGCAGGCCAATGCACACTGCGGGGCCAAGGAGTTGGGGGCCGTAAATAAATTGGGGGACACAGCAGGGGTCAGAGGTCACCGGGACAATGGAGCCGGTGAACTCCTCGACTAGTCAGGGATCCAAAGACCAAGGCTTGATGGATTCCTTGGCAGACAGTGTTTACAACCAGTGCTCTGAATAAAGGGCACCGTGTTGCCAAAGGGAAGCCTTTTTCCACAGCGTACATACCCATGGGAGAAATTGACCCAATAATAATAATAATAACAATAATAATAATAGAAACAAACGGTAGAAACATGCCATGGCAGATGATGTGAAAGCCAGTCAAGAACCAACATTGAGGGAAGTCAAGAGTAGTAAACTGCTTCAAGTGCAAAAGACAAAGACACAATCAGAGCAGAAGAGGAAACCAGCCAAAGGCGGCTCTCTCTCCGTGGAGAGCCATCACATTAGCAACACTGTAGAAGCAAAGCACCAGCGCCACCTAGTGTTCACCACCAGAGCTTTAGCAACACTGTAGAAGCAAAGCACCAGCGCCACCTAGTGTTCACCACCAGAACTTTAGCAACACTGTAGAAGCAAAGCACCAGCGCCACCTAGTGTTCACCACCAGAACTTTAGCAACACTGTAGAAGCAAAGCACCAGCGCCACCTAGTGTTCACCACCAGAACTTTAGCAACACTGTAGAAGCAAAGCACCAGCGCCACCTAGTGTTCACCACCAGAACTTTAGCAACACTGTAGAAGCAAAGCACCAGCGCCACCTAGTGTTCACCACCAGAACTTTAGCAACACTGTAGAAGCAAAGCACCAGCGCCACCTAGTGTTCACCACCAGAACTTTAGCAACACTGTAGAAGCAAAGCACCAGCGCCACCTAGTGTTCACCACCAGAACTTTAGCAACACTGTAGAAGCAAAGCACCAGCGCCACCTAGTGTTCACCACCAGAACTTTAGCAACACTGTAGAAGCAAAGCACCAGCGCCACCTAGTGTTCACCACCAGAACTTTAGCAACACTGTAGAAGCAAAGCACCAGCGCCACCTAGTGTTCACCACCAGAACTTTAGCAACACTGTAGAAGCAAAGCACCAGCGCCACCTAGTGTTCACCACCAGAACTTTAGCAACACTGTAGAAGCAAAGCACCAGCGCCACCTAGTGTTCACCACCAGAACTTTAGCAACACTGTAGAAGCAAAGCACCAGCGCCACCTAGTGTTCACCACCAGAACTTTAGCAACACTGTAGAAGCAAAGCACCAGCGCCACCTAGTGTTCACCACCAGAACTTTAGCAACACTGTAGAAGCAAAGCACCAGCGCCACCTAGTGTTCACCACCAGAACTTTAGCAACACTGTAGAAGCAAAGCACCAGCGCCACCTAGTGTTCACCACCAGAACTTTAGCAACACTGTAGAAGCAAAGCACCAGCGCCACCTAGTGTTCACCACCAGAACTTTAGCAACACTGTAGAAGCAACCAGCGCCACCTAGTGTTCAAAGCACCAGCGCACACCAGCGCCACCTAGTGTTCACCACCAGAACTTTAGCAACACTGTAGAAGCAAAGCACCAGCGCCACCTAGTGTTCACCACCAGAACTTTAGCAACACTGTAGAAGCAAAGCACCAGCGCCACCTAGTGTTCACCACCAGAACTTTAGCAACACTGTAGAAGCAAAGCACCAGCGCCACCTAGTGTTCACCACCAGAACTTTAGCAACACTGTAGAAGCAAAGCACCAGCGCCACCTAGTGTTCACCACCAGAACTTTAGCAACACTGTAGAAGCAAAGCACCAGCGCCACCTAGTGTTCACCACCAGAACTTTAACAACACTGTAGAAGCAAAGCACCAGCGCCACCTAGTGTTCACCACCAGAACTTTAGCAACACTGTAGAAGCAAAGCACCAGCGCCACCTAGTGTTCACCACCAGAACTTTAGCAACACTGTAGAAGCAAAGCACCAGCGCCACCTAGTGTTCACCACCAGAACTTTAGCAACACTGTAGAAGCAAAGCACCAGCGCCACCTAGTGTTCACCACCAGAACTTTAGCAACACAACACTGTAGAACCAACTTTAGCACTGTAGAAGCAAGCACCAGCACCACCTAGTGTTCACCACCAGAACTTTAGCAACACTGTAGAAGCAAAGCACCAGCGCCACCTAGTGTTCACCACCAGAACTTTAGCAACACTGTAGAAGCAAAGCACCAGAGCCACCTAGTGTTCACCACCAGAACTTTAACAACACTGTAGAAGCAAAGCACCAGCGCCACCTAGTGTTCACCACCAGAACTTTAGCAAAGCGCCACACCTAGTGTTCACCACCAGAACTTTAGCAACACTGTAGAAGCAAAGCACCAGCGCCACCTATTGTTCACCACCAGAACTTTAGCAACACTGTAGAAGCAAAGCACCAGCGCCACCTCAGACCCCAGCAACACTCACTGAAGGATTACACAATACACCTAGTGTTCACCACAGAACTTTCCCTGTCGGAAAGACATACAATTACACATAGACAAATACAGTGCAGTTTTTTAGAAGGACACTGTAGAAGCAAAGTTTTTTAGAAGAACACTGTAGAAGCAAAGCACCAGCGCCACCTAGTGTTCACCACCAGAACTTTAGCCACACTGTAGAAGCAAAGCACCAGCGCCACCTAGTGTTCACTACCAGAACTTTAGCAACACTGTAGAAGCAAAGCACCAGCGCCACCTAGTGTTCACCACCAGAACTTTAGCAACACTGTAGAAGCAAAGCACCAGCGCCACCTAGTGTTCACTACCAGAACTTTAGCAACACTGTAGAAGCAAAGCACCAGCGCCACCTAGTGTTCACCACCAGAACTTTAGCAACACTGTAGAAGCAAATCACCAGCGCCACCTAGTGTTCACCGCCAGAACTTTAGCAACACTGTAGAAGCAAAGCACCAGCGCCACCTAGTGTTCACCACCAGAACTTTAGCAACACTGTAGAAGCAAAGCACCAGCGCACCTTTGTGTTCACTACCAGAACTTTAGCAACACTGTAGAAGCAAAGCACCAGCGCCACTTAGTGTTCACTACCAGAACTTTAGCAACACTGTAGAAGCAAAGCACCAGCGCCACCTAGTGTTCACCACCAGAACTTTAGCAACACTGTAGAAGCAAAGCACCAGCGCCACCTAGTGTTCACCACCAGAACTTTAGCAACACTGTAGAAGCAAAGCACCAGCGCCACTGTAGTGTTCACCACCAGAACTTTAGCAACACTGTAGAAGCAAAGCACCAGCGCCACCTAGTGTTCACCACCAGAACTTTAGCAACACTGTAGAAGCAAAGCACCAGCGCCACCTAGTGTTCACCACCAGAACTTTAGCAACACTGTAGAAGCAAAGCACCAGCGCCACCTAGTGTTCACCACCAGAACTTTAGCAACACTGTAGAAGCAAAGCACCAGCGCCACCTAGTGTTCACCACCAGAACTTTAGCAACACTGTAGAAGCAAAGCACCAGCGCCACCTAGTGTTCACCACCAGAACTTTAGCAACACTGTAGAAGCAAAGCACCAGCGCCACCTAGTGTTCACCACCAGAACTTTAGCAACACTGTAGAAGCACAGCACCGGCGCCACCTAGTGTTCACCACCAGAACTTTAGCAACACTGTAGCAAAGCACCAGCGCCACCTAGTGTTCACCACCAGAACTTTAACAACACTGTAGAAGCAAAGCAGCCACCACCACCAGAACTTTAGCAACACACTGTGTTCAAAGCACCAGTGTCACCTAGTGTTCACCACCAGAACTTTAGCAACACTGTAATAATAATAAAGTTTATTTCACCACCCCAAAGGGGACTCACCTAGTGTTCACCACCCCTGTCGAACTTTAGCAACAGTGCAGTTTTTAGAAGGACACTGTAGAAGCAAAGTTTTTTAGAAGGACACTGTAGAAGCAAAGCACCAGCGCCACCTAGTGTTCACCACCAGAACTTTAGCCAACACTGTAGAAGCAAAGCACCAGCGCCACCTAGTGTTCACTACCAGAACTTTAGCAACACTGTAGAAGCAAAGCACCAGCGCCACCTAGTGTTCACCACCAGAACTTTAGCAACACTGTAGAAGCAAAGCACCAGCGCCACCTAGTGTTCACCAGCAGAACTTTAGCAACACTGTAGAAGCCAAGCACCAGCGCCACCTAGTGTTCACCACCAGAACTTTAGCAACACTGTAGAAGCAAATCACCAGCGCCACCTAGTGTTCACCACCAGAACTTTAGCAACACTGTAGAAGCAAAGCACCAGCGCCACCTAGTGTTCACCACCAGAACTTTAGCAACACTGTAGAAGCAAAGCACCAGCGCCACTTAGTGTTCACCACCAGAACTTTAGCAACACTGTAGAAGCAAAGCACCAGCGCCACTTAGTGTTCACCACCAGAACTTTAGCAACACTGTAGAAGCAAAGCACCAGCGCCACCTAGTGTTCACCACCAGAACTTTAGCAACACTGTAGAAAAGCAAAGCACCAGCGCCACCTAGTGTTCACCACCAGAACTTTAGCAACACTGTAGAAGCAAAGCACCAGCGCCACCTAGTGTTCACCACCAGAACTTTAGCAACACTGTAGAAGCAAAGCACCAGCGCCACCTAGTGTTCACCACCAGAACTTTAGCAACACTGTAGAAGCAAAGCACCGCTTTAGCAACACTGTAGAAGCAAAGCACCAGCGCCACCTAGTGTTCACCACCAGAACTTTAGCAACACTGTAGAAGCAAAGCACCAGAGCCACCTAGTGTTCACCACCAGAACTTTAGCAACACTGTAGAAGCAACCACCAGAACTTTAACAACACTGTAGAAGCAAAGCAGCAGCGCCACTTAGTGTTCACCACCAGAACTTTAACAACACTGTAGAAGCAAAGCACCAGTGTCACCTAGTGTTCACCACCAGAACTTTAGCAACAATAATAATAATAATACTGTTTATTTCTATTCCGTTCTTCTCACCCCCAAGTGTTCACTGCATTACAATACATTACGACAGACAGTCCCTGTCGGAAAGATATACAATTACACATAGACAAATACAGTGCAGTTTTTTAGAAGGACACTGTAGAAGCAAAGTTTTTTAGAAGAACACTGTAGAAGCAAAGCACCAGCGCCACCTAGTGTTCACCACCAGAACTTTAGCCACACTGTAGAAGCAAAGCACCAGCGCCACCTAGTGTTCACTACCAGAACTTTAGCAACACTGTAGAAGCAAAGCACCAGCGCCACCTAGTGTTCACTACCAGAACTTTAGCAACACTGTAGAAGCAAAGCACCAGCGCCACCTAGTGTTCACCACCAGAACTTTAGCAACACTGTAGAAGAAAATCAAAGCACCAGCGCCACCTAGTGTTCACCACCAGAACTTTAGCAACACTGTAGAAGCAAAGCACCAGCGCCACCTAGTGTTCACTACCAGAACTTTAGCAACACTGTAGAAGCAAAGCACCAGCGCCACCTAGTGTTCACCACCAGAACTTTAGCAACACTGTAGAAGCAAAGCACCAGCGCCACCTAGTGTTCACCACCAGAACTTTAGCAACACTGTAGAAGCAAAGCACCAGCGCCACTTAGTGTTCACCACCAGAACTTTAGCAACACTGTAGAAGCAAAGCACCAGCGCCACCTAGTGTTCACCACCAGAACTTTAGCAACACTGTAGAAGCAAAGCACCAGCGCCACTTAGTGTTCACTACCAGAACTTTAGCAACACTGTAGAAGCAAAGCACCAGCGCCACCTAGTGTTCACCACCAGAACTTTAGCAACACTGTAGAAGCAAAGCACCAGCGCCACCTAGTGTTCACCACCAGAACTTTAGCAACACTGTAGAAGCAAAGCACCAGCGCCACCTAGTGTTCACCACCAGAACTTTAGCAACACTGTAGAAGCAAAGCACCAGCGCCACCTAGTGTTCACCTCCAGAACTTTAGCAACACTGTAGAAGCAAACCACCAGCGCCACCTAGTGTTCACCACCAGAACTTTAGCAACACTGTAGAAGCAAAGCACCAGCGCCACCTAGTGTTCACCTCCAGAACTTTAGCAACACTGTAGAAGCAAAGCACCAGCGCCACCTAGTGTTCACCACCAGAACTTTAGCTCACGTGACTCATTCACCATCACGTGCCACAAACACCATCTGCCTGCGAGGAAGAACGGGTGGGATCACAAGCCGGAAAAAGTTACGGAAAATGAACACGTCGAACTCCTCTGGGACGCCGAATTCAGACAGACGAAGCTTCGGAGCACAATACTCCTGACCTCACGATCGTATGGATCATCGATGTTGTAATCCCAGGTGACAAAGAAACAACTGGAAAAGCTGGCACGATATGAGGATTTAATGATCGAACTGCAAAGACTCCGGCACAAGGCAGTCAAGGTGGTCCCAGTGGTGATGGGCACACTGGGTGCAGCGCCTCAAGACCTTGGCCTGCACTTAAACACAATTGGTGCTGACCAAATCCCTACCTGCCAGCTGCAGAAGGCCACCTTCCTGGGATCTGCAGGCATTATTCGCTGATACATCACACAGTCCTAGGCACTTGGGAAGCGTCCGACATGTGATCCAATACAACAGCCAGCAGAGTGACCTTGTCTGCTGTGGACTCATCTTGTTGTGTCTCAAATAATAGTAATAATATAAAAACTAGCTGTACCCGGCACGCGTTGCTGTGCCCTATTTAGGGAATGCGAGAAAGTCTGAGTATGTAAGGGTTGGAATTGATGTGAGTTACGGTCTTGATGGGGTCATGGCTGTGTCGTTGTGGGTTGTTCTGGTGGGTGGGATGTTGAAGTCCTGGGGAGTTGCGAATTATTATTATTAAGTAGGGTCTGGATGACCATCTGTTGGGAGGGTTTGCATGGTGCCTTCCTGCCTGGCTGAAGGGAGTACTCGGAAGGAGGTGGGAGGGGCTGGGGAGAGGGAGGGGAGGCGTGTCTTCCATTCGAGCCTCTTTAAATTCTGCAGCACTGGTGGTCACAGCTGACCTCCAGTTAGCGTGCTCAAGGGAAATGGGAGTGGGACACACCTCCCCTCCTCCCCAGCCCCTCCTCCTTCCATGCCCCCCCGCTCTTCCTGACCTGGGGGCGGCAGCAGGGGGCGCGGAAGGAGGGGCTGGGGATGAGGGGAGGTGTGTCCCCTCCTCCTTCCAGCCCCCCCCGCTCTTCCTGACCAGGGTGGCGGCAGGGGGCGTGGAAGGAGGTGGGAGGGGCTGGGGAGGAGGGGAGGTGTGTCCCCTCCTCCTTCCAGCCCCCCCGCTCTTCCTGACCAGGGTGGCGGCAGGGGGCGTGGAAGGAGGTGGGAGGGGCTGGGGAGGAGGGGGTGTGTGTCCCCCTCCTTCCATGCCCCCTCTTCCTCTTCCTGACCAGGGTGGCGGCAGGGGCGTGGAAGGAGGTGGGAGGGGCTGGGGAGGGGAGGGGGAGGTGTGTCCCCTCCTCCTTCCATGCCCCCGCTCTTCCTGACCAGGGTGGCGGCAGGGGCGTGGAAAGAGGTGGGAGGGGCTGGGGAGGAGGGAGGTGTGTCCCTCCTCCTTCCAGCCCCGCCTTCCTGACCAGGGTGGTGGCAGGGGCGTGGAAGGAGGTGGGAGGGGCTGGGGAGGAGGGGAGGTGTGTCCCTCCTCCTTCCATGCCCCCGCTGCTTTTCCTGACCAGGCCGGCAGGGGGGGGCGTGGAAGGAGGTGGGAGGGGCTGGGGAGGAGGGGAGGTGTGTCCCTCCTCCTTCCAGCCCCCGCTCTTCCTGACCAGGGTGGCGTCAGGGGCGTGGAAGGAGGTGGGAGGGGCTGGGGAGGAGGGGAGGTGTGTCCCCTCCTCCTTCCATGCCCCCCGCTGCTCTTCCTGACCAGGGTGGCGGCAGGGGGCGTGGAAGGAGGTGGGAGGGGCTGGGGAGGAGGGGAGGTGTGTCCCCTCCTCCTTCCATGCTCCCCCGCTGCTCTTCCTGACCAGGGTGGCGGCAGGGGGCGTGGAAGGAGGTGGGAGCGGCTGGGGAGGAGGGGAGGTGTGTCCCCTCCTCCTTCCAGCCCCCCCCCACCGCTCTTCCTGACCAGGGTGGCGGCAGGGGGCGTGGAAGGAGGTGGGAGGGGCTGGGGAGGAGGGGGTGTGTCCCCTCCTCCTTCCAGCCCCCCCCCGCTCTTCCTGACCAGGGTGGCGGCAGGGGGCGTGGAAGGAGGTGGGAGGGGCTGGGGAGGAGGGGAGGTGTGTCCCCTCCTCCTTCCATGCCCCCCCCGCTCTTCCTGACCAGGGTGGCGGCAGGGGGCGTGGGAGGAGGTGGGAGGGGCTGGGGAGGAGGGAGGTGTGTCCCTCCTCCTTCCAGCCCCCCCGCCGCTCTTCCTGACCAGGGTGGCGGCAGGGGGCGTGGAAGGAGGTGGGAGGGGCTGGGGAGGAGGGGAGGTGTGTCCCCTCCTCCTTCCATGCCCCCCCCCCGCCGCTCTTCCTGACCAGGGTGGCGGCAGGGGGCGTGGAAGGAGGTGGGAGGGGCTGGGGAGGAGGGGAGGTGTGTCCCCTCCTCCTTCCAGCCCCCCCCCGCTCTTCCTAACCAGGGTGGCGGCAGGGGGTGTGGAAGGAGGTGGGAGGGGCTGGGGAGGAGGGGAGGTGTGTCCCCTCCTCCTTCCAGCCCCCCCGCTCTTCCTGACCAGGGTGGCGGCAGGGGCGTGGAAGGAGGTGGGAGGGGCTGGGGAGGAGGGGAGGTGTGTCCCCTCCTCCTTCCAGCCCCCCCCCGCTCTTCCTGACCAGGGTGGCGGCAGGGGGCGTGGAAGGAGGTGGGAGGGGCTGGGGAGGAGGGAGGAGCCGGCTCCCGTCCTGCTCCTCAGCCCCTCCTCCTTCCACGCCCCCCGCTCTTCCTGATCGAAGGAGGAGGCGGAGAAGGCGCTCTGGCTGCCATGTTCGAACGTTCTAAACGTTCGCGCTGGCAGTGGAGAGACCGGGGTGGGAGGTCCGTTGCCGGTTTTTTGGAGATGGTTTTTTGGGGTGTTGGGAGGTACTTAGGTCCGTTTTTTTTGGCGCTGTATGTACCTTGTGGTATGGTTCATTCGGTTGTCGAGTTTGGTGGCTCTGCGAGCCATAGTTTCGTTGTCTATATACGACATTGCACGGACGTTACAAAAATATATATATAGATAATAATGCTTCTCCTGGGCACCCATCGACAAGTGGGCTACAGCAGCGTTTCCCAACCAGTGTGCCGTGGCACACTAGTGTGCTGTGAGCGATCCTCAGGTGTGCCGTGGGAAACGGGAACCTCCGATCCCCTTCCTTCCTCCTCCTGTCGAACACTTTTTCTTCTTGACTCGGGCTCCCTTCTTCCCAGCCTCACTCTGCTCGCTTGGCCTCGCTTTGCTCTGGGGCGAGTCTGCGCAGTAGCGCCCGCACGGGTCACGCCTCCCTCCCTCCCCCCTCCCCTCCTGAACACGCTCACGCTGCCCCCTCGGATCAAAATGGCGGCAGAAGCGAGTGGAGAAGGAAAAGTAAGTGTTGGGCAGGAGGGGGAAGAAAGGGCGCGAAGGGGGAGGAAGAGGTCTCTGTCGGAAGCTGGCATGGGCAAACTTGGACCGTCCAGGTGTTTTGGACTCCAACTCCCACCATTCCTAGCAGCCTCAGGCCCTTTCCCTTTTCCCCCCTCAGCCACTTAAGCAGGAAAGGGCCTCAGGCGGTTAGGAATGGTGGGAGTTGGAGTCCAAAGCACCCAGAGGGCTGAAGTTTTCCCATGCCTGTTTGAGGGACCTGAAAGTGGTGAGCCTCCTCCCAACATTGTGATTCTGGATAGAAAACAAACAACAACATAACATAACATTGTTTGAGTTCACAGTGCTCTCTGGGTGTAGGTGAACTACAACTTCCAAACTCAAGGTCAATTCTCAAGCAAACCCATTCAGTACTTTCTGTTGGTAATGAGAGTTCAATATGCCAAGTTTGGTTCAATTCCGTTGTTGCAAGAGTTCAGGATGCTCTTTGATTGTGTGTCAACTATAAATCCCAGAAACTGTAACTCCCAAATGTCAAGGTCTATTTTCGCCAAACTCCATCTGTGTTCACATTTGGGCATAGTGAGTATTCATGCCAAGTTTGGTCCTGATCCAACATTGTTTGAGTCCACAGTGTTCTCTGGATATAAATGAACTACAACTCCAAAACCCAAGGTCAATGCCCCCCAAACTCTTATAGTATTTTCTCTTGGTTATGGGAGTTCTGTGTGGGAAGTTGGTGTCTTTCTGCCATTCCTGCCAGGATATCTATGTTGTGTTCATCGAAACAGGCCCAGGTTTCAGACTGAGTGTATAAATACATTTAAAAGCATATTAACCATATGTATTACTGTGTTAGAGTGCCATTTTGTGTCATTTTGGTTGGTGGTGTGCCCCAGGATTTGGTAAATGTCAAAAATGTGCCGCGGCTCAAAAAAGGTTGAGAAACACTGCTATGGATCAGAACCACAAAAACATGGATACCAAAAACAGATGTGCCACCAGCTATGGAAACATCAAGAGCCTACGATCAGATGCAAGCGATCTAAAGAGCACGAAGGAGCGAAAACGGAAGAACGTCAAAATAAAGAAGAACCGGATTAAAAAATATTGGCTGAACGCAAGAAAAATGGAAGAAGCTCTTGAAATAGAGAAACAAACAATCCCCGTTGGTGCATCCAAAGCGGTCCTCGATCTTAAGTTCGAGTTCGTTCAAGAATTTGTGTGTCTCAGTCCCAGGGCCGGAATAAGGGCTTCTGCCGCCCTAGGCCACTCTCTAAATCCCGCCCCCTTCGGGGAGCGGGGCTGCGGCCGCTTGAGGGGGCATGGCCTCTTGCAGGGGGTGGAGCCGGCGTGAGGGAAAAGGAGCTGGGAGAAGCCTCGACGATGCCGCGCCGCCCCGTGCAAGCGAGGAGGCGGCGGGAGAAGGCACGTCCGTCACCCTAGGGGCGGCGCGGCAGCGGCGAGGCTTCTCCCGGCTCCTTTTCACTCGCGCCGGGCTAGTCCGCCCCTCCTCCCTTCACTGAAGGGAGGAGGGGCGGAGCTCAGCCGGCGCAAGAGAAAAGGAGCCGGGAGAAGCCTCGCCGCTGCTGCGCCGCCCCTAGGGCGACGGACGTGCCTTCCCCCGGCCTGCCGCCTCCCGTGCAAGCGAGGAGGCGGCAGGGGAAGGCACGTCCGTCGCCCTAGGGGCGGCGCAGCAGCGGCGAGGCTTCTCCCAGTTCCTTTTCTCTCGCGCCGGGCTAGTCCGCCCCTCCTGGCGTGAGGGGAGAAGGCGCCGCCGGAAGTCCCGCCCCTAGGGAGACTCACGCGGCTTCCCCCGCCGCCACGCTCGCATTGGCGCCCCTCCTCCCTTCACTGAAGGAAGGAGTGGCGCCCGCCCGCGCGAGCGGGGTGGCGGCGGGGGAGGCCGCATGAGTCTCCCTAGGGGCAGCGGGACTTCCCCTCACCACTTCCTTCAGGCCCGGAAATGCCACCCCCCAAAATCTGCCGCCCGAGGCAATGGCCTTGGGTGGCCTTATGGGTAATCCGGGCCTGCTCAGTCCTGTGTGTGTTGTTGATTGCAGCTTCTCTGCCCATTGGGGTCACTCTTCATGCTTACCCCCCCCCCCCATTGGTTGGGGTCAGGGCTGTCTCAGCTCCTCAGCCCTTCCTAATGGGCCATAAAAGTGTTCAGACACCTTAGAGCCCTAAATAGGCGAGCCAGTAGGTTGAGGGTGAATCCGGCGAAGACGGAGATCTTGTGGCTGGGTCGCCCGGGTGATGTTAATGTCCAGCTTCCGAGCCTGGACGGTGCGGTGTTATGCCCATCGCCTTCCGTAAAGAGCCTGGGGGTCCATTTGGACTCCCAGCTGACCATGGAGGCCCAGGTCTCTGCGGTCAGCAAGATCGCTTTTTTCACCTGCGACAGGCAAGGAGGCTGGCCCCCTATCTCTCCCGGAACGATCTGGCCACGGTGATCCAAGCCACAGTCATCTCAAGGCTGGATTACTGCAACGCGCTCTACGTTGGCCTTCCTCTGTCGGTGACCCGGAAGCTCAGGCTAGTGCAGAACACTGCCGCCCGGCTCCTGTCTGGCACGCCAGCTGGCGCCCACATAACACCTGTTTTGCAGGATCTGCACTGGCTGCCAATTGAGCACCGGATCACCTTCAAAGTGTTGGTCCTCACCTTTAAGGCCTTACACGGCCTGGGGCCAGCGTATTTGAGGGACCGTCTCACCCCATATTGCCCTCCGAGATCACTTCGGTCTGAGGACTCCAATCTCCTGGAGATACCTTCAGCTAAACTCGCAAGGCTGACTGCTACCCGCCGGAGGGCGTTCTCTGTCATAGCGCCTACGCTGTGGAACGCCCTCCCGGCCGGAACTCGGGCTACGAAGGACTTGCTCCCGTTTAGACGGGCCTGTAAAACATACCTGTTTAAGCAGGCCTTTGGTGAGTCAGTCCTGCCCATGCCCCGCCATCTATGCGTTCTTCTGAGGACGATGTGCTGTTCATTGTGTTAACTGTGTTATTAATTACTGTACTGCTGTTGTTTTTAATTGTTTTTAACTGCTTATTGCCTGTATTTTACTGTGCCCTTCGGCTCCTGTAAGCCGCCGCGAGCCTCAGGGAGTCGGCGGCATAGAAGCCCGAATAATAAATAAATGAATAAAAATAAATAAATCAGCCTTTTGTGGCCTTCCTTTCGGTCGCGGGAGGAGGAGGTTGACGGAAGCCGCGCGGCACTGCTCGTGGGGCTTCCGTCCGCCGCCGCCTCCTCCTCCCGTGACCGAAAGAAAGGCGCGAGGAGGATGAAGGGAAGTCCCGCCCTCCTCTTCGCGCCCTCCTTTTGGTCACGGGAGGTGGAGGAGGCGGCGGACGCAAGCCCCACGAACAGTGCCGCATGGCTTCCTTCAACCTCCTCCTCCCGCGACCGAAAGGAAGGCGCGAGGTGGACAGAAGCCGTGGGGCCGCACATGCGCAGCAGCGCCCTGGGGGCATGGCTTTCCGTGCCCTGTGGGCGTGGCTTTCTGCACCCTGGGGGCATAGCTTTCCATGCCCTGGGGGCATGGCTTTCTGCACCCTGGGGGCATGGCTTTCCGCATCCTGGGGGCATGGCTTTCCGTGCCCTGGGGGCATGGCTTTCCGTGCCCTGGGGGCATGGCTTTCCGCGCCCTGTGGGCGTGGCTTTCTGCATCCTGGGGGCATGGCTTTCCACGCCCTGGGGGCATGGCTTTCTGCACCCTGGGGGCATGGCTTTCCGCACCCAGGGGGCATGGCTTTCTGCATCCTGGGGGCATGGCTTTCCACGCCCTGGGGGCATGGCTTTCTGCGCCCTGGGGGCATGGCTTTCTGCATCCTGGGGGCATGGCTTTCCACACCCTGGGGGCATGGCTTTCTGGCTTTCCCACACCCTGGGGGCATGGCTTTCTGCGCCCTGGGGGCATGGCTTTCTGCATCCTGGGGGCATGGCTTTCCACGCCCTGGGGGCATGGCTTTCTGCACCCTGGGGGCATGGCTTTCCACGCCCTGGGGGCATGGCTTTCCGCACCCTGGGGGCATGGCTTTCTGCATCCTGGGGGCATGGCTTTCCGCACCCTGGGGGCATGGCTTTCCGCTCCCCGGGGCATGGCTTTCCGCGCCCTGGGGGGGCAGCGTGGGGCGTCTTGGCCTCGGGCGGCCAAAGAGCCTAATCCGGGCCTGCCAAGAAGGAGGAACGTTGCATTCAAAGCACCCCCGACAGATGGCCATCCAGCCTGTGTTTCAAAGCTTCCAAAGAAGGAGCTTTCACCACACTGCAGGGCAGAGAGTTCCACTGCTGAACGGCTCTCTCTCACAGTCAGGAAGTTCTTCCTAATGTTCAGGCGGAATCTCCTTTCTTGTAGTTTGAAGCCGTTGCTCCATTGCGTTGTCAGGATTGGGAAACCTGAGCTTTGGGGAAGACCAGGTTCCCAACCAGTCATGAGGCAGCAGCGACCTTTGCCTTTATTCCTGACGCGACCTTTGTCCTACTTTTCATGAGACTGCTGAGTCAGACTGGGAGTGAGGTAACTTCCAGGTGCCTGGGAGGGAAGTGAGGTAACTCCTCCAGGCTTGGACATTGGACATTGAGACTCATGACGCTGGCTCTGTGACCCTGGGGTCATGCCCCTATGGACTACTGGGATTGCTGATTCATGGAAAGCTGATGAAACCTCGTCTGGACATTGCATGGGAAGGAGGGGGCCACCGGGTATATAAGGAGTGTTTGGGTGGCCGGACGGTGCTTTAGCTTCACGGGTGCCGTACCTTCAATAAAATCGTGTTGGACCAAGCTGACGTCTATGCGTGATCCCTACCGAAGTTTGGAGAGTCGTTACAGAAGCTAAAGCCCCTGACCAGCTATCCCAGCAATGGCGAGGTTGGCGTGGAACGAAGAGAAGTATCTGGACAGCTGGGTTTTGGATGAGAATGAAGAGATCCGGAGAACCCAGGAGTGGGAGTGGACCACTCTGGACCAAGTGGGGAGCCCAGATGTATCCCGAGAGTTGGTGGCCCAGGAGAGGAGGCTCCGTGAAGGAGAGCAGTTCTGGCAAGTCCAGGTGGACGAAATTGTGGCCTGCCGAGCAAAGAAGAGAGAAGAGGCTTGGCAGATGGAAAGGCGCAGGAGCGCTGCCCAAGCGGTGGAGCGTCGAGGTGGTCGTTTGGGAGTGATCCAGGCGGCGGAACACCGAGAGGCTCGCTTGGAAGACCAGGCGGTAGAGTGCCAGGGCGCTCGTCTGGAGGGGATCCAGGAGGATCCGGAGAGGTGTGCCAAGGATGGTAAGGTGGACCTGGCAACAGGAGGGGGTAGCGAGACCCCAGAACCGGAGTCACCGTCAAAATTTGATGTGTTAAGCTGCCAAATGGAAGCAGTGGTGCAAACGATGAACCGGTTGTCCCAGAGGTTGGATGAGAAGGACCAGAGAGAGTCAATGTGGCAGGCCCCAGGAGGTGGAGATTTTACCTATCATTCCTGGATGGATGGAGCCTCGGGTGAGCGTCCTAGATCTCCTTCGGGAGTGAGGAACCAAAGCCGAGGTCAGGAGAGTACTATGCCAGCGCGTCCTAGATCTCCTTCGGGAGTGAGGATGATGGGAGAGCGAGATCCAAGAGTCCCACCGGCCGGAATGGGGAGAGGTATTGTAAGGCCTGGAGATTTGCCCGGGCAAAGGATGGCTTCCCACGAATTTGGAGGCCGAATGAAAAAGGAGCCATTACGGGTAGAATTTGAAGGCGAAGCATCCAAAGTTGCTTTCTTTATTGCGGCAGTACAAGACCATATGGAGGATTATGGACATTTGTATCCCAGTGAAAGTAGCCAAGTAAGAGCTGTTGGTGCTGTGTTCAAGGGTCGTGCTGCTGAGTGGTATGTACAGTGCCACGATCGTCGAGATCCCTGCCTTGGATCGGTGAGGAGATTCCTGTGTGCCATCCGGAGCAGATTTCGAGATCCCCTTGAGAGAATTAAAGCGAAGGAGGCGTTGCGGTGCCTGACTCAAGGGGCCAAGTCGGTGACCGAGTATGCTGAAGAGTTTATGGGACTCGCAGGGAAGGTGGCAGAATGGTCCCAAGCCACCTTGTTGGAGATGTTCAAGGACGGTTTACGCAAGGAGGTTTTAGAGTGGTGCCTTCACCGAGATGATCCAGGAGACATCGACGGGTGGATCCAACTGGCGGGCAACGTAGAAGGAATCCTGGCCCAGGTGCGGAGACGGCAGGTTCAACCGATGAGGTCAAGAGGCGGTGGTCGTGCGTGGAGAGAGAGCCGGCCTAGAGGGATGGAGGCTAAAAGTGTTGGCGACAACCGTTCCAGCGTTAGCAGGAAGCCGATGCTGAGCAGAATGCGGTGTTATGCTTGTAACCAACCCGGGCATTTTGCTTATCAATGCCC
>JARBWK010000037.1:293386-353324 GCA_030556195.1 Anolis apletophallus
TTGGTGGCCTGGCATGAAGGTGGAGATAAGGCAGTATGTGGAAGGCTGCGAGAGGTGTGCTAGAAGCAAGGTTCCCTCTGCTAAGCCGCAGGGGTTGATACAAGTGGTGGCTAATCCGGTGAAACCATGGACGCATGTTAGCACAGACTTTGTAGGTGAGTTGCCTTGCAGCCGAGGTTATCGTTATATTTGGACGGTCTTGGATATGTTTTCTAAGCAGGCCCATTTCATTCCCTTGAGGGGGCTGCCGTCAGCGGAGCGCTTGGCGGAGCTGTATGTACAGCATGTATATAGGTTGCATGGTTGTCCGGAGCAGGTGTTGAGTGACAGGGGAGTCCAGTTTACCGCTCAGTTTTGGGGAAGATTTCTAGAGGTCCTAGGTGCACAAAGACGTTTGACATCTGCTTATCATCCTTCTTGTAATGGCGCTGTGGAGAGGATGCATAAGTCTTTAGGAACCTATCTGCGAGTATTCAGCAATCAAGAACAGAATAATTGGTCTGATCTCCTGCCATACGCTGAAGTGGCTTACAATAGTTCCATACATTCTTCGACTGGTAGATCCCCCTTTGAGGTCGTTTATGGGCAAGAAGTAGCTCCATTGCCTCAACTTTTGAAGGTGGAAGGGGGAGGAGAAAGGGTGGAGTGGAAAGGGCAGGCCAGAGAGGTTTGGAAGGAGGTAGCGGAGGCTTTAAGGAAAGCGCAACGATCCTATAAGCTGTTCGGAGATCGCAAGCGGCAGGAAGGGGAGGAGTATGGCGAAGGGGATTTGGTGTGGCTGTCTACAGAAAATTTAAAATTAGGATATAAGTCTAAAAAATTGAGTCCGAAGTATATTGGGCCTTTTAAGGTGGAGAGGGTGGTGAATAAGGTGTCGTATACTCTGCTATTGCCTAAGAGTCTGGGGAAGGTTCACCCCACTTTCCATTGTAGCTTTTTGAAAAAGTATGTGAATCCGTTTCCCCCACGGGATTGAATATATTTTATTTCCTCAGGGGGAGGACGAGGTGGAGGAGACCGTTATGTCAGGATTGGGAAACCTGAGCTTTGGGGAAGACCAGGTTCCCAACCAGTCATGAGGCAGCAGCGACCTTTGCCTTTATTCCTGACGCGACCTTTGTCCTACTTTTCATGAGACTGCTGAGTCAGACTGGGAGTGAGGTAACTTCCAGGTGCCTGGGAGGGAAGTGAGGTAACTCCTCCAGGCTTGGACATTGGACATTGAGACTCATGACGCTGGCTCTGTGACCCTGGGGTCATGCCCCTATGGACTACTGGGATTGCTGATTCATGGAAAGCTGATGAAACCTCGTCTGGACATTGCATGGGAAGGGGAGGGGCCACCGGGGTATATAAGGAGTGTTTGGGTGGCCGGACGGTGCTTTAGCTTCACGGGTGCCGTACCTTCAATAAAATCGTGTTGGACCAAGCTGACGTCTATGCGTGATCCCTACCGAAGTTTGGAGAGTCGTTACATGCGTCTTAGTCTCCAGGGCAGCAGAAAAGAAAATTGCTCCTTCCTCCCTAGGACTTCCCCTCACATATTGATACATGGCTATCATCATGTCTCCTCTCAGCCTTCTCTTTCAGCCACTCCTCATAGGGCTTGTTGTGAATAGATGGCAAGCTATTTAACCTAAATACTAGCTTGCTGTCTGTCCAATAGACAGGCCCGAATTACCCATAAGGCCACCCTAGGCCATGGCCTATGGGCGTAAGCCGGGGGGGCGCAGATTCACGGACCTTCCCCCTCCTCCTCCGTTCGCTGGTAATCCCAGCCCGGCTCAAGTGCCGCCCCCATTGGCTAGCGCCACGCCCTAGTTCCTCCTGCTGCTGCTAAGGCATAGCAGCAGGAGGAGGACTGGCGCGGCGGCAGCCAATGAGGGTTGCCCGGGGTGGTGCTTAACAGCTAAGCACCACCTCGGGCGCCCCAATTGGCTGCCGTCGCTGCGCTAGTTTCTCCTGCTGCTGCTAAGGCATAACAGCAGCAGGAGGATTGGTGCAGCGGTAGCCGATGGGGGTTGCCCAGGGCGACGCTTAGCAGCTAAGCACCACCTCGGGCACCCCCATTGGCTGCCATTGCTGCGCTACTTCCTCCTGCTGCTGCTAAGGCATAGCAGCAGCAGGAGGAGTGGCGCGGCGGCGGCAGCCAATGAGGGTGCCCGGGGCGGTGCTTAGCAGCTAAGCACTGTCTCGGGCGCCCCCATTGGCTACCGTCGCTGCGCTAGTTTCTCCTGCTGCTGCTAAGGCATAGCAGCAGCAGGAGGACCAGTGCGGCGGCGGCAGCCAATGGGGGTGCCCGGGGCGGCGCTAAGCAGCTAAGCACTGTCTCGGGCGCCCCCATTGGCTGCCGCCACTAGCGGCACCATGAGAGGAAGAGGAGGAAGATGCCCCGCGGCTGAGAGACAGGCGCCGCCGCCGCATCCTGGCAGCCCCTGCTGCCCTCCTCGCACCCAGCGCGAGGCCACAGATCCGCCTTTGAGGCCGCAGGGGCTGCCGGGATGCGCCGCAGGGCATGCTGGGACCCATAGTTCTTTGGGATCCCCGGGTGCACGTTCCCGGCGCGGGGAGGAGCCTCAGCGGTGAGTGGATGGATGTCGGGGGAGAAGAGGAAGAAGGGCTGAGGATGAGGGGGGAATGGGGATAGGCCTCTATAATGCGGCGGCACGAGGCCCCCCCCGGGCATAATTCCAAACTGTGGCCTAGGGCGCCAAAAGGTGTTGATCCGGGCCTGCCAATAGATGATTTCCACCCTGGTGGAAAGCTTCCCATCACCAAGTGTATCATAGCGATACAGATGGAAAATCTCTCTCTTCGCTTTCCTTCGTGAACGAAGATTCAGGAAAGACTAGATGATGACTAGATGAAAAATAAAGTTGAGGCAATAAGAACACAACCCTGTTTGACCCCTGATTCCACCTTCAACGGGTCTCCTCAGGCTCGGATTAAGGGCTTTTGGCGCCCTAGGCCATATTTCGGAACCCCGACCCCCCTCCTGCCACGCATGCCCGGAAGCGGCCACGGGGGCGAGGCTTCCCTCTGCCTCTTCCTACACCGAAGAGGAGGAAGGGAAGCCCTGCCCCCATGGCCGCTGCCACGCATGCCCGAAGCGTCCATGGGGACGGGGCTTCCCTCTGCCTCTTCCTCTTCCTCCGAGGAGGAAGGGAAGCCATGCCCCCGTGGCTGCTGCCGTGCATGCCCGGAAGTGGCCACAGAGGCATGGCTTCCCTCCGCCTCTTCCTCCTCCTCCGAGGAGGAAGGGAAGCCCTGCCCCCGTGGCCGCTGCTGCGCATGCCCGGAAGCGTCCATGGGGGCGGGGCTGACATCCGCCTCTTCCTCTTCCTCCGAGGAGGAAGGGAAGCCCTGCCCCCATGGCCGCTGCCACGCATGCCCGGAAGTGGCCACGGGGGCATGGCTTCCCTCCACCTCTTCCTCCCCCTCCGAGGAGGAAGTGAAGCCCTGCCCCCGTGGCCGCTGCTGAACATGCCCGGAAGTGTCCATGGGGGGGCTTCCCTCTGCCTCTTCCTCCGAGGAGGAAGGGAAGCCCTGCCCCCGTGGCCGCTGCCGCGCATGCCCGGAAGTGGCCACGGGGGCATGGCTTCCCTCCACCTCTTCCGCCTCCTTTGAGGAGGAAAGGAAGCCCTGCCCCCGTGGCCGCTGCTGCGCATGCCCGGAAGCGTCCATGGGGGTGGGGCTTCCCTCCGCCTCTTCCTCCTCCTCCGAGGAGGAAGGGCAGCTCTGCCCCCATGCCCACTGCCACGCATGCCCGGAAGTGGCCACGGAGGCATGGCTTCCCTCCGTCTCTTCCTCCTCCTCCAAGGAAGGGAAGCCCTGACCCCGTGGCCGCTGCCGCGCATGCCCGGAAGTGGCCATGGGGGCATGGCTTTCCTCCGCCTCTTCCTCCTTCTCTGAGGAGGAAGGGAAGCCCTGCCCCCGTTGCCGCTGCTGCGCATGCCCGGAAGCGTCCATGGGGGCTGTGCTTCCCTCCGCCTCTACCTCCTCCTCCGAGGAAGGGCAGCCCTGCCCCCATGGCCGCTGCTGCGCATGCTCAGAAGCGTCCATGGGGGTGGGGCTTCCCTCCGCCTCTTCCTCCTCCTCCAAGGAGGAAGGGCAGCTCTGCCCCGTGGCCGCTGCCGCTCATGCCCGGAAGTGGCCACGGAGGCATGGCTTCCCTCCGTCTCTTCCTCCTCCTCCGAGGAAGGGCAGCCCTGCCCCCGTGGCCGCTGCCGCGCATACCCGGAAGTGGCCATGGAAGCATGGCTTTCCTCCGCCTCTTCCTCCTTCTCTGAGGAGGAAGGGAAGCCCTGCCCCCATTGCCGCTGCTGCGCATGCCCGGAAGCGTCCATGGGGGCTGGGCTTCCCTCCGCCTCTACCTCCTCCTCCTCCGAGGAAGGGCAGCCCTGCCCCCGTGGCCGCTGCCGCGAATGCCCGGAAGCGTCCATGGAGGCGGGGCTGACATCCGCCTCTTCCTCTTCCTCCTAGGAGGAAGAGAAGCCCTGCCCCCGTGGCCGCTGCTGCACATGCCCGGAAGCGTCCATGGGGGTGGGGCTTCCCTCTGCCTCTTCCTCTTCCTCCGAGGAGGAAGGGAAGCCCTGCCCCCGTGGTCACTGCCGTGCATGCCCAGAAGCATCCATGGGGACGGGGCTTCCCTCCGCCTCTTCCTCTTCGTCCGAGGAGGAAGGGAAGCCCTGCACTCTCCCCCCGCCCTCCCCCAAGAGATTGAGATAGAGGGAGAGTCATCATGCCGCACGTTGCGGTTTTGTCTGAAAATTATTATTTTTTGGTCCTTGATCTGGCGCCCCCCTAGGCCTACGCCCATATGCCATGGCCTAGTGTGGCCTTATGGGTAATCCGGGCCTGGGTCTCTTTGGGAGCCATCGCCGTCCTAGACTGTTGACATCATGTCATCGTGGAAAGCAGGATGTTCACCAGCAGGATGTTCACCAATTTGTCAAAGTTGGTGAGACACCGTCCTTTGACGCCCTTGGGAAACTACAAGTTCCGCCATTGGGTCGGCATTGTGCCATGAGTGCCAAATAGGGTTCCCATATGTCCCGTATTATACGGGACGTCCCGTATTTAGGCCATTTTTGGGGTGTCCCGTATTTACACCCCCTGTCCCTTATTTTTCGCTCCTCTGACCTGGCCTGTCCTCTGGCTGGTGCTGGGAAAAGAGGGGCTGGCTCGGAGCAGGCTGCCCTGGCGCGGGTAGGCCTCGAGGATGAAGAGGGAAGGGAAGGACCCCGCGTTGGGGCGATTAGCGAGGTACCTGAAATTTCGGAGTGTACTGTATATTGCAGTGGGTGGGGAGACACGCAGTCAGGCGAACGCGTTCGGCCCCTCTTTGTGTCTGAAGGGGGCGTGCGTGGCGAAGACCCAGGGCCAAAGATAGCGGTGGCTGTGAGAGAGCCGGCTGCAGCTCCTCCTGGGCCTGGTCCCCGCCCTCGCTTGGCGGCGTGGCGACGGAGGGAGCCCCCGGTGTGGCTGCAAGGGGCGCTGAGCGGTGGCGCGGAGCCCTTGGCCTGGTCCCAGGACCTCCGTCTGCCCGTCAGCGGCGCCCACAGCGTGGCCGTGCTCGAGCAGCTCAGCCAGGAGGCCTCTCCTCCCCCGGCCTCCTCCTCCTCCTCCTCCGCACAGCCCTCCCGGCCCCTGAGCACGCCTGCCCGCTCACAGTACGTACCCAAGGGCCTCCCGCCGGGACAGAACCCTCCCCGCAGATGGCCAGGCAGAACCTGGGCCTGGTGGTTGTTCTTGGCTGTGAGGAATTGTGGGATTTGTAGTTCTACAAGGCCTTCTCTGCCAAGTCACCAAACTACGACTCCGCTGTGGGAGCTGAACTCCAAAACACTTGGAGGGCCAAAGTTTGCCCATACCTGTTCTATAGAAACCGAGAGAGTTGCCAGCTATAGATTCAGACGTGTTTATTTTTTTGTAAACTACAACTTCCAAAATTCCCCAGCCAACATTATGGGAGTTGTAGTTGAAAAACTTTTCTATACTCTAGATCAGAATAATAATAATATCTACTGAAATAATACGAAATAATATACTGAAATAATAATAATAGGCAAATACCTATTGAAATATAATAATAGACTAATATCTACTGAAGTATAATAATAGGCAAATCTATTATATAAATGGGTTCACGTCATGTGATGTATACCTCAAACAAAGAAACCATACAACGCAGAAACACAATACTTGCCAACAGAAATAGGCCTCAAGCAAGGTACGTTTGTAGCAAAGAAACTTCCCCCCCAAAACCTAAAACGCCCCCAAAACAACGAGTAAAAATTAAACTACATTTACCAGCATCCTCCAGGGCAGCCAAAGACTCACCCAGCCTCTACATTCTGAACAACATGATTGGCTGCCAATAAGGGCGGATTTGCATAACTGCTGCACTGGCCAGCCAACATGAAAATTCCGATCCATAATAAACTGCCAAAACAGAATAAGGAAAAGGCCTGAGCCAATCCCCAACACAAACACCCAAATCACTTCCAACCGAAAATTTACACCCCAAAAAATCACAGACCACGCCCAAAATTGACAGTAAGGCTTCATTAACTTGATTTCCCTAACTAGGCTTCACTTACTGGGAAGCTGTTTACGCTCTGAATTGACAGTAAGGCTTCATTAACTTGATTTCCCTAACTAGCCCTCACTTACTGGGAAGCTGTTTACGCTCTGAATTGACAGTAAGGCTTCATTAACTTGATTTCCCTAACTAGCCCTCACTTACTGGGAAGCTGTTTACGCTCTGAATTGACAGTAAGGCTTCATTAACTTGATTTCCCTAACTAGGCCTCACTTACTGGGAAGCTGTTTACGCTCTGAATTGACAGTAAGGCTTCATTAACTTGATTCTCCCGACTAGGCCTCAGCTCATTGGACATTGTGTATGGCCTGAATTTGCAGTAACCTACCTTGGCACACAGAGCCCCGACCATGCATGATGGGACTTTGTAGTACTTCAAAACCCATCATTCCCCAGAGACCACTGTGGCCCAGAACCAAGACCAATAAAGACCCAACTTGGCACACCATGCCCCCCCATGACCCACACTCCATCCAACTGCAGTTTAGAGGAGGGCACACCGTGGATGATTGGACTTTCTCGCATCTCCTAAAAAGGGCACAGCAACGCGTGCCGGGTACAGCTAGTATCTACTGAAATATAATACTACTAATAATAGCTCAATATCTACTGAAATATAATAATAGGCGAATATCTACTGAACCATTATTTATTTATTTATTTCGGGATTTTACCCCGCTCTTCTCAACCCCCAAGGGGGGACTCAGAGCAGCTTACAGTACGGCACAATTCGATGCCCACATAATAACAATATAAACCCCAAAACACTTCAACAATTATACCATAATAATTCAATTATACCATAATAATATACCACTTCAACCATAATAATATCTACTGAAATAATATGAAATAATATACTGAAATAATAATAGGCAAATATCTATTGAAATATCACAACAAAAAAGGCCTCCAAAGTTCATTCCCTTTCCATGTAGAGTCTGGGGACTCCAAAGGTCATCTAGTCCAGCCTCTTCCATGTAGTGTCGGAGCCACTCTAGATCAGGCCTGGGCAAACTTCGGCCCTCCAGATGTTTTGGACTCCAACTCCCACAGCGGAGTCGTAGTTTGGTGACTTGGCAGAGAAGGCCTTGTAGAACTACAAATCCAATGTTTACACAGCATTGGGTCGTGGCAGTTCAAACGGCATCAATTCTACAGTGTAGATCAGGCATGGGCGGATTTGGGCCTTCCTGGTGTTTGATTTCGATTTTCACGTTTTTACTAAAGTGTCCCTTATTTTTGCGAAAAATCCTGTAAATGTCCCTTATTTCTTCCATCACAATATGGCAACCCTAGTGCCAAACTGCATTCATTCCAATCTACAGCCTCTGATTGGAAGGGGGAAAGATTCACCTGCTGGCGTGAGAGGAAAGGAAGGAAGTCCTTGCAACCCAAAACCTGGTTGGCGCCTGAGAAATATCATTAAAGCAAGCCTAGGTGGGGGGACCTCGGGACGCTATGTGTCCCTGCTTTTAATAAGAAGTCACCCAGTGAAAAATAGCCCCTTTCCTCCCTCTTCCCCCCTGATTAATGGCCAACCTTTTGACTCCTACGAGGGGGGGGGAGAGAGAAACCTTGGGTGGCACAACATGGCCTGATTCAGAGAGCGAAGGCTTCCCCCAAAATGCTCTCTTATACAGTATACAAAGGCTCATCCCAATATATTTTCCATTTAGGGCCATGAGCCGGGATTCCTTTGGATCTCCTTTGAGAAGGCCGTGACAAATGGAGCGCCAGGAAGAATGCGGTGGGAGCTTTTGTGTGGCAAGGATCCATAAATCACCCGGGAGAACCCCAGGAAGATCCATCACTCACCCCATAAAATGCAAGGCAGGCAAAAGGGAATCCCGGTGGATTGGTTTCATCATCAGATGCATCATCTCCGCCGTGACCCTGGGCATTTTTTAAATTTTAATTATTTATTTATTTTAATTTTAATTTTTTTAATTTTATTTATTTATTTATTTTAATTTTAATTTTTTTAATTAATTTTTTATTTATTTTATTTTATTTTTTTAAATTTTAATTATTTATTTATTTTATTTTATTTTTTTAAAATAATTTTTTTATTTTATTTTATTTTTTTTAAATTTTAATTATGTACTTTTTAAATTTTAATTTTTTAAATTTTAGTTATTTATTTTTCTAATTTTAATTTTTTAAATTTTAATTATTTACTTTTTTAATTTTAATTTTTTAAATTTTAATTATTTACTTTTTTAATTTTAATTATTTAAATTTTAATTATTTATTTTTTTAATTTAATTTTTTAAATTTATTTATTTATTTTTTTAATTTTAATTTTTTAAATTTTAATTATTTACTTTTTTAATTTTAATTTTTTAAATTTTAATTATTTACTTTTTTAATTTTAATTTTTTAAATTTTAATTATTTACTTTTTTAATTATAATTTTTTAAATTTTATTATTATTTTTTACTAGCCCGGGTTATTTGTGGAAGGCATTGTGTGCCAAGGTTGGTTCCTATTAGATGTGTATGTGGCTTGCAGTGGTCTCAGGAACTTAGTGAAGGTACTGCAAGTCCCATCGTCTGTGGTCCACCCCCCTCCAAACAGCACCAGGATGTAGAGTGGGTCATGGGGGCTCTGTGTGTCACATTTGGTCTTGATCATTCTGTGGATGAGGGTTGCAGCGGTCTCGGAAGGTGAGTGAAGGTATTTCAAGTCCCATCATCTGTGGTCCAGCCTCCTTGAAACAGCACCAGGGTGTGGAGTGGCTCATGGGGGCTCTGTATTGTAATTTGTAATTTTGGTCTGTATTGGTCATTGGTTGAGGGTCACGTTGTGAAGTGGGCCATTGGGCCCCTTGTGCGCCAATTTTGGTCCTGATCCGTCACTGCTGTGGGCCGCAGTGTCTGACTGCCAGAGGCCTTTCCTTTTTTTCTCCGAGTCACTTTAGAATGTTGGAATGTGGATGGCCAATCAGAGTCCTTTGTGCAAATACCAATTCAGTGGCAACCAATCCCCTCTGTCTGGGGCCGTAGAATGTTGGAAATCTGAGGCTGGCCAATCAGGGTCCTTTATGCAAATAATCCCATAGTGGCAACCTATCGAAACGCTGTCGCATATTCCTTGGCACCTTCGCACCTCCCAGAAAATGAACATTCCATTTCCAACCGAAAAAACCTGTCATTTGGCTAACTCAAGCATGCAGGTGCATTCTGTTTTGCTGGCCAATCAGAGTCCTTTATGCAAATGGTTTCTCAGTGGCAACCAATGCCCTCTGTCTAGTGCCTTAGAGTGTTGGAGTTCAGAGGCTGGACAATCAGAGTCCAGTATGCAAATAATCTGGTGCCTTAGAGTGTTGGAGTTCTGAGGCTGGCCAATCAGTGTCCTTTATGCAAATAATCCCACAGTGGCAACCAATCAAAACACTGGCACATATTCCTCCCTCCGCACCACCACACCACCACGCCGCCGCAAACACTGACTTTTATTATATACATAGATAGATTATTTAACATCTACATGCGACTACTCGCCCAGCTGGTTCAAAGTTTCGAGCAAGAATGTTATCAGTATGCTGATGATATCCAACTCGTTCTGAGGATGGAAGGCCAGCCTGACTCCGTACCCGTACATTTCCATCAGTGCCTTGAAGCCGTTACTGGATGGCTGCGTGCCAGCAGGTTGAGGGTGAATCCAGCAAAGACGGAGATCTTGTGGTTGGGCCGTCCGGATACTGGGGTAAATCCAGCTGCCTACCCTGGATGGCGAGGCACTACACCCGTCACCTTTGGTAAAGAATCTGGGAGTCCTTTTGGACCCTTTGCTGACAATGGAGGCCCAGGCCTCCGCTGTCAGCAAAACCGCGTCTTTCGATCTGCGGCAGGCTAGGCGTCTGGCACCCTATCTGACCAGGGACAATCTAGTCACATAGTCGCTCCAGTGTATATTTAGGATTGTGCGAAGACAGTGCTGATGAAAGCGTTCGAGGAGTCGTAGGTGTTGGCGATAGGTGAGCCATGTTTCAGACCCATAGAGAATAGACAGTACGATAGCTTTGTACACACTAATTTTGGTGCTTTGCCTCAGGTGCTTGTTGCTCCAGACTCTTTTGCGAAGCCTTCCGAATGCACTCTATGCCTTTGCTAATCTGTGATCAATCTCTTTGTCGATCTTGGCGTCTGAAGAGATGATGCTTCCCAGGGAGGTGAACTGCTGAACGGACTTAAGCACAGATGTGCCAATGCTGACGTGGGGATGGTGGTGTTCTTCCTGTGGTGCGGGCTGGTAGAGGACTTCAATTGTCTTCAGGCTGACTTCCAGCCCAAACAGCTCTGCATCTGCTGCAAAGCAGGATGTGAGGCGCTGCAGAGCTGCTTCTGAATGGGCGACAAGGGCAGCATCGTCAGCAGAAAGCAGCTCACGGACTAGATAGTTTAGAGTCTTAGTGCGAGCCCTCAGGCGACTTAAGTTGAACAAGCGACCATCAGTACGATAGCGCAGTGTTTCTCAACCAGTGTGCCGTGAGCAATCATCAAGTGTGCCGTGGGAAAGGGGGGGGGGGGGAGAGTCTAGTGTGTTGAAGTATAAAAACCCTAAGAAACGTACCTCGATAAAGACACAAAATTACAACCACCCCCCTCCCCACCCGTTGCCTATTTGGTCTCTCCCTCTCCATGCATTGGGAAGGCCCGCCTCCCTTTCCCCAAGTAGAGACCTCCTCTTGCCTCCTGGGGGTTCTCTGTGGGAAGTTTGGCCCAGTTCTATCATTGATGGGGTTCAGAATGCTCTTTGATTGTAGGGGAACTGTAAATCCCAGCAACTACAACTCCCAAATGTCAAGGTCCATTTCCCCCCAAACTCCATCTGTGTTCACATTTGGGCAAATTTGAGTATTCATGCCAAGTTTGGTCCTGATCCAACATTGTTTGAGTCCACAGTGCTCTCTGGATATAGGTGAACTACAACTCCAAAACTCAAGGTCAATGCCCACCAAACTCTTATAGCAGTTTCTCTTGGTTATGGGAGTTCTGTGTGGGAAGTTTGTGTCTTTCTGCCATTCCTGCCAGGATCTCTATGTTGTGTCCATCGAACCAGGCCTAGGTTTCACACTGAGTGTATAAATACATTTAGAAACATATTAACTATATGTATTACTGTGTTAGAGTGTCATTTTGTGTCATTTGGGTTGGTGGTGTGCCCCGGGATTTTGCAAATGTAAAAAGTGTGCCGCAGCTCAAAAAAGGTTGGGAAACGCTGCGATAGGGTATATAAATGCCGCCTTCTTCTTCTTCGAGGTCTGCCGTCGCCCTTTGGAGCATCATGCTGAAGAAGACTGTCAATAGGGTTGGTGCAAGAACACAACCTTGTTTCTCTCCATGAGTTATGAGAAAGGGCTCCGAGAGAGCATGGCCGTATCTGACTTGACCGCGCTGGCCCTCGTGTAACAGGACAATCATTTTGAGGAATTTGGGGGGACATCCTAGACGTTCCAGGATCTGCCACAGACCTTTTCTACATCCCAGGACCCACAACTCCTGGAGCCCCCCAGGGTGCAATGAGTTAAACCCTTGTTCTGGCAGGACTGACCATTTGAAATTATAGCTTCTAAGACTTTATGTCATTCTGAGATAATGTGGAATTTAAAAGCAATCTGCCGGCTGTAAGGAGAGTTCGCGAAGCCTTTTTGCAAGAGGAAATAGCATGGTTTGATTGCCCCAAAGTGGCGAGGAAAGAAATAGCAGTTTAGGAATAGTTTGTGTTCTTTGGAAGTGAAGCAGCATCCTAAGTGCCTGAATATCTATATATATAAAGGAAGAGTCGTCATGGAAAGACCGTCCCAAACAGAGAAACCTTACAACGCAGAGACACCAAACTTGCCAACAGAAATAGGCCTCAGGCAAGGTACGTTTGTAGCAAAGAATCTTTCCCCCCCAAAACCTAAAAGGCCCCCAAAACAACAAGTAAAAAAACCTACATTTCCCAGCATCCTCCAGGCGCTGCCAAAGACTCTCCCAGCCTCTACATTCTGACAACATGATTGGCTGCCAATAAGGGCGCATTTGCATAACTCCTGTACTGGCCAGCCAACATGAACATTCCGACCCATAATAAACTGTCAGAGGAGGATAAGGCAAACACAAACACCCAATTCACTTCCCACAGAAAATTTACACCACTACAAATCACAGACCACGCCCAAAATTGTATTTATTTATTTATTTATTTATTTATTTATTTATTTATTTATTTATTCGGACTTCTATGCCGCCGACTCCCTAAGGCTCGCGGCGGCTCACAGGAGCCGAAGCAACAAAATACAAAGAGTACATAAATAAACATACAGAACATACAGGGGGTAAAAACATCACAGGGTAACCAACAGCAGATAGGGAGGGGAAGACCAGGCTCATGCCAAAGGGCAGAGCCACCCGGTGGAGCTATCGAGGGTGACCATCAAATGGGGGGAGCTGGGGGGGTCCCACAAATCGAGGAACGTCCTCAGAGACTCTAAGTCTAAGCAGTGACAGTCACTGCGGTGTCGGTCGTTGCCGGCCTGTGGACCATGCCTCGTTATCGGCGGCTTGTCCACCCTCCTAGATTGGGGGTTCGCCAGTGGAGGCGCCCCGCGCCTGCGGGCAGTGTTCCGGAAAGTCCTGGGACGGGGCCCTCCGCGGGGCGCCTTCCGGGAGACAGCCGCCGTGGGGGGGGGGGAGGTATTACAGAGCAGGGGAGGGACGTCCTCCGACCCCTCCCCCTGCCCCGTCCTCGACCTCGTCTCCGCTTCATCTGATGGTTATCGAACCTGGGCGACCCATCGGGGCCTGAGCTGATCACAGTCAGGGGGACCGTCAGCAGCCGTCCTGCCCGTCGCCGGGGCCGCTCCCCAGGAACCCTCGCCAGGACCCTCTCGATGTCTGCCGCATCCGTCATGGGCTGCCCGCGCAGCGGCAAGGGGGAGCTCGCGGCCTTGGGCGGTGAGACCGGTAGCGGCGGAAATTGACAGTAAGGCTGTAAGCTTCGGCAAGGGGGGTCTAGTAAAGCAGACTCACTCCAGGTATATTTGAAGGAAAATGGTTTAATAGGTCCTTAATCCAAAGTAGGCAAAGATAGACTGAAGGGTTCGCGCGCGAAGTTTCCCTCAAGAGCCCTCCCTGGCCCGCCCCCCTGCTGTGCCCCTCCTTCCTCAGGGATGACCATCCGGCTCTCCGCATATCAAAGTTCAGGAAAAGGGTCCTGGCACTTCAAAGGCGGTTCCAGTTCAAAGCCCGCCAGATGCTGTTGTTATCTGATGGCGCGCAAGCCTTGGCCCGTTAGGACAACAACCGGGCCAAGCGACGCTGACAAAGGCTTCATTAACTTAATTTCCCTGACTAGGCCTCACTTAATGGAATGCTGTTTACGCTCTGAATTGACAGTAAGGCTTCATTAACTTAATTCTCCCGACTACGCCTCAGCTCATTGGACATTGTGTATGGCCTGAATTGACAGTAAGGCTTCATTAACTTGCTGTTCCTGACTAGGCCTCAGCTCATGGGACATTGTGTATGGCCTGAATTTACAGTAAGGCTTCATTAACTTGATTTTCCTGACTAGGCCTCAGCTCATGGGACATTGTGTATGGCCCGAATTTACAGTAACCTACCTTGGCACACAGAGCCCGTATGACCCACGCTGCATTCTACTACAGTTTGGAGGAGAGTGAACCATGGATTATGGGACTTGGAGTACCTCCATGGATAATGGGATTTGTAGTACTTCAAAACCCATCATTCCCCACAGACCACTGTGTCCAAGAACCAAACTTGGCAAACAATGCACCCCATGACCCACACTCCATCCGACTGCAGATTAGAGGAGGACACACCATGGATAATGGGATTTCAAGTACCTCCACTCACTTCCAAAGTACCCCACCCACACATGCATCAACCTCTACATCAACACAGCAGACGGAAAGACACAAAACATTGTATATCCACAAGCTATGCAGAACGCCAGCAACACCACACAACAACAACTCCACAGGACTCCAACATCCCACCCACCAAAACAACCCACAACAACACAGCCATGACCCCAACAACACCATAACTAACAACTCCAACCCTTACATACTCAGACTTCCTCGCATCTCCAAAATAGGGCACAGCAACGCGTGCCGGGTACAGCTAGTATATTATATATAGTAACATTGTTGTTGTTGTTGTTATAGCATCCTGCTTTCCTCTCTGAGTCTCCTTTAAGGGAGGAAAGTAGGATACAACAACGACAACAATAATATGACAATATCATAATAATATATATTAATAGAACTACAAAATAATCTCTATATATAATAAAGCGGCCTCTACATTCTGACAACATGATTGGTTGCCAGTGAGGGAGTATTCGCATAACGCCTCTAATTGGCCAGCCAACACGAATATTCCGACACTCTAAACTGCCAGAGGTGGAGCAGGCAAAGGCCTGAGGCAGTTGCCAACACGAACATTCCGACACTCTAAACTGCCAGAGGGGGAGCAGGCAAAGGCCTGAGGCAGTTGCCAACACGAACATTCCGACACTCTAAACTGCCAGAGGGGTATAAGGCAAAGGCCTGAGGCAGTTGCCAACACGAACATTCCGACACTCTAAACTGCCAGAGGGGGCAGGCAGGCAAAGGCCTGAGGCAGTTGCCAAACTGCCAGAACATTCCGAGGCACTCTAAACTGCCAGAGGGGAGCAGGCAAAGGCCTGAGGCAGTTGCCAACACGAACATTCCGACACTCTAAACTGCCAGAGGGGGAGCAGGCAAAGGCCTGAGGCAGTTGCCAACACGAACATTCCGACACTCTAAACTGCCAGAGGGGGAGCAGGCAAAGGCCTGAGGCAGTCGCCAACATGAATATTCCGACACTCTAAACTGCCAGAGGTGGAGCAGGCAAAGGCCTGAGGCAGTTGCCAACACGAACATTCCGACACTCTAAACTGGCAGAGGGGGAGCAGGCAAAGGCCTGAGGCAGTCGCCAACACGAACATTCCGACACTCTAAACTGCCAGAGGGGGAGCAGGCAAAGGCCTGAGGCAGTCGCCAACACGAACATTCCGACACTCTAAACTGCCAGAGGGGGAGCAGGCAAAGGCCTGAGGCAGTCGCCAACACGAACATTCCAACGTTCTAAAGTGGCAGAGGGGGAGCAGACAAAGGCCTGAGGCAGTCAGCCATGGTGGGAGTTTCAGACCAAAACACTTTGTGGCTCCCAACAATGACAGAACAAGACCAAACTTGGCACACAAAACCCCCAAGACCCACTATACATCCTGGTGCGGTTTGAAGGAGGGCAGACCATGGATGATGGGACTTGAAGTACCTTCATTCACTTCTGAAAACTGCTGCAAACCTAATCCAGTGACTGATCAAGACCAAACCGGACAGACAGAGCCTTCATGACCCACTCTACATCCTGGCGCAATTTTGTATGGGACGGACCACGGATGATGGGACTTGAAGTACCTGAGAGCACTGTGACCCTCATCCAATGACCAATACAGACCAAACTTGCCACACAGAGCCATCATGACCCACTCTACATCCTGGAGCTGTTTGAAGGAGGGTGGACCATGGATGATGGGACTTGAAGTACCTTCACTCACCTTCCGAGACCGCTGCAACCCTCATCCAAAGAATGATCAAGACCAAATGTGACACACAGAGCGCCCATGACCCACTCTACATCCTGGTGCTGTTGGGTGGGGGGTGGACCACGGCCAATGGGACTTGCAGTGCCTTCACTAACTTCCTGAGACCACTGCAAGCCACATACACATCTAAAAGGAACCAACCTTGGCACACAAGGCCTTCCTCAAATAACCCGGGCACCGCCGGGTCCCCAAGCTAGTCCGTAATAAAAGTGAAAATATACATATGTGTGTGTGTGTGCACAGTCATTTAAACCTCCCCGAGCCTTTGGGAGTGGCGGTATAGAAGCCGAATAAATAAATAAATAAATAAATGATGATAGAAGATGATGGAAGATGGACGATGACAGAAGATAAGAAGATAGAAGATGATAGGCGACAGAAGATAAATGTTATGAGAGCTATCCTCCATCTTGCCCCCTTGACTTTCCGCAAACACACAAGGGTACTGGTCTGAAGCACAGTAAACACAAAGGCTGAACTACACAATATGCAGTGATATATTACAATAAACACATCAATGGTGTGGTACCTCAAATAATGGCAAAGCAACTGAAATCCCCAGTATTGTAGTAGACCAATTTAGACTCAAAGTCGAAACGAGAGATTTCGCGTTTCCGTGTTTCAATACAGATCGCTCTTGTGAGTTATCTCCCGGGCTGCAATCTCTCGTTTCGACTTTGAGTCTAAATTGGTCTACTACAATACTGAGGAGGAGCGGTCAGAAGTGATCAGCGCCCTGAGGAAGCGGTTACGCGAAACGGCCATCTTGGCGTCGTCAGCTTACCTCCAGCCGTTGGCGCCTGCCCACCATAGCAGCCACCAGCCCTGCCACCTACCAAGGTTCCTCTATTGACTCAGTCGCAGGTCCATGGGTCACTACACCCAGGACGTCACTAAGGGTTACTCAGTGCCAAGTGGAATACTCCTTCGCCCAACCATGTATATGGGCTTGTGATTCATGCTCATACTGTGTATTCATCACATGATTGATTATTTGCATTACATTGTACTGTTTGTAATATTGTTCTGCTCTTGAGCATAGACTGCCATACAATATAGTGGTTTTTACCTATATTTGCTATGTCTTGGTATTCCTTTGACACTGCCCCTTTAAACATTGTGGTTTAGCAGTGTGTATAGAAGTTGCAATAGTGATTACTTTGTTGTGTATTGAAGTGTATATCCCGGTAGTTGGAGTTTGACAAAACGGCACGCAAAACTGACACAACCATTGCGCAGCAGGAATAATTATTTATTTCTCTTACAATATCAAAACAGTTTATACAATAGGTTAACTAAAAAAAAAAGTACAAAAACAGATAATCGGCTGTATAAATGATGTCACTCCCAACCAATCAACTGCGAGTTGATTTCATCCTGTATCAACATTTTTAGAAACGGGAGAAATTAACCTAGATTAACTCTCCAGGGCACTTTAACCCAGATTAAAATGGTAAGTGTAGACAAGGCCTAGAATTCTGAGTTCAAACTCAGTCGTCAACTCCCAAATTTATGAGCCTTTGTCTTTAAAAACACATACAACTGACCTCTTCCCGTACAATATACACAAATAACGAAGGATCTGATAGAATAAATAGCATTAAATAAAAGGTGTCTTGTCTCCAAACAACAGGGAATCAAATTGTACTGATTCGCCTCCAAAATTTGGGAGCGAAAGCCCAATTTGGCTCCCCGTAACATAGGAGAAGGGGAGCGTACGTGCAAAAAAAATACAGCTAAAACGTTAGCGGATTCGGAGATTCGAAGCTCGGTCTGAGTCCCGCGTCTCTTTGGGTCTCGTGGGCAAACACCGCCCCGAATATGTCCTCGTGGTATCGCTTTTGTCTCTGTAAAAGTCACGAAAAACAAAACGGTACAAGGTGAATTTATACCATTCTTGATAGCATTTTTATTGTTCCCATATCAGTTTATTTATTTATTTATTTTATTTTTTGCATATTTATTTATTTATTTATTTCAGGGTTTTACCCCGCTCTTCTCAACCCCCGAGGGAGGGGGGACTCAGAGCGGCTTACAGTACGGCACAATTCGATGCCCACATAATAACAATATAACACCCCAGAACCCTTCAACAAGAAGTGGACAGGCAGCCAGTGGAGCTGGCACAACAGGGGGGTGGTATGCTCCCTGTATGTAGCTCCCATTAGTAATCTGGCTGCCGCCCACTGGGCTAATTGCAATTTCCGAACTGTCTTCAAAGGCAGCCCCACGTAGAGTGTGTTGCAGTAATCTATTCGGGATGTGACCACAGCGTGGACGACCGTAGCCAGATCAGACTTCCCAAGGTACGGGCGCAGCTGGCGCACGAGTCTTAACTGTGCGAAAGCTCCCCCGGCCACCGCCGAGACCTTCCGAACAGTCTTCAAAGGCAGCCCCACGTAGAGCGCGTTGCAGTAATCTATTCGGGATGTGACCAGAGCGTGGACGACCGTAGCCAGATCAGACTTCCCAAGGTACGGGCGCAGCTGGCGCACGAGTCTTAACTGTGCAAAAGCTCCCCTGACCACCGCCGAGACCTTCCGAACAGTCTTCTGGCAGAGCCAGGGGTGGGGGAGGGGGCGGAGCCATAGGTGGGGAGGGAGCGGAGCCGGGGAAGGGGGCGGAGCCAGGGGCGTGGAGAGGGAGGGGAGGGGGTGAGGAGGGGGCGGAGCCAGGTCGGGAGGGGACGGAGCCAAGGGCAGGGAGGGGACGGAGCCAGGGGCGGGAGGGGGGAGCCAGGGGCGGGGGGGGGGCGGAGCCAGGGGCTGGGAGGGGCGGAGCCAGGGGCAGGGAGGGGCGGAGCCAGGTCGGGAGGGGCGGGAGCCAGGGGCGGGAGGGGACGGAGCCAGGGGCGGGGGGCGGAGCCAGGGGCGGGGAGGGTGGAGCCAAGGGCGGGAGGGGCGGAGCCAGGGGCGGGAGGGGGAGCCAGGGGCGGGAGGGGCGGAGCCAGGGGCGGGGAGGGGCGGAGCCAGGTCGGGAGGGGCGGAGCCAGGGGCGGGAGGGGACGGAGCCAGGGGCGGGGGGGGCGGAGCCAGGGGCGGGGAGGGGTGGAGCCAAGGGCGGGGAGGGGACGGAGCCAAGGGCAGGGAGGGACGGAGCCAGGGGCGGGAGGGGGGAGCCAGGGCGGGAGGGGGCGGAGCCAGGGGCGGGGAGGGGGCGGAGCCAGGGGCAGGGAGGGGGGAGCCAGGTCGGGAGGGGGCGGAGCCAGGGGCGGGAGGGGACGGAGCCAGGGGCGGGAGGGGCGGAGCCAGGGGCGGGGAGGGGTGGAGCCAAGGGCGGGAGGGGCGGAGCCAGGGGCGGGGAGGGGGAGCCAGGTCGGGAGGGGCGGAGCCAGGGGCGGGAGGGGACGGAGCCAGGGGCGGGAAGGGGCGGAGCCAGGGCGGGGAGGGGTGGAGCCAAGGGCGGGGAGGGGCGGAGCCAGGGGCGGGAGGGGGAGCCAGGGGCGGGGGGGGGTGGAGCCAGGGGCGGGAGGGGCGGAGCCAGGTCGGGAGGGGGGGAGGCAGGGGCGGGGAGGGGACGGAGCCAGGGGCGGGGAGGGGGCGGAGCCAGGGGCGGGGAGGGGCGGAGGCAGACCCTTTGGCCTAGGGTGGCAAAAGGGCCTGATCCGGGCCTGATCTAAACCATGGGTCACAGTTTAAAGGTGGGGACCTTTTAGGGCCAAACCACAGAATTATGGTGCCCACCTTGTTTTACCTACTTTTCCACCTTCCTACCTTCAACTGGAAGCAGTAGTCCTCCGCTTGCTCTTCTGTGAAGCCCAGCTGCCTAGCAAACACCTCCTTCATGGTTTTGGCCACGGCCCTGGCCATGCGGACATCCCCACAGACATACAGGTGACCTTCCTCCTCATGTAGGAGTTGGCACACTTGGGATGCCAGAGCCTTCTGAAGAAGATCTTGGACATAAACCTGTGGGTGGGAACTCAACAGTTAGCTCTCCGCACTTCTTGCGATTCTCTTTTTCATCACAGCCAAAAAATGTAATAGCTTTTTATTAGGCCATATATACTTATTGATAAAGAATTGACAAACTTTATAAGGAATTGGGTCTGATAGGAAAATGAAAGAGGAGGTCTGCAGATCCTCAATATGCTTATTAGAGCAGTGTTTTTAAACCTTTTTTGAGCCGCAGCACATTTTTTACATTTCCAAAATCCCGGGGCACACCACCAACCAAAGTGACACAAAATGACACTCTAACACAGTAATACGTATAGTTAATGTGATTTTCAATGTATTTATACACTCAGTATGAAACCTGGGCCTGCTTCGAGGAACACAACATAGATATCCTGGCAGGAATGGCAGAAAGACACACACTTCCCACACAGAACTCCAATAAGCAAGAGAAAATACTATAAGAGTTTGGTGGGCATTGACCTTGGGTTTGGGAGTTGTAGTTCACCTCCATCCAGAGAGCACTGTGGACTCAAACAATGTTGGATCAGGACCAAACTTGGCATGAATACTCAATATGCCCAAATATGAACACAGATGGAGTTTGGGGGAAATAGACCTTGACATTTGGGAGTTACAGTTTCTGGGATTTATAGTTAACACACAATCAAAGAGCATCCTGAACTCTTGCAACAATGGAATTGAACCAAACTTGGCATATTGAACTCTCATTACCAACAGAAAGTACTGAAAGGGTTTGCTTGGGACTTGACCTTGAGTTTGGAAGTTGTAGTTCACCTACACCCAGACAGCACTGTGGACTCAAACAATGTTATCTTATGTTGTTGTTTGTTTTCTATCCAGAATCACAATGTTGGAAGGAGGCTCACCACTTTAAGGTCCCTCAAACAGGCATGGGAAAACTTCGGCCCTCTGGGGGCTTTGGACTCCAACTCCCAGCCAGGGGCGGACTAAGGTAATTTTATATGGTAAGCGAACATTATTTTGGCGCCCCCCATGTAAAACACATATACAATTATAATATCACAATACCATTAGTAGTATTATATTGTATCAATGTATATACAATATATTATAGTACATACTCATACTATATTATATCATAATTATATCATACTACATTACAATATAATTATATTATAATATATTGACATTATAATATAATATAACATTATATTATTATTATAAAATAATAAATAAAATTATTTATTTAAATAAAATTATCCTCGACTAAATATTTTCATTACTCCTATAAAACTCAAATAACCCAAAGTAAAGTAAAATAAAATATTATATATTACTATTTGCCTGCGCAGTTGCGCCTGTCTCTCCTTGATGCTCCCAGCCGGTGTGCGTACGGGCGGGGGGAGGTGGGCGGGTGTGGTGGGGTTCACACGTGATTGGGCCTGGCGTGAGAGTTCGCCTCAGCGCGTGGCGGCTACTTCCGTTGGCGGCTGTCAGGAGGCAATGCGTCGCCAATACCCCTTTGGCTCCCCTCCCCTCCCCCTTTGTCTCCGCCCCCTGCCTGCCCAATTGGGTCACCGTATTCGGCGGCAGGGCGGAGACAAAGGGAGAGGGGAAGCACTCCCTGCCTGCCCAATAGGCAGTGCTTTGCTTACAGGCTTCTGCGCACAGGAGCTACTGGGCATGCGCGGAGGTTTTTGCGCTTGCGCAGTTGCTCCTGCACTCAATTTCAGCTCCGGAGCAACTGCGCCTGCGCAAAAACCTCCGCAGATGCCCAGAAGCGGCGTCGGAGTGCACAGGGCTGGGGCCCAAAAGCAGGCAGCCGCGGCGCTGCCTGAGGAACATCCCAGATGGCGCCCCTTCCCAGATGGCGCCCCATGTGGCCGCTTCCTTGGCCTACCTGTAGGACCGCCCCTGCTTCCAGCATTCCTCACAGCCTGAGGCCCTTTCCTGCTTCAGTGGCTGGGGGAGGAAAAGGGCCTGAGGCTGCTAGGAATGGTGGGAGTTGGAGTCCAAAACACCTGGAAGGTCCAAGTGTGCCCATGCCAGCTTTCGACAGCGACCTCTTCCTCCCCTTTCGCGCCCTTTCTTCCCCCTCCTGCCCAACACTTACTTTTCCTTCTACGCTGCCGCTTCTGCCGCCATTTTGATCCGAGGGGGCAGCGTGAGTGTGTTCAGGAGGGGAGGGGGGAGGGAGGGAGGCGTGACCCGTGCGGGCGCCACTGCGCAGACTCGCCCCAGAGCGAAGCGAGGCAAAGCGAGGCTGGGAAGAAGGGAGCCCGAGTGGAGTGTTCGGCAGGAAGGGGGAAGAAAGGGGATTGGAGGTTCCCATTTCCCACGGCACACCTGGTGATCGCTCACGGCACACGAGTTCATATTTGGGCATATTGAGTATTCATGCCAAGTGTGATCCAGATCCATCATTATTTGAGTCCACAGTGCTCTCTGGGTGTAGGTGAACCACAACTTCCAAACTCAAGGTCAATTCCCAAGCAAACCCTTTCAGTACTTTCTGTTGGTAATGAGAGTTCAATGTGCCAAGTTTGGTTCAATTCCATTGTTGCAAGAGTTCAGGATGCTCTTTGATTGTGTGTTAACTATAAATACCAGAAACTGTAACTCCCAAATGTCAAGGTCTATTTTCCCCAAACTCCATCTGTGTTCACATTTGGGCATATTGAGTATTCATGCCAAGTTTGGTCCTGATCCAACATTCTCCACGGCACACTGGTTGGGAAACACTGGTCTAATCATTCCAAGCTGATAAAGTTCAGGTGTTATTTCAAATTTTATTTTAGGCCTCCCACTTTTCCTAATGGGGCCTGGCCCCTTCCTCTTAATATGCCCCAAACCTGTCCTTTTTCCAAAGCTATGTCACGGAGCCTTACTTTGGGACGGCCTGGCTCCCTGGAGTACGCGGTGTGGATCCCTTGGAAGATGCCTTTCCGGAGCATCTCCCCCATGTCGTCTTTGTAGAGGTGGTCCAGGTTGGCGTGCCGGCAGCCAAACAGGAGCATCATCCCTCTCCCTCGGATTCCTACAGCAAACAGATGCATTGTTAACGTTTTTATTTATTACCTGCCTCTCTCTACATTCAAATAGAATTGCTAAAGCAGATAAGTAAAGCCAGGCCCGGACTATCCATAAGGCCACCCTAGGCCACGGCCTAGGGCAGTGTTTTCCAACCTTTTTTTTACATTGACCAAATCCTGGGGCACACCACCAACCAAAATGACACAAAATGACGCTCTAACACAGTAATACATATAGTTAATATGTTTTTTAAATGTATTTATTAGGCATGAGAAAAAAGTTATGAAAATGAAATGATTCGTAAGAAATTCGTAAGAAATGCTACTTTTGAGTATTTCCGCACCTGGAACGCCAACCAGGAAGTGGACTTTCTTTATAGAACTTCGGGGCCAGGATTTTCTTAAGTGTCGTTATTAGGTCGTAAGGGGGCACCCTCCTTCTCTCTCACCACCCTCCCGCCTCCCTTGCCAATAAGTATTATGGCAAGGCAAGCCCTAAACTCGCTCCTTCTTTCGGCTGGAAGGAAGCCTGGAAAAATGTAAACAGAGAGGTTTACTCAGAAGTAAATCTGCAAAGGAGGGCACTTTGGATGAAGGGCCCTCCTTTGCAGATTTACTTCTGAGTAATCCTCTCTGTTTACATTTTTTCCAGGCTTCCCTGCCTCTCCTGCCTGCCAGGATCTAAGGCATCAAAGAGTATTGGGGTGAGAAACCAACCTAATGTATCATAGAATGAATGCTACTGTAAGTGCCTAATATTATAAGTAATCCAACTGGTCATATACCTACATTCCATGCACATGCAATAATACAGCAGTAATAACAATGGGTATAAGAAGAGGTAAAATTCAAACCAAAGTATTCTGACTGTGCTCCCTCCTCAAGGGTGCAAACTGCAAAAGGCTCTTCTCTGAGCCCGGGAAAGGCAAAACCCGGGCACAGCGTTGCTGCCTGGGTGCACACACATACATATTCTTTGGGGGGATTTGCTGCAGAATCCCGGGCTCATAGAGAAGATTCTGCAGCAAATCCCTCCCCAAAGAATATGTATGTGTGTGCACCCAGGCAGCAAACGCTGTGCCCGGGGTTTTGCCTTTTCCCGCTCATAGAGAAGAGCCTTTTGCAGTTTGAGGAGGGAGCACAGTCAGAATACTTTGGTTTGAATTTTACCTCTTCTTATACCCATTGTTATTACTTCTGTATTATTGCATGTGCACGGAATGTAGGTATATGACCAGTTGGGTTACTTATAATATTAGGCACTTACAGTAGCATTCATTCTATTATACATTAGGTTGGTTTCTCACCCCAATACTCTTTGATGCGCTTTAGATCCTGGCAGGGCAGGAGGAGTGGACGGGCCCTCCCTGCCCCTCCTGCCTGCCAGGATCTAAAGCCTTGAAGAGGCTTCATGACGGGCCAACTTCAGCCCTCCAGGTGTTTTGGACTTCTACTCCCACCATTCCTCACAGCCTCAGGCCTCTTCCTTTTCCTCTCAGCCTGGGCAAACTTGGGCCCTCGCTCCCTCGGGATCGGGGTGAGAGAGAGGCAGCGAGGAGCGAGGGGGGGGGGGCCTCCTCCTCCTTTTTTTTGCTGCTTCCAAGAATAGAATACCCCCTCCCTCCCTCCTTCCTATTTGGAGAGTCCCATCTAGAATTCAGTGTGATTTATTCAAGTTTTGGCCTACAACTCCCAGAAATCCCAGCCAATTTACCAGCTGTTAGGATTTCTGGGAGTTGTAGGCCAAAACCATCTGAATGCGCATGCGCTGGCATACGAACTACTATCGAATTTCGTTAGTAATTAAGTTACATTTTAGAAATTTTTGGAAAAATTTTGGTAAGTCTTTCTTTTACTAAAGACAGTCGGGTCGATATTTGCTGCATTACGGAGACCTGGCTCCAGGACAGTGATATCACCTGCCTCCAGGAATTGACACCTCCCGGCTTCGCGCTTACTCACCAGAATAGGACTGGGAGGCGGGGGGGCGTGGCGATTCTCTCCCGTGACCTATTACACCTCAGAGCGGTCCCTGCGTTGGAGGCAGATGGGATTGAAAGTGTCGGCCTGATGTGGGGTGCCCCGGAGAGTACAGCCTTCCTGCTGGTGTACCGTGCACCTAGCGCACCAGCGGGGAGCCTGTCCCTGCTGCTGGAGACTGTGGCGGAGTAGGCGTTGAGGTTCCCTAACCTGGTTGTGCTGGGGGACTTCAACGTCCACGCCGACACAGACTCCTCACCATCGGCAGCTGGGGACCTTGTGTCGACCATGGCGGCACTCGGCCTCTCCCTCTGCGAGTCAGGCCCCACACATCGGGCCGGTCACACCCTCGATCTGATTTTCCACGCAGGTGTCCAAGTGTCCGTCACCTCTGTCACAGAGGTGCCATGGTCGGACCACTGTGCTCTGGGAGTCCGGGTCGAGCAACCGCGCCCTCCCGGCAAAGGTGCCGAACCAATTTGGGTTCGCCCGAAGGGACCTATGGAACCAACTAGGTTCCTGAATGCCTTGAGGGATTTGGAGCCTGCCAGCGACTCGCTCGGTGAGCTGGTTACCACCTGGAACCACGTGCTGTCCTCCGCTCTCGACGAGATCGCCCCTAAACGCCCTCTCAAACCCAAGCATCCTGTTCCCCTGGTACACAGATGCACTAAGATCTATGAAGCGGGAGAAGAGACGGCTAGAGCGCAGGTGGAAGAAACTCCGTGACGGGCCATCGACATCAGCTTATAAGCTTTTTATGGATGCTTATGAGCATGCTGTCAAGGAGGCGAAAAAAGTTTACTATGCCTCCTTGATAGCGTCTGCGGATTCACGCCCAGCTCAATTGTTCAGGATAATTCGGCAGCTGACGATGGTCCCTACCATCCCAAACAATGACAATTCGACCCTCTCTGCTGAGGCTTTCCAGAATCACTTCGCAGACAAGATTGCGTTGCTCCGCCGGGACCTTCTCTCCACACTTGATACAGTCCAGGAGCTGGAGACCCCGTGGCCCTCCGCCGGGTACACCTTCGACCGGTTTCGACCACTGGACGCAGAGGATGTTGACAAGATTGTCGCAGCCCTTAAGCCGACCACCTGCTCCTCGACCCGTGCCCCCTCCACGCTGATTCGAGCTTGCGTGGAGGGGTTACGAGGCCCTCTGTTGAAGATAGTCAACTGCTCCCTTGAGCAAGGGGCTTTTCCAGAGGAGCTAAAAGAGGCGGTGGTCAGTCCATTGCTGAAGAAGCCCGGATTAGACCCTGCGGCTCCCTCCAATTACCGCCCAGTGTCGAATCTTCCGTACCTGGGCAAGGTGATTGAGAGGGCAGCAATGGACCAGCTGCAGACCTTCTTGGATGACGCAACCTGGCTAGACCCCTTCCAGTCCGGCTTCCGTTCAGGCCATGGGACGGAGACTGTCTTGGTCTCCATCACAGATCTACTCCGCTGCCATTTGGACCGAGGTGGATCGGCGCTGCTCGTGTTATTGGATCTCACGGCAGCGTTTGATACCGTCGATTACCAACTTTTGATACACCGCCTGGCGGTGGCAAGGGTGAGGGGGACAGCCCTCAACTGGCTGTCCTCCTTCCTCCAACGCCGCCAACAGCGTGTGAAGTGGGGGTGGTCTCCGGAGGCTCCCGCTGAACTGCGGGGTGCCTCAGGGGCTATCCTCTCCCGCTATTATTCAACATCTATATGCGACCACTCGCCCAACTGGTGCGGAGTTTTGGGCTGGAGTGTCATCAGTACGCTGATGATACCCAGCTCATTCTGAGGTTGGACCCCGGGGCAGTCCCTGGACCCGATAATTTCCATCACGGCCATGAAGCCGTTACTGGATGGCCGCGAGCCAGTAAGTTGAAGGTGAACCCGGCGAAGACAGAGATCTTGCGGCTGGGCCGCCCGGGGTAGCGACCAGTTGCCAACTTTCGATGGTGTGGCCCTCTGCCCTCAGCCATCGGTAAAAGTCTAGGGGTCCGACTGGGCGCCCACCTGTCCATGGAGGAGCAGATCGGCTGCACCTGCAGGACAGCATTCTTCCATCTCCGGTTGGCTAAACGCCTGGCTCCCTACCTCTCCCAACGCGACCTGGCTACGGTGATCCAAGCCACGGTCATCTCGAGGCTTGATTACTGTAATGCGCTCTACATTGGCCTTCCCTTGTCGATGATCCGGAAGCTTAAGCTGGTGCAGCATGCCGCAGCTCGCCTCCTCCTGGGTGCTGCAAGATCTGACCGAGCGACTCCACTCTTGCGCGAGCTGCACTGGCTTCCGATTGAATTCCGGGTCCTCTTCAAGGTGTTAGTCCTCACTTTCAAGGCCATCTATGGTTTGGGGCCAGTGTACTTGAGGAAGCGACTTACCCCTATATGCCTGCGAGATCACTACGCTCCGAGGAGCTCAACCTCCTAGTGGTGCCTCCCCTCGGAACCTGCCGACTAGCCACTACACGGCGGAGGGCATTCTCTGTAGCCGCCCCAAGTCTCTGGAATGGCCTCCCGGAGGAGATCCGCGCCATCCGCGCTCTCCTGCCCTTTCGCAAGGCCTTGAAGACTTGGTTTTTTAGGAAGGCGTTCGGCTCTTAATTCAACCACATTGCCCGCTTGCCGCCTATGGTTCCCCCAGGTTTTTATCCCGTCCCCCCAGCCTTTGCTGAGGGTTGTGCTCTTAATATGTTTTAATCTGTTGTGATGTGTAATATGTTTTTAACTGCTTAATTGTTTTATTTCTCGGTGTTTTTGCTTCTTTGTAAACCGCTCTGAGCTCCGGAGTGAGCGGTATACTAAATCGAAGTTAATAAATAAATAAATAATAAATAAATAATCAAAAAAAATCCCCCCCCCCCTTTGATTTTAGAATCACCATTTTTGGGTTCGAAACCATGCCTAGTATTTATACACTCAGTGTGAAAATGGGGCCTGAACAGGAGAGTTGATACACAGTTACTAGAAAGGCTATCACGTCCAGCCAGTGCCAAATATTTATTTATTTATTTATTTATTATTCAGTTTTATATTCCGCTCCTCCCAGCAGGCTCGGGGCGGATCACAAAAAGTAGGTACACAGTAAAACAACGATACAGTAATAAACACATCATAAAACATATCATAAAAACATACAATAAAAACTCGGTACGTAACCATAGTAGAACGATCCACGATTCCTACTGAGCGAGACGGGCCCAGCGGCTTAAGATTACCCAAATGCCAGTCTGAAGAGGGCCGTCTTACATTCCCTTCGGAAAGGGAGGAGTTCAGGGACCATTCGAATGTGGTCCGGGAGCGAGTTCCAGAGTGCTGGAGCCGCCGCAGAGAAAGCTCTCTGTCTTGTACTGGACAGGTGACAGGAGCGGGACGATGGTATAACCAACAAATTTTGCTCTTCCGAGCGCAGTGATCTCGGGGGAACATACGGGGTAAGGCGGTCCCTCAGGTACACAGGCCCCAAACCGTGCAAGGCCTTAAAGGTTAAAAACCAACACCTTGAAGGCAATCCGGTACTCAATAGGGAGCCAGTGCAGTTGCCGGAGGATTGGAGTAATGTGCTCCCTCACTGGTGCTCCCACCAGCAAGCGAACCGCGGCATTCTGCACCAGCTTGAGTTTCCGGATTGTCGACAAAGGGAGGCCCACGTAGAGGGCGTTACAGTAGTCCAGTCTCGAGATGACCGTCGCTTGGATCACCGTGGCCAGGTCGGCCCTGGACAGGTAGGGGGCCAGTCGCCTAGCCTGTCGTAGGTGGAAGAATGATGTCCCGCTGACCATGGAGACCTGGGCCTCCATGGTCAGCGAGGAGTCCAATCTAACACCTAAGCTCTTAGCCAAAGGTGACGGGCTGAGTTGCTCGCCATCCAGGGTAGGCAACCGGCACTCATCCAGCCCAGGTCGACCAGGCCACAAGATCTCCGTCTTCGACGGGTTCACCTTCAGCCGGCTGGCACGCAGCCATCCAGTCACGGCTTCGAGGCATTGATGGAAACAATCGGGTACGGTGTCCGGCCTGCCGTCCATTTTCAGCAGGAGCTGGGTGTCATCCGCATACTGATAACACTCCAGACCAAAGTCGCGGGCCAGCTGGGCCAGGGGGCGCATGTAAATGTTAAATAATAAGGGCGAGAGGATGGCCCCCTGGGGGACCCCACAACTTAATGGGAGCCTCCCGGAGACCTCCTCTCCCCTCTCCACACGCTGTCCCCGATCCCGGAGAAAGGAGGCCACCCATTTAAGGGGGTATAGTAATGGGCCGGGGAAATATAGTAAGGGGCCGGGGAGGTAGCACAGCGGTAGAACAAACTGTGCTGCAATCGGAAGGTTGCTGGTTCAATCCCCGAGCTGGCCTGGACGACCAGCTATAATCTATATATATAAAGGAACAGTCGTCATGTGAAGACTACCTCAAACAGAGAAACCTTACAACGCAGAAACACAAAACTTGCCAACAGAAATAGGCCTCAAGCAAGCTACGTTTGTAGCAAAGAAACTTCCCCCCCAAAACCTAAAAGGCCCCCAAAACAACGAGTAAAAAAACCTACATTTCCCAGCATCCTCCGGGGCTGCCAAAGACTCCCCCAGCCTCTACATTCTGACAACATGATTGGCTGCCAATAAGGGCGGATTTGCATAACTGCTGTACTGGCCAGCCAACATGAACATTCCGACCCATAACAAACTGTCAGAGCCTCCTCCAACACTTTCAAATCAGAAGACCATGATGGAGATCAACACCATTCAAGGGGAGCTCTTCTTCCTTTCCCAAAAGATCTCCAGTGGCTTGGAATTCCACATTAATAAGAGGACCATCCAGCAACAATGGGGTTTGCCAAGGAGGGTGCTCCAGCCCCTCTATATGCTGGCTCCAAGGGATGGAGGTCATCACCAAGTACCTTCTGATGCCCAGCGCTGGAAGAGCTCCCTCAGGTGGCCTGTCCACGAGGAAAGCCTCACCGGACATCAACCAATGGGTGCAAAAGACACAGAGCAGGACATCTTGAAAAAGAGAGGAGCAGAAAGTAAGCTAGACCTGAAGATCTTGAGAAAGGTGGCTCAAAAGGAGACGGAAAGGATTTTTAACAGTCCCCCAACAGACACTGGACGCACCTGTGAAGATAGAGATCCCCTGACAGGACAAGCCCTCCCCAAGCTGATCCGTCCTGGCCATGGTACAAGTCAAACCCGAAGGACTGCAGGCAAAGAGCTGAGGCACAAACATAACACACCCCATTCACTAACAACAATTCCAACCCTGACATACTCAGACTTTCTCGCATCTCCTAAATAGGGCACAGAAACGCATGCCGGGTACAGCTAGTAACAATATATGAGCCTAGTCCACTGCCCACCCAAGCAGTTCAAACACCAATGGGGACCACGTATAAATAGTGGGGAAGGGCTTTTTACAGACCTACAGCGTCTGAAAGTTTCGGCTGGCCGGCGAGGTGAAATGCGGAAGAGGGAAAAAACAGAAGGCTCCCGTCATGAGGATGGAACAACAGCACCCCTTGTGATGCAAAGACGCATAACAACAACAATGACGTAATTGGAGCAGTGACATCCTGTATGACCCTGTATGACGCACACCTGCATGTCCCTGTTACCCTGTGACGCAGCCAAGAAAGAAACCCTTCTATAAACTGCACTGTACTGTCTATGTGTAAAACTGTACTGTCTATGTGTAAAACTGTACTGTCTATGTGTAAAACTGTACGTCTCCGACAGGGATTGTCTGTCGTATGTGTATTGTAATCCGCACTGAGTCCCCTTCGGGGTGAGAAGAGCGGAATAGAAATAAACAGTATTATTATTATTATTAAAACAAAAACACGAAAACGTACCCGGTCCTCAGGGAAGCCAGCTGGAAAGAGACGGAAGCACACTCTGAGGCAGAGAGTTCCACTGCTGAACAGCTCTCACAGTCAGGAAGTTTTTCCTAATGTTCACCATCCTACACAGACATGCTTCCCCGTGATGTTTGCTTTTCTGCCTGCGCTGTTGTGCTCTCCCTCCCTCCCTCCCTCCCTCCCTCCCTCCCTCCCTCCCTCCCTCCCTCCCTCCCTCCCTCTCTCTCTCTCTCTCTATAAATGTAATGTTCATTTGTGGGATTAAAATAACTCGAAAACCACTGGCCACAAAACATACTAATACTAACCCAAGGAGGGACCATCAGTCAAAAAATTGATTTTGTCATTTGGGGGTTGTAGTTGCTGGGAGTTATAGTTCACCCGCAATCAAAGAGCATTCTGAACTCCACCAATGATGGAATGGAATCAAACTTCCCACACAGAACTCCAATTACCAAGAGAAAATACTAGAAGAGTTTGGTGGGCATTGACCTTGAGTTTTGGAGTTGTAGTTCACCTATATCCAGGGGAGGCCCAGGCCTTGGAGCAGCAGCAGCTGCTGCCTCAGAGCAACATGCTGGCGGGCTGTCTATTGGGGGTGCTTTGATTGTTCCAATTTCCAATGGCACACCTGGCCTGGGAAGGGGGTGCCAGATCCGGACCCCTTAATTTTTTTTAAAAAAGGTTGATCTTCGGGCGCTTCTGCGCCTGCGTGCGGAATGCCATAGGCCCCTCCGCCTCTTCCTCGCTCGCGTCGGGCGCCCCTCCTTCCTTGAGTGAAGGAAGGAGGGGTGCCTGACGGGAGCAACGAAGAGGCGGAGTGAAGTCCCGCCCCTAGGGCCTCTGACGTGGCTTCGCTCTGCCTCTTCCTCGCTTACGCCGGCCCCTCCTTTCTTCACTAGGAAGGAGCGGCACCTGGCGCAAGCGACGAGGATGTGGAGCGGAGGATGTGGAGCGGAGCCGCGTCAGAGACCCTAGGAGTGGGACTTCGCTTCGCGTCTTTCTCACTTGTGTCGGGCGCCCCTCCTTCCTTGAGTGAAGGAAGGAGGGGCGCCCAACACGAGCAAGGAAGACTCGAAGGGAAGCCCCGCCCCTAGGGCCTCTGACGCAGCTTCACTCTGCCTCTTCCTCGCTTGCGCAGGCCCCTCCTTTCTTCACTAGGAATGAGCGGCACCCGGCGCAAGCGACGAGAACGCGGAGCGGAGCCGCGTCAGAGGCCCGAGGGGCGGGACTTCGCTTCGCGTCTTTCTCACTTGCGTCGGGCGCCCCTCCTTCGTTGAGTGAAGGAAGGAGGGGCGCCCGACGCGAGCGAGGAAGACGCTGAGGGAAGCCCCGCCCCTAGGGCCTCTGACACGCATGCTCAGCATCAGCCCGGGGGCGTGGCTTCCAATGTGTGGCCTAGGGCGCCACAAAGACTTGATCCGGGCCTGAGTAACGCACTACCCATCACGTCCTGCTCACGTCAGGCGCCCCTCCTTCCTTCACTTCACCGACGCGAGCGAAGAAGACGCAGAGCGAAGTCCCGCCCCTAGGGCCTCTGATGCGGCTTCGCTCTGTGTCCTCGTCGCTTGCGTCGGGTGCCGCTCCTTCCTTGAGTGAAGGAAGGAGGGGCGCCCGACGCGAGCAAGGAAGACGCTGAGGGAAGCCCTGACCCTAGGGCCTCTGACACACATGCTCAGCATCGGCTCGAGGGTGTGGCTTCCAATGTGTGGCCTAGGGCGCCACAAAGAGTTGATCCGGGCCTGAGTAACGCACTACCCGTCACCTCCTGCCTTATTCTTACAAACGTTCTTCTTCAGCGGTCTCTCTTTACCTTTGATTTCCAGGTCATAGAGACGTTGTTGCCAGAAGCTTCTAAACGGCGCGATCCCGGTCCCTGGACCAATCAAAATGCATGGTTTTTGGGGATCTTTAGGAAGTCGAAATCCATCGGCACTAGACTACACAGTAGGAGGGAGATAAAGTTATTTATTTATTTATTTACTAGCTGTACCCGGCACGCATTGCTATGCCCTATTTTGGAGATGCGAGGAAGTCTGAGTATGTAAGGGTTGGAGTTGTTGTTAGTTATGGTGTTGTTGGGGTCATGGCTGTGTTGTTGTGGGTTGTTGTGGTGGGTGGGATGTTGGAGTCCTGTGGAGTAGTTGTTGTGTGGTGTTGCTGGCGTTATGCAGAGCTTGTGGATATACAATGTTTTTTGTCTTTCCGTCTGCTGTGTTGATGTAGAGGTTGATGCATGTGTGGGTGGGGTACTTTGGAAGTGAGTGGAGGTACTTGAAATCCCATTATCCATGGTGTGTCCTCCTCTAATCTGCAGTCGGATGGAGTGTGGGTCATGGGGGGCATTGTGTGCCAAGTTTGGTCTTTATCGGTCTTGGTTCTGGGACACAGTGGTCTGTGGGGAATGATGGGTTTTGAAGTAGTACAAATCCCATTATCCATGGAGGTACTTCAAGTCCCATAATCCATGGTCCACCCTCCTCCAAACTGTAGTAGAATGTAGCGTGGGTCATAGGGGCTCTGTGTGCCAAGGTAGGTTACTGTAAATTCAGGCCATACACAATGTCCCATGAGCTGAGGCCTAGTCAGGAACAGCAAGTTAATGAAGCCTTACTGTCAATTCAGGCCATACACAATGTCCAATGAGCTGAGGGCTAGTCGGGAGAATCAAGTTAATGAAGCCTTACTGTCAATTCAGGCCATACACAATGTCCAATGAGCTGAGGGCTAGTCGGGAGAATCAAGTTAATGAAGCCTTACTGTCAATTCAGGCCATACACAATGTCCAATGAGCTGAGGGCTAGTCGGGAGAATCAAGTTAATGAAGCCTTACTGTCAATTCAGAGCGTAAACAGCATTCCAATAAATGAGGCCTAGTCAGGGAAATTAAGTTAATGAAGCCTTACTGTCAATTTTGGGCGTGGTCTGTGATTTGTAGGGGTGTAAATTTTCTGTGGGAAGTGAATTGGGTGTTTGTGTTTGTGCCTCAGCCCTTTGCCTTATCCTCCTCTGACAGTTTATTATGGGTCGGAATGTTCATGTTGGCTGGCCAGTACAGCAGTTATGCAAATGCGCCCTTATTGGCAGCCAATCATGTTGTCAGAATGTAGAGGCTGGGAGAGTCGTTGGCAGCCCCGGAGGATTCTGGGAAAGGAATTTATTTTTACTCTTTGGGGGCTTTTAGGTTTGGGGGGAGTTTCTTTGCTACAAACCTACCTTGTCTGAGGCCTATTTCTGTTGGCAAGTTTGGTGTCTCTGCGTTGTAAGGTTTCTCTGTTTGGGACGGTCGTTCCATGACGACTCTTCCTTTATATATCTAGATTTATTCAATGTATTTATTTATTTATTTTATTTATTATTCGGGCTTCTATGCCGCCGACTCCCTGAGGCTCGCGGCGGTTTACAGGAGCCGAAGGGCACAGTAAAATACAGGCAATAAGCAGTTAAAAACAATTAAAAACAACAGCAGTACAGTAATTAATAACACAGTTGACACAATGAACAGCACATCACCCTCAGAAGAACGAAGAGATGGCGGGGCATGGGCAGGACTGACTCACCAAAGGCCTGCTTAAACAGGTATGTTTTACAGGCCCGTCTAAACGGGAGCAAGTCCTTCATAGCCCGAGTTCCGGCCGGGAGGGCGTTCCACAGCGTAGGTGCTATGACAGAGAACGCCCTCCGGCGGGTAGCAGTCAGCCTATATACCACCCCCCTTCCCAAAGAGGCTCAGGGTGGTTCACACCAGTGAACAACATAATCACAACATAGTTAAAAACATAATAAAACATATTGAGGCAAGAGTGGAATTTAACAGCCTTAAAGGTTGAACGCCTGTCTGAAGAGATGGGTCTTGCAGGTCCTCCGGAAGGCCTGCAGGTCAGTTATTGCTCGAGCCTCTTCCGGGAGGGCCTTCCAAAGGGTAGGCGCTACTACAGAGAAAGTACGCTGCCGCGTCGAGGACAGGCGGCCGGTCTTAAGTGGTGGAACCTCCAATAGGTTTTGATACATGGGCCGTAGTGGTCTCTGGGGAACGTGCAGGGATAGGCGGTCCTTCAGGTACACTGGCCCCAGGCCATGCAAGGCCTTAAAGGTTAACACCAGCACTTTGAAGGCAATCCGGTACTCGATGGGGAGCCAGTGCAATCGCTGTAGGACTGGAGTGATGGGGCCCGATAGTCCCGCACCAACCAGTAGTCGAGCCGCAGCGTTTTGCACCAGCTTAAGTTTCCGGATTACCGACAAAGGAAGGCCAATGCAAAGGGCGTTACAGTAGTCCAGTCTCGAGATGACCGTGGCCTGGATTACCGTGGCCAGGTCGCCACCGGAAAGGTAGGGCGCCAGCCGCCTCGCCTGGCACAGATGGAAAAACGCAGCTCTGCTCATGGCCAAGCCCGGATTAAGCCATTTTGGTGCCCAAGGCGGAGCCACTGCCCGTGGCTCCGCCTCTGCCCGCGGCACCGCCCACCCATGCGGCTCCGTCCCCCCTGCCCGAGGCTCCGCTTCCGCCCGCGGCTCCGCCTCTTCCTCCTCGCCTGCGCAAGGAGGAGGAGGAAGGGAAGCCCCACCCTCAGAGCCAATGCCGCGCATGTGCGGCAGCAGCCCCGAGGGCGGGGCTTCCCTCTGCGGCTCCGCCCCTCCTCGCGCCGGCCTGAGTAAAAAAGGGCGCTCTTCAGCCCCGTACTCCTCCCTCCCCTCTAAAGCCACCACGCTGGCCTGAGAAGCGGCCGAAGAGCGCCCTTTTTTTCTCAGGCCGGCGTGGTGGCTTTAGGAGGGAGGGAGGAGCCGTGGGGAGGCTCCCCGCGGCTCCTCCCTCCTTCCTAAAGCCACCACGCCTGAGAAAAAAAGTGCGATCTTTGGCCGCTTCTGCGCCTGCGCGCAGGGCGCATTAGACTCTCAGAGGCAGCGGAACAACCTCTGAGAGTCTATGGCGCCCCGCGCGCAGGCGCAGAAGCGGCCGAAAATCGACCTTTTTTTTGAAAATTTGGGGAGGGGCTGGATTTGCCGCCCCCCCCCCCCATGGGGCTTCAAGGCACTGATGGAAATAATTGGGTACAGAGTCCGGCCGGCCTTCCATCCTCAGCACCAGCTGGGTGTCACCAGCGTACTGATGACACTCCAGACCAAAGCTACGCACTAGTTGGGCCAGTGGACGCATGTAGATGTTAAATCATAGAGGGGAGAGGGTAGCCCCTTGGGGGACCCCACAATTAAGGGGGACCCTTTCCAAGACCATCCCTCCCCTCTCCACCCGTTGTCCCCGATCTTGGAGAAAGGAGGCTAGTCACAGAATGAGCATTCGCCCTGGCAGTCTTCGTGCTACCTGTAGCTGCGTGCATTGATAAAGTCATTCTAGCCATTATAATCTCCATAAGGAGCCATTGTTTTACGAAGGTAAAGGATCTTAATTGCCCATCCAAGGCATTTTTATCACCCTGAATACTTTCATTATAGGATTAATTTGCATGTCAAAATATGCTTCCCTCATGTATCCCTTTAAAGCTACGAGTTCAACAGTTTCCCCGCTGGAGAGCTTTTGGTTAAAGGATTACCTGCAAACAAAGGATGGGATGCTCTCTTTCAAGTTGAGAGTGTTCAGCCACGTACTGCATATCCCATGATGCACTGGACCATTTCCATCTGGGAAAAGGAGGAGGAAAATGGCAGGTGTTTTAAACATGTTTATGGGTGCGTCTACATCAGGGGTGCTCACACTTTTTCAGCATGGGAGCAACTGATTAAAAAACCAAGTCCCAAAGATCACCTACCCAGAAATGAAAATGCTATAACTATTTTCTTATTTATTTATTTATATTTATTATTCATTTTTATGTACCGCTCCTTCCGGCAGGCTCGGGGCAGTTTACATAAAATGAAGTTATAAAACATCAACATTTCAATTTAATAACAACAATATAAAACAGAGCATAAAAATACATCCAACCACCCCATTTCTCCCACACTGCCATATTACCACACATATTATCAGCCAGAAAGTAAGAAGAGAGGCTGTTGAACTGCAAGCCCATTTAATACTCAGCAAGGTAAACAAAGGGGCATGCAAAAATACATCCAACCACCCCATTTCTCCCACACTGCCATATTACCACACATTATCAGCCAGAAAGTAAGAAGAGAGGCTGTTGAACTGCAAGCCCATTTAATACTCAGCAAGGTAAACAAAGGGGCATGCAAAAATACATCCAACCACCCCATTTCTCCCACACTGCCATATTACCACACATATTATCAGCCAGAAAGTGAGAAGAGAGGCTTTTGAACTGCAAGGCCATTTAATACTCAGCAAGGTAAACAAAGGGGCATGCAAAAATACATCCAACCACCCCATTTCTCCCACACTGCCATATTACCACACATATTATCAGCCAGAAAAGTAAGAAGAGAGGCTTTTGAACTGCAAGCCCATTTAATACTCAGCAAGGTAAACAAAGGGGCATGCAAAAATACATCCAACCACCCCATTTCTCCCACACTGCCATATTACCACACATATTATCAGCCAGAAAGTGAGAAGAGAGGCTTTTGAACTGCAAGGCCATTTAATACTCAGCAAGGTAAACAAAGGGGCATGCAAAAATACATCCAACCACCCCATTTCTCCCACACTGCCATATTACCACACATATTATCAGCCAGAAAGTAAGAAGAGAGGCTTTTGAACTGCAAGGCCATTTAATACTCAGCAAGGTAAACAAAGGGACATGCAAAAATACATCCAACCACCCCATTTCTCCCACATTTCCATATTCCCCAACATATATTTCTCAAGGAACAAAGCAAGCAAAGAGGCTTTGGAGCTAAAAGGCCATTTTTAAACATTAAAAATAAACAAAGAGACATGCCACAGAACAATCAAGCACCCACCCCCAAGTAAAAAGACCGACCTTTGAGATGCGGTAAGGAAATGACCCCAAAGTGTCCTTCTTCTCCTCCGTCATTGCTCCTATTTCCACGCCGCCAGCATGCGTGCCGCCTCCAAGAGCTCACAAGAAGTCCGAGAGGCAAAATGGGCGCTTCTGCGCATGGGCGCGGGGCCAGCCATGCATCGCGTTATCCAGGCCCGCCCCCTTTGGTCTCCTATGACTCTGAGTGGCTGGAGAAGGATGGAGGGAGGAATCCAAAAGAGGGGGCCCACTCTGCCTCTTGGACTCTGGAGCTTTTGGAGGCGGCACGCAAGCAGGGAGCGGGGAGGAGCAACGACGGAGGACTTCTTTGCAGCGTGCAGGGGCGCGTGAAGAGGACCAACAGCAAAAAACCTGGTCAGGGGCCTCAAGATCACCAGGATGAGGCCCGAAGATCACCCTGGTGATCCCGATCACCATTCTGAGCACCCCTGGTCTACATTGTCAAATTAGCGCCGTTCGACACCACTTGAACTGGCAGTATTCCATGTGATGGAATACTAATATTATTTATTTATGGATTTATTTGGATTTATCCGTCGCCACTCCCATCCGGCTCAGGGCGACTTACATATAGTAAAATATGGTTAAAACCGCATATATAAAATACATTAAAAGATACATTAAAAATCCTAAAACAATACAACAACCCGAACACACATAATAGGTGTCAGAGGGCCTGCAGTTTCCAATAGCAGAGGCCTTGCAATTTAAAGGCCGAACGCCTGTGGGAATAACAAAGTCTTGCAGGCCTTCCGAAAGGCCAGAAAAGCTCTCCTCCGTGTTGAAGTCAAGTGGAAGGACTTACAACTTGGGATTACCAGAAGGTTATGTGACTCTGAGTGCAGTGGTCTAGTGGGACAGTATAGGGCAAGGCGGTCCCTTAGGTACACTGGCCCCAGACCATTCAAGGCCTTAAAGGTCAATACCAGCACCTTGAAGATAATCTGGAATTCAACTGGGAGCCAGTGCAGTTCGCATAAGATGGGAGTAATGTGGCAGCATGTTGGAACGCCTGCCAGCAGCCGAGCTGCAGCGTTCTGCACCAGCTTGAGTTTCCGGATCACCGACAAAGGAAGGCCAATGTAGAGAGCGTTACAGTAGTCCAGCCTTGAGATGACCGTGGCTTGGACCACTGTGGCTAGGTCGTGACGGGACAGGTAGGGGGCCAGCTTCCTCGCCTGGCGGAGATAGAAAAACACTACTCTACTGACGGTGGAGATGTGTGTCTCCATAGACAGTTGAGAGTCTAGTGTGACACCAAGACACTTAACAGATGATGACGGACTTAGTGTCACACCATCCAGGGTTGGAAGCCGAACTTCTCCCGTACCCGCATGACCCAGCCACAGAATCTCTGTCTTAGCCGGATTCACCTTCAACCTACTGGCTCGCAGCCATCCAGTAACGGCTTCGAGGCACTGATGGAAATTATCGGGTACGGATTTGGGCCTGCCCTCCATCCCCAGAACGAGCTGGGTGTCATCCGCATATTGGTGGCACTCCAGCCCGAAGCTGCGTACCAGCCGAGCAAGTGGTCGGACATAGATGTTAAACAATAGAGGGGAGAGGATTGCCCCCTGAGGAACCCCACAGAGTAGGGGGGCGCCCTCGGAGACAACCTCACCCCTCCTCACTTGCTGGATCCGGTTCCGGAGGAAGGAAGACAACCAATTCAGGACTGTCCCTCTCACCCCGGCCCCGGCAAGGCGGTGGGTCAAAAGATCATAATCGACAGTATCAAACGCTGCTGTGAGATCCAATAGCACAAGCAGCGCCGATCCCCCCTGATCGAGCTGGCAACGTAGCTTGTCTGTGATGGCGACCAGAACCGTCTCCGTCCCATGCCCTGAACGGAAGCCGGACTGGAAGGGGTCTAATCAAGTTACGTCATCTAGGAAGGACTGCAGCTGCTCCATTGCTGCCCTTTCAACCACCTTGCCCAGGAACGATAAATTCGACACTGGGCGGTAGTTGGAAAGGACCGTAGGGTCTAAACCCGGCTTCTTCAGCAATGGAGTGACCACCGCCTCTTTCAAACCCTCTGGAAACACTCCTTGCTCAAGGGAGGTGTTGATTAGTCTCATCAGAGGGTCTTGAAACCCCTCCAGGGAAGCTTTCACCAGCCAGGAGAGGCACGGATCGAGGGAGCAGGTGGTCGGTCTAGCTGCAGCGATTAACCAATTGATAGCTTCTGCATCCAGTGGCCGAAACCGGTCGAAGGTGGGCCCGGCAAGAGGCCACGGTGTCTCAAGTTCACTCACTGTATAAATTGTGGCTGAGAGGTCCCGGTGGAGGGTCGAAATCTTGTCTGTAAAATAGCTCTGAAAAACCTTGGCTCTGAGGGCCTGATCATCATTTTTTGGGATGGTAGGGACCATCGTTAATGTTCAAATTACTCTGAATAATTGAGCCAGGCATGAGCTAGCAGACGCTATCAAGGTTGCATAGTAAGACTTTTTCGCTTCCTTGGTAGCATGCTCATAAGCATCCATAAATTGCTTATAAGCTGATTTCGAACCTTCGTCACGGAGTCTCCTCCACACGCTCTCTAGCTGTCTCTTTTCCCGCTTCATATGTTGGTATTCGAAACCTGCTGGAGAAAGGATGGCTTACCTTGGGTCCTGTAGGCGACCAAGGCAACGGTCAGATGAATCTCTTTGGGGTCCCAATCCTGCGATGAACTGATGGAGTAATACCTGGGCTTCAGCAAAGGCAGCTGGGACAACAGGAAGGCGGCTGAGACCTCGACGGAGGGGAACTCCTCCAAGACCTCCAGGATGGTGGGGCTCCGGTAGAACTTCCACTTGTTGTACTCCTCCAAGCTCTATGGGGGAAGGGACGCCCGGATCAGCAGCATTCAAACAAAACAAAACAAAACAAAACCCTTCCTCTGAACTGGCTTTGTATGTAGTATACTAACACCGAGTTCCATCATCCCCAGGACAGAAGCTTCCAAGAGAAAACAAAACTCAGCCTGCTTCCCTCTGTCTGAAAGTCGCACTTTATCGCTGAGTACTAACATTCATCAACAAGTCGCCTGCTTCCTTCCCTCTGAACTGTCTTTCCAAGTAGCGCTCTATCACAGACTCCCATCAATCCCAGACCAGCAGTAGCCCCCCTCTCCAGGGCAGGATTACCCATAAGGCCACCCTAGGCCATGGCCTATGGGCATAGGCCTAGGGGGCGGCAGATCAAGCAAAAAACAATTTTTTAACCGCCCCCTCGCAGCGCTCTCCCCCCGCCCTCTCCCGAGAGAGAGAGAGAGAGAGAGAGAGTCATCATACTTTGGGAGAGGGCGAGGGGAGAGCGCTGTGAGAGGGCGGGGAGGAGGGAATGGCGCCCTCCCCTCGCTATCGCCAACCTGGCCCGTCCCCTTGTAAAGGAAGGAGGCGGCGAGGAGGAGGAGGAGGAAGGGAAGCCCCACCCCACCAGCGGGCTTCCCTTCTTCCTCCTCTTCATCGCTGCCTCCTTCCTTTGCAAGGGGGCGGGCCAGGCGGGGAGGAGGAGGAGGCGGAAGGAAGGAAGCCACACGGCCAGGGCAGCAGCGCCCTGGGGGCGGGACTTCCCTTCCTCGTCCTCTCGCCCTCCTTTCGGTCATCGGAGGAGAAGGCGATGGAAGCCGCAAGGCCCCGGCCCCGGGGCTTCCGTCCGCCTCCTCCTCCCGCGACTGGAAGGAGGGCATGAGGAGGAGGTGGACGGAAGCCGCGTGGCCGGGTCCGCCCCTCTCTGAACTAGCTTTGTAATAAGTAGCACCATTTCCCTGAGTCCTATCACCCCCAGATCAGTAGCATCCAAGAACACCAAAACTTCCCTCTGAACTGGCTTTGTAAGTTGAACTCTTTCATTGAGTCCCATCATCCCCAGACCAGCAGCCGCCTGCTTCCCTCTCTCTGAACTGGCTTTGTAAGTTGAACTCTTTCATTGAGTCCCATCATCCCCAGACCAGCAGCCGCCTGCTTCCCTCTCTCTGAACTGGCTTTGTAAGTTGAACGCTTTCATTGAGTCCCATCATCCCCAGACCAGCAGCCGCCTGCTTCCCTCTCCCTGAACTGGCTTTGTAAGTTGAATGCTTTCATTGAGTCCCATCATCCCCAGACCAGCAGCTTCATTGAGTCCCATCATCCCCAGACCAGCAGCCGCCTGCTTCCCTCTCTGAACTGGCTTTGTAAGTTGAACGCTTTCATTGAGTCCCATCATCCCCAGACCAGCAGCCGCCTGCTTCCCTCTCTCTGAACTGGCTTTATAAGTTGAACTTTTTCATTGAGTCCCATCATCCCCAGACCAGCAGCCGCCTGCTTCCCTCTCTCTGAACTGACTTGGGAAGTAGAACTCTTTCATCGAGTCCCATCATCCCCAGACCAGCAGCCGCCTGCTTCCCTCTCCCTGAACTGGCGTTGTAAGTTGAACGCTTTCATTGAGTCCCATCATCCCCAGACCAGCAGCCGCCTGCTTCCCTCTGAACTGGCTTTGAACTGGCTTTGTCCCATCATCCCCAGTTGAACTCCTTTCATTGAGTCCCATCATCCCCAGACCAGCAGCCGCCTGCTTCCCTCTCTCTGAACTGGCTTTGTAAGTTGAACGCTTTCATTGAGTCCCATCATCCCCAGACCAGCAGCCGCCTGCTTCCCTCTCTCTGAACTGGCTGAAACTTGAACGCTTTCATTGAGTCCCATCATCCCCAGACCAGCAGCCGCCTGCTTCCCTCTCTCTGAACTGGCTTTGTAAGTTGAACGCTTTCATTGAGTCCCATCATCCCCAGACCAGCAGCCGCCTGCTTCCCTCTCTCTGAACTGGCTTTGTAAGTTGAATGCTTTCATTGAGTCCCATCATCCCCAGACCAGCAGCCGCCTGCTTCCCTCTCTGAACTGGCTTTGTAAGTTGAACGCTTTCATTGAGTCCCATCATCCCCAGACCAGCAGCCGCCTGCTTCCCTCTCTCTGAACTGGCTTTGTAAGTTGAGCGCTTTCATTGAGTCCCATCATCCCCAGACCAGCAGCCGCCTGCTTCCCTCTCTCTGAACTGGCTTTGTAAGTTGAACGCTTTCATTGAGTCCCATCATCCCCAGACCAGCAGCCGCCTGCTTCCCTCTCTCTGAACTGGCTTTGTAAGTTGAATGCTTTCATTGAGTCCCATCATCCCCAGACCAGCAGCCGCCTGCTTCCCTCTCTCTGAACTGGCTTTGTAAGTTGAACTCTTTCATTGAGTCCCATCATCCCCAGACCAGCAGCCGCCTGCTTCCCTCTCCCTGAACTGGCTTTGTAAGTTGAACGCTTTCATTGAGTCCCATCATCCCCAGACCAGCAGCTGCCTGCTCCCATCATCCCCAGACCAGCAGCCGCCTGCTTCCCTCTCTCTGAACTGGCTTTGTAAGTTGAACGCTTTCATTGAGTCCCATCATCCCCAGACCAGCAGCCGCCTGCTTCCCCATCATCCCCAGACCAGCCCTGCTTCCCTCTCTCTGAACTGGCTTTGTAAGTTGAACGCTTTCATTGAGTCCCATCATCCCCAGACCAGCAGCCGCCTGCTTCCCTCTCTCTGAACTGGCTTTGTAAGTTGAACGCTTTCATTGAGTCCCATCCCCAGACCAGCATCCCCTCTCTGAACTGACCATCATCCCCAGACCAGCAGCCTGCCTGCTTCCCTCTCTCTGAACTGGCTTTGTAAGTTGAACGCTTTCATTGAGTCCCATCATCCCCAGACCAGCAGCCGCCTGCTTCCCTCTCTCTGAACTGGCTTTGTAAGTTGAACCTTTCATTGAGTCCCATCATCCCCAGACCAGCAGCCGCCTGCTTCCCTCTCTCTGAACTGGCTTTGTAAGTTGAACGCTTTCATTGAGTCCCATCATCCCCAGACCAGCAGCCGCCTGCTTCCCTCCCTGAACTGGCTTTGTAAGTTGAATGCTTTCATTGAGTCCCATCATCCCCAGACCAGCAGCCGCCTGCTTCCCTCTCTCTGAACTGGCTTTGTAAGTTGAACGCTTTCATTGAGTCCCATCATCCCCAGACCAGCAGCCGCCTGCTTCCCTCTCTCTGAACTGGCTTTGTAAGTTGAACGCTTCATTGAGTCCCATCATCCCCAGACCAGCAGCCGCCTTTCAACTGGCTGAACTTTCATTGTCCCATCATCCCCAGACCAGCAGCCGCCTGCTTCCCTCTCTCTGAACTGGCTTTGTAAGTTGAACGCTTTCATTGAGTCCCATCATCCCCAGACCAGCAGCCGCCTGCTTCCCTCTCTGAACTGGCTTTGTAAGTTGAACGCTTTCATTGAGTCCCATCATCCCCAGACCAGCAGCCGCCTGCTTCCCTCTCTCTGAACTGGCTTTGTAAGTTGAACGCTTTCATTGAGTCCCATCATCCCCAGACCAGCAGCCGCCTGCTTCCCTCTCTCTGAACTGGCTTTGTAAGTTGAACGCTTTCATTGAGTCCCATCATCCCCAGACCAGCAGCCGCCTGCTTCCCTCTCTCTGAACTGGCTTTGTAAGTTGAACGCTTTCATTGAGTCCCATCATCCCCAGACCAGCAGCCGCCTGCTTCCCTCTCTCTGAACTGGCTTTGTAAGTTGAACGCTTTCATTGAGTCCCATCATCCCCAGACCAGCAGCCGCCTGCTTCCCTCTCTGAACTGGCTTTGTAAGTTGAACGCTTTCATTGAGTCCCATCATCCCCAGACCAGCAGCCGCCTGCTTCCCTCTCTGAACTGGCTTTGTAAGTTGAACGCTTTCATTGAGTCCCATCATCCCCAGACCAGCAGCCGCCTGCTTCCCTCTCTCTGAACTGGCTTTGTAAGTTGAACGCTTTCATTGAGTCCCATCATCCCCAGACCAGCAGCCCAGGCTTTGTAAGTTGAACGCTTTCATTGAGTCCCATCATCCCCAGACCAGCAGCCGCCTGCTTCCCTCTCTCTGAACTGGCTTTGTAAGTTGAACGCTTTCATTGAGTCCCATCATCCCCAGACCAGCAGCCGCCTGCTTCCCTCTCTCTGAACTGGCTTTGTAAGTTGAACGCTTTCATTGAGTCCCATCATCCCCAGACCAGCAGCCGCCTGCTTCCCTCTCCCTGAACTGGCTTTGTAAGTTGAACGCTTTCATTGAGTCCCATCATCCCCAGACCAGCAGCCGCCTGCTTCCCTCTCTCTGAACTGGCTTTGTAAGTTGAACGCTTTCATTGAGTCCCATCATCCCCAGACCAGCAGCCGCCTGCTTCCCTCTCTCTGAACTGGCTTTGTAAGTTGAACGCTTTCATTGAGTCCCATCATCCCCAGACCAGCAGCCGCCTGCTTCCCTCTCCCTGAACTGGCTTTGTAAGTTGAACGCTTTCATTGAGTCCCATCATCCCCAGACCAGCAGCCGCCTGCTTCCCTCTCCCTGAACTGGCTTTGTAAGTTGAACGCTTTCATTGAGTCCCATCATCCCCAGACCAGCAGCCGCCTGCTTCCCTCTCCCTGAACTGGCTTTGTAAGTTGAACGCTTTCATTGAGTCCCATCATCCCCAGACCAGCAGCCGCCTGCTTCCCTCTCTCTGAACTGGCTTTGTAAGTTGAACGCTTTCATTGAGTCCCATCATCCCCAGACCAGCAGCCGCCTGCTTCCCTCTCTCTGAACTGGCTTTGTAAGTTGAATGCTTTCATTGAGTCCCATCATCCCCAGACCAGCAGCCGCCTGCTTCCCTCTCCCTGAACTGGCTTTGTAAGTTGAATGCTTTCATTGAGTCCCATCATCCCCAGACCAGCAGCCGCCTGCTTCCCTCTCCCTGAACTGGCTTTGTAAGTTGAACGCTTTCATTGAGTCCCATCATCCCCAGACCAGCAGCCGCCTGCTTCCCTCTCCCTGAACTGGCTTTGTAAGTTGAATGCTTTCATTGAGTCCCATCATCCCCAGACCAGCAGCCGCCTGCTTCCCTCTCCCTGAACTGGCTTTGTAAGTTGAATGCTTTCATTGAGTCCCATCATCCCCAGACCAGCAGCCGCCTGCTTCCCTCTCCCTGAACTGGCTTTGTAAGTTGAACGCTTTCATTGAGTCCCATCATCCCCAGACCAGCAGCCGCCTGCTTCCCTCTCTCTGAACTGGCTTTGTAAGTTGAATGCTTTCATTGAGTCCCATCATCCCCAGACCAGCAGCCGCCTGCTTCCCTCTCCCTGAACTGGCTTTGTAAGTTGAATGCTTTCATTGAGTCCCATCATCCCCAGACCAGCAGCCGCCCGCTTCCCTCTCTCCGAACTGACTTGGGAAGTAGAACTCTATCACTGAGTTCTATCGTACTCAGACAGCATGTGGTTATATGGCCTATGCATCTAAGCAAGGCCTGTAATGCTCCAGAAAGGGGGTTCCGATAAACCAAACTCACTCCAAGCAGATTGGAAGATAGATCATTTATTGGCTCCTTGCTCCAGGCTGAACAAAGATAGACTAAAGAAAAGCCCGCGCAAACATCCCTCAAGACTCCCTCCCCGGCCCGCCCCCCGCTGGGTCCCTCCTTCCAAGGCTTGACCAGATGGCCAGTCCACATATCAAAGACCAGGAAGGTATCTGGCAGATCAAAGGGGATGAGCCTGGTGGTTTCCCGCCCGGCAGTGTCCATATCAATTGGCGCGATCGGCTTGGTCCGTTATGGCATGAAACGAACCAACCGGAGCTGACATAGCGCCCCCCTTCGCAAGATGGTGACCTGAAAGAACAAAGAACAAAACACACACAAAAAAAAGGTCAGGGTCCCGGCTTGTCCGGAAAAGCGGCATGAAAAGCCCTAACTAGTCTCGGGGCGCTAACATGGGGTGCCAACACCCACTCAGGGTGTAAGTCCTTGGCAGTCCATTTAACTAAGTAACTAATGCGGCCCTTGTGGCGCCGAGAGTCCAAAATGTCTTTAATCTCAAAGTGGGTGTGGGATCCCACCATAATAGGCACCGGCGCGCCTTCTTCGGTGGACCACTTCCGGTCAGACACAGCTTTTTTCAATAAGCTCACATGGAACACAGGGTGGACCTTGCGCCAGGTGTGCGGCAGGTCCAGCTTGACCGCCACGGGGTTAATTATTTCCACCACGCTGAGGGGCCCTACAAATTTGCTCGCAAACTTGCGGGACGGCTGAGTCGACTTCAGGTTCTTGGTGGAGAGGAATACGCGGTCTCCCACCGCATACGTAGGCTGGGGGCCCCTCTTCTTGTCAGCGTACCGCTTGTAGGAGTCCCGAGCCTGCCGCAGCGCTGTCTGGATGGCCGGCCAAGCTGCCGCCACCTTGGCTCCCCATTCGGTGACCGGAGTTGCCGGGTCGGCGGTGGGGCCCGCCGCAGGGAAGGGCGGAAAGTCGCGGCCGGAGACAATGCGGAAAGGAGAGGCCCCCGTCGAGGCGTGCTCGGCATTGTTGTAGCTGTACTCCGCCACCGCCAACAGCTCGGCCCAGTTGTCCTGCTGGTAGGTGGAGTAGCACCGGAGGTATTGTTGCAAGGTGCGTTGGACCCTCTCCGTGGCGCCATCCGTCTCCGGGTGAAACGCCGTGCTCAAAGCCCGCTGGGACCCCAGTCCTGCCAGGAACGCCTTCCAGAATCTGGACGTGAATTGGGGCCCTCTGTCACTCACCACTCGCCGCGGGCAGCCGTGGAGCCGGAAGACGTGTTGGGTGAAGAGGCGCGCCAACTCAGGAGCCGTGGGCAATCTCCGGAGCGGGACAAAGTGGGCCTGTTTTGAGAATAGGTCCACCACCGTCCAAATGGTAGTGTATCCGCTGCTGGGCGGCAGGTCGACGACGAAATCCATTGCTATTTCGCTCCAAGGTTCGGCCGGGTCGGCTACCGGTTGCAGCAGCCCCGTCGGCCGGCCCACCTTGGGCTTGTTCCGTGCACACACTTCGCATTCCGCTAGGTAGTCACTAGTGTCCTTTCTCATGGCCGGCCACCAGAACTGCCGGGCCAATAGTTTTAGAGTTTTAGTGAGGCCGAAGTGGCCAGACAATTTGGAGTCGTGAGCTTGGGCCAGGACTGGAGCCCTCTGGCTTTGGGGGACATATAACTTGTCTTTGTAGTACCATATGCCTTTAGCCTCAGTTAAGTCCTCGCGGTGCTCTTTAAGCCAGGCGTCTGCTCCATAAGCTGCTGCCAGTTCTGCTAACAGTTCAGGGGTCCCAGGGACCGTGGGGTTAGGGGCCTTATCCGCCGCCCGGGTGCGGGCCACTAAGCCCAACTGGTGTTTGGAGAACACGGTCCCCACTTCCTCCGGCGCCGAGTAGTCAGCCTCAGGCATCCTGAAAAGCGTGTCGGCCAACACGTTTCTCGGGCCCGGCAGGTACTTGAGCTGGAAGTTGAAGCGGCTAAAAAACTGCGCCCATCTCAGCTGCTTGGCGTTGAGTCTCTGGGGGGTCTGGAGTGCCTGCAAGTTCTTGTGGTCCGTCCACACTTCGAAGGGCAGGGCGGTGCCTTCCAGGAAGTGCCTCCAGTGGCTCAGCGCCGCCCGCACGGCAAAGGACTCCTTCTCCCATACATGCCACCGCTTCTCCGAAGGGGTGAATTTCTTAGACAGGTATGCGCAGGGTCGCAGGGTCCCGTCCTCATCTCGCTGCAGGAGAATCGCCCCATAGGCCGCCTCCGAGGCGTCGCACTGCACAGTGAAGGGCTTGTCGGGCTGGGGATGCCGCAGCAGCGGCTGGCTGGTGAAGCTCCTCTTGAGGCTGTCAAAGGCCTCCTGGCACTGTGGGGTCCAGTTGAGCATCGCCCCGGGCGATTTGGCTTTCTTTGTCTCCCCCAAGCCCTTGGTTTTTAATAGCTCAGTTAAGGGGAGCGCTATTTTAGCAAAGTTCTGGATGAACTGCCTATAAAAGTTGGCGAACCCCAAAAAGCCCTGTAACTGTCGCCGGGTTCGCGGAGCCTCCCACGCGAGCACGTCCCTCACCTTACTTGGGTCCATGGCCAGGCCTCGCGTGGAGATGCGGTACCCTAGATAGTCCAGTTCCTGCCGGTGGAACTCGCACTTGGACAGTTTGACGAACAGCTGGTTCTCCCGCAGCCGCCGCAGCACCTCCCGGGTCATCTCGACGTGCTCCGCCTCAGATTTGGAATAAATTAACACGTCATCCAGGTATACTAGAACTCCCTTGTAGAGTAAGTCCCTGAAGATTTCGTTGATGAATTGCTGGAAAATCCGGGGAGCGCCTTTAAGTCCGAAGGGTGTGACCCGGAATTGGTACTGCCCCAGGTGGCAGTTGAATGCGGTCTTCCAGCAATCTTCGTCCTTCACCCGAATCCGGTAGAACGCTTCTCGGATGTCCAGTTTGATAAAGATTTGCGCCTCCCCCGGCTGGGCCAGGATCTCGGACATCAGTGGCAGCGGGTAGGGGCTAGAGGTGCTGATAGCATTGAGACCTCTGTAATCCACACACAGTCGCAGTGACCCGTCCGCCTTTGGCCTGAATAGGACGTGAGCCGCCATCGGGCTGGTTGACTTCTCAATAAAACCTCTGTCCATATTTTTATCAATAAAGTCTCTTAATGCCTTTCTTTCGGGTTCAGACAGGGCATACAGTTTTGGGCTGGGCAACTTGGCGCCTTTTTCAATTTCGATTGCGCAATCGGACTTCCGGTGGGGGGGCAGCTGGTCACTTTCCCGCTCACTGAAGACCTCCCCTAAGTCCTCATACTCTCGCGGGACTTCGCTGGGTAGGCTCTCTGCTGCCCCCACGCCCGCTCCCTCATGGATTAGGGTGTCCGCGTCTTCAAGGTCATCTAGCCTTGCCCGGGCCTCTCCGCTCCCGAACTGCACTGCTCCTGTCTCCCAGTTGATCCGAGGGTTTTGGTTGCGCAGCCAGGGCGCCCCCAGGATGATGGGTTGGTGCGCCATTGCTGAAATGACGAATCTTAGCTTTTCTCGGTGGGACCCCATCTGCACTCTGATCTCTCCTGTCTTGTGGGTGGCTGGCTTCCCATTCGCCGGGGACCCATCTAGCTGGGAGAATAAGATCTGCTCGATCAGGGCTTGTGGCTTTATCCCCAGCTGCCTCGCTAATCCCGGGGACATCAGGCACCTGGTGCACCCGCTGTCTATCATGGCCGTAGTCTCTATGGGTTGGCTGGCCTCGGGGCCCCACACCTGAATGTCCAGCTTGTATGTGCCGCACCCAGGAGGATCTAACTCACCGCCCGCAGGGGTCTGGATCTGCCGTTGGGCGTCTACAGCAGATCGTTGTCGTTTCCCGCCGTCCACTCGGAGTCGCTCTCCTCCGTCTCCGGCTCTAGCTCCCCAGCCTCCCGTAGGGGCCTGGGTGCCCGCGCCGTCTCCGCTGCTGCTGCTGCCTTGCCTCGGCCAGGGGGTTTGGCCGGTGTTGCCGGTTTGACCTCCGGCGCCCGCTCCGCCTTCGGCGAGGGGACTTTTCTTTGGCACTCCGCTGCCCGGTGCCCTTCTCGTCCGCGACGAAGCAGGCTCCTCTCTTCCCTCTCGGGGCCTCCCGGCTGGCCGACCGGGGTCGGGAGGAAGGTCGTCGGGAGGGCCCCGACCGCCCCGGTGGGCCCGTCCCCGTCCCGCGGGACCTCCCGCCATCTCGGTGGCGCCTAGGCATTTGCTCCATGTCGCACTCCACCCTCCCGGCCAAGGCTATCCAACCCTCCAGGGTCTCGGGATTCCCTCGGTGCATCGCCCATTCCAGAATGTCCTGCCTTAGGCCTGCCTTGAAGCACTCGAGTATGGTCGATTCGGACCAACCCCGGATCTTCCCCGCTAGGGCTCGGAAGCTCAGGGCGTACTCTGAGACGGTCTTCTGGCCCTGGTAAATTCTCTTCAATTGGGCCTTGGCTTTCTCCCCGGCTAACGGGTCCCCGAAGCGGGTCCGCAGGGCCTCCAACAGAGCGTCCAACCGCAACAGATGCGGCGATCGAGTGTCTGTTAGCTGTATCAGCCAGTCGGCTGCGGCCTCCTTCAGGTTGGCCCCCACAGCCCGCACCTTGGCCGCTTCCGAGGGGAACGTATCCCCATAGTCCACCATATAGTTCTGGACATTGGTGACGAAGTATGAAAGTTGGCGGGGGTCCCCGTCGAACTTTACCTTCAAGTCTCTTCGCGATCCCGTCATCTCCTGGCTCTGGTCCCCCAAGCCCGGATGGGGTGTAGAGGCATCCCCTCTGGGTTGGAGGAGCTCCTCCGAGAACCTCACCGATCCCCTCCCGAGCTGCCTCACTCCTCGGCTCCTGCCTCTTCCTGCGAAGACGGGCTCGGGAGTCTCCCAAGGCCTCTCCTCCGGCCTACTCATCAGCATGTCCAATTGCGCTTGCATCTTTTGCATCGCTTCCGACATCTGGAACATCTGCACCTCCATCCGCAACATTTCGGTGCTGGGCGCTTTTACCTTGCGACGAACATCCTTCGGCGGTCGGGTCTGGTCAGGGATCCCCCCATCTTCCATCCCGGTCACCACCACCTGCGGTTCTCCACCGGACGCTCCGGCTTCGATCTCGTCCTCGCCTCCGTCCTCCTCCTCCCCATCTGGGATTACCGGAGGTTGCTCTTCGAGAGGCGTCCCTTCGGCTTGAAACATCTCCGAGAAGTTGGTTACGGTCGGAGGGTTTTCACGGCCGTAAAAGTTGGTGAGTCTATCTTTATGTAATGCTCCAGAAAGGGGGTTCCGATAAACCAAACTCACTCCAAGCAGATTGGAAGATAGATCATTTATTGGCTCCTTGCTCCAGGCTGAACAAAGATAGACTAAAGAAAAGCCCGCGCAAACATCCCTCAAGACTCCCTCCCCGGCCCGCCCCCCGCTGGGTCCCTCCTTCCAAGGCTTGACCAGATGGCCAGTCCACATATCAAAGACCAGGAAGGTATCTGGCAGATCAAAGGGGATGAGCCTGGTGGTTTCCCGCCCGGCAGTGTCCATATCAATTGGCGCGATCGGCTTGGTCCGTTATGGCATGAAACGAACCAACCGGAGCTGACACTGGCTTCTTTGAGTTGCAATCTAAGATCAACTACGTAACGCATCGTCCCTGGTTCACAGAGTGGTGCCCAGTGCCGACTCACATGGCACAAGTGGTTGAGCCGCTCCTTCTCCCGGTCGTCCTTGGCCCACTGGGCCAACGTTAGGAGAAAGCGCTGGGAAGGAGGGCTGGTGACGTCCAGGAAGTGCATCAGCGCCTGGGCGAAGGTGCAAGCGGGGAGCTTCTTGTCTCCGGTCCAGTATCCACCTGGGATGGAAGAGGAAGCGGGAGAGGAAGAAGAGGGAGAAGAAGGCATCATCTTCAAAGCTCCCAAAGAGGAAACGGACTTGCAAAGGTCAAAGGGGAGGAAGGGATTGAATGGAGCGTTTCCTTGCCAAAGGAGTCGTTCCAGCTTCAGCTACTTCATTTGAGTTCATTCCAGCCTTGACTTAACGGCCTATATGCGTCCGCTCCTGGAAATTAATTCTGAAATTAACTGCCTATGTACTTTGGATCTTTTCTTTCAGGTATGATTGGCATCAATGCAAGGCTTGGTATTCCCCTGCTCCATTTCGAATGTGTTTTCCACCCAATTTCTCTCACTGTTCTGGTGATTTCGGAGGGTATCGCCCTTTAGCCATTGGGGAACATGGAAGGAACCATAATGATGTCAGCTGGGTCCACATATACACATAATAAAAGTAAAAACATGTATGTGTTTATGTGGCTGGAGTGTCCATTTACACAGACAAGCTCCTGCTTCCATAAACAGCTCTAGCTCTGTAGCACCCATGGGTTCGTTCGTGCCACTGGGAGGGGGTGAGGCGCCGGGGGTCCCGATGCCATTGGGACCCGCACAGGCTGAAGGGGACTCAGAGGACGAGTTGGAAGGCCCAGAGCAAGATTGGTCAGCAGTGCCTTTGCCCAGTTCACCTGTAGAGAGTTTAGCATGGGATCTCGAGTGGGAGCATTCTCCCGGGGAAGGAGCGGACCAGGTGGAGATGGGAGGCAGCGAAGCAGATAGCGGAGATAGTTATGAATTCCCAAACGGCCGAGGTTCCCAGGACCTGGCCGAGCAGCAGATGGAGGCCAGCGGCTGGGAAAGTTCGGGGGAGGCTGCTTCTCAAGGAGATAGCGATACTGAACTGGAAGAGCGGGGCCGTTCCCATAACAGACGCAGGGACATAGAGCAGGGCAGGAGGAGCTGGCATCTGTCCCTAGACCGTCACCGTTCGGAAAGTAGAGACTGGAGACGCCGGGCCCTAGATCGTCGAGGGGCCCGGCCGAAGGATTAAGAACGACCCCGTGGGAACTGATCCTCAGTTCTCCGGCCACGTCTGAGCTGAAGGGCGTGAAAGCGGAGTGAACCACGGAGCCTAGTTTGGCTCGCCTTGGACCAAGACCTTGCCTTGTTATTGATTCGCATTGCTGCGGATACCCTGATCTGTTCCCGGAGTGAATCCGGGAACTTGCCAAGTTTATTGCCACGTTTGCTTTTGGAACTATCCTTTGGAACTTTGCTTTCTTCATTGGACTACAGCTTTGCTGTTTGCATTATTCTTTGATCTCTTCAAGAGAATTGCCTTTTGGACCTTTTTATATTCAATAAAACTAGTTAGCCTTTGCTACGTCTCCGTGTGTGTGTTAAAGGGGCAGTACTAAGTCGGTGATCGTGACAGTTGGCCGGAGAACTCCACGAACCCCTTTTTTGCACCACGGGACGTACCAGGAACCGCCGGCTGCGTACCAAGGCTCCCATTGTCTCCACGGCCGCCATGGCGAACTTGACGGGTCCGCAAGTGGTGGCGTTGCAACAGGAGGTGGCGGAGCTGCGAACCCGAGCGTCGGTGGAAGTTTTCCTTGCCCAGGTTCGGATGTACCTGGAGTTGCGGCCCAATGAGTTTGCCACCCCTCGAGCCCAGGTGGGGTTCGTGTTCAACTGTATGGAAGGGATGGCAGCGGCGTGGGCAACTCCCCTCATCAATGGCGCGTCCCCTCATGTGGCGACTTTGGACACTTTCCTAGATGCGATCCGGGCGACCTGGGGACCCCCCATCCATGAGGACCTGGCGGAACGGGATTTAGCACGGCTGACCATGAAGGACATGACCTTGTCTCAGTATATTTCCCGTTTCCGAGTATTGGCCAGCCAGACCAAGTGGGAAGGGCCACCCTTGCGCTACACGTATCTAGCGGGACTCTCGCCCGAGATTCAGCAACAGATGTTACAATCGCCCCGGCCGGCCGACCTGGAGGAGGCCATCGCCTCGAGTTTGCGGGCGGAGGCGGCCTTGCAATACAAGAGAAGGTGGGGGGCCGGCACGGCCGAGAAACCACCGACCAAGCGGGAGGCCGGGACCGGCCAATTTGTGCCCCGCCAGATCCCTGCCCCCACCCCTTTTGTGGATGACTCTGAACCGATGCAACTGGGTACGGTGCGGCCCAAAGTGGATGCTGCCGAGAAGGCTCGGCGTCAAAGACTCAACCTTTGTTGGTACTGCGGGGGCCCGGGTCACTTTTCTCGTGATTGCCCCCAGAAACCGCGTGGGAAGACTCCTCGGGCCTCCGCAGCGGTGGCCAGCCCTCCGGAGCCTGAGGAAGCCCTCCAGGCGGCGGGGGAAGGGTACGGCCGAGTGTAAGAGGGTTCGCTCACTCGGGCCGACGTCCTCCCCCTGAACCCAAGACTGGACAATTGTTCCTTGTTATGGTCAGTTTGTGGTCGCCCGAGAAGGGGCCGATGATGGTCCATGCCATGATTGACTCGGGAGCGACCAACAACTTCATTGATGCAGACTATGCCAAGTCTGCGGGACTAACTTTTCTTGACCTCCAAGAGCCCAAGGGTGTCCAGACCATCGATGGGAGAGTGTTGAAAACCGGGGCTGTAACTCAGTATACCGCCCCTACCAGGATGTGGACTAGCTCCCATAAAGAGGACATTTCTTTTCTTGTGACCAAGCTCCCAGATTTCCCCATTGTCCTGGGCATTGTGTGGCTCGCGCTCCACGACCCCCAGATCTCCTGGGCTAAGAGACAGCTAATTTTTTCTTCCGATCATTGCCAGGGCCACTGCATGACGGCCCGGGCGTGCCAGGCTCAAGAAGTGGAAAATGTGGCCACCCTGCCCAAGAAGTATGCCGGATTTTGGGATGTCTTCAGTGAGAAGGAGGCGGAACGCTTGCCTCCGCACCGGCCCTATGACTGTGCCATTGACTTGCAGCCGGGGGCCCCCATTCCGCGGGGGCGCCTCTACGCTCTCGGACCCGGAGCAACAGGCTCTCCGAGACTTCCTGGATGAGAACCTGCGGAAGGGGTTCATTCGGCCCTCCCAATCCCGGCCGGGCTCCGATTCTTTTCGTCAAGAAGAAATCGGGGGAGTTGCGGCTTTGCAATGACTACAGGGAACTCAACAAGATCACGATCCGGAATCGCTATCCCCTGCCCTTGATCCCCGAGCTCTTGGAGCGGATGCGGGAGCTAAGGTGTTCACTAAACTGGACCTGAGGGGGGCTTACAACCTTGTCCGGATTCGCCAGGGTGATGAATGGAAGACGGCCTTCCAGACCAAGTGGGGCAGTTTCGAATACCTGGTGATGGGATTCGGTTTGTGCAACGCCCCCGCATGTTTCCAACATTTCATGAATGACATTTTCCGAGACCTGTTGGACCGCTATCTGGCGGTCTACCTTGATGACCTGCTGATTTTTTCTCCGGATCAGGCGACCCATGATCGCCATGTCAAGGAGGTGCTTCTGAGACTGAGGGCCCACGGGCTCTATGCCAAGCTGGAGAAATGTGCTTTTGACTTGCGTGAAGTGGACTTTCTGGGCTACCGTATCTCTCCTACGGGCATTGCCATGGATGACACCAAGGTCCAAGCAGTGGTTGACTGGACACCCCCTGCTAGCAAAAAAAGACATTCAAAGATTCCTGGGCTTTGCCAACTACTACAGAAAGTTCATTCCTGACTTTGCCAAGTGGGCTGATCCGATCACCCAGTGTTTGCGGGGAAAGGTGCCGTTCCGGTGGACTCCGGAGGCGGATGTGGGGTTCCGCAAGTTGAAGCAGCTGTTCACCACTCAGCCGCTTTTGCAGCACCCCAACCCCCGCACCCCTTTCATCGTCCAGGCCGATGCTTCGGATGTGGCGGTGGGAGCGATCCTGCTACAGCCTCAGGGGACGGACTTGTTGCCCTGTGCCTACTATTCCCGGCAGCTGACGGCTCCGGAAAAGAACTATACCATTTGGGAGAAGGAACTTTTGGCCATCAAGGTGGCGTTTGAAGTCTGGAGACACCTGCTTGAAGGGGCCAAGTTCCCGGTGGAGGTTCACACCGACCACCGGAACTTGGAGCATCTGAAGTCGCAGCGCAAATTGAACCAGAGGCAACAGAGATGGTCCCTGTTCTTTGAGCGATTCAATTTCCGCATTCACTATGTGACCCCCAAGCAGACCAAGCAAGCTGATGCTCTGTCCCGGAAGCCGGAGTATGTCCGCGGAGGGGAGGTCCTCTCCGAGCAGCCTCTGCTCAAAGCGGAGAACTTTGCAGCCGCCAGAACGGCCCCCGTGCCGGCTCCGGCGGCCCCGTCCGGCCCCGTGGACAAGCGGCCGTTGAGTGTGCGGATCAGGCCGCCAACGGAACGACCCTTGGGTGCGCGAGCAGCTGTCCAAGGGGGAGCAGGCTCCGTTTCAGGTGCGGAACAGGGTGCTCTATCATCGGGACTCTGTTTATGTTTCTCCGGGCCCTGAGCGGGGGGACATTCTCAAGCTTTGCCACGACTCTAAGGCGGCGGGCCATTTTGGGCTCTTCAAGACGCTGCAGCTGGTTCTACGGGAATTTTGGTGGCTTAAAGTGCGGAGGGATGTGGAGGACTATGTGGGATCCTGCCCTGTGTGCCACCGGGCTAAGAACCAGGGGGGCAAGCCGGCTGGCTTGCTCCAGCCTCTTCCGACTCCTTCCGCTCCCTGGAAGATGATTTCGGCTGACTTCATCACCGACCTCCCCAAGTCCAAGGGCTTCACCACGATACTGGTCGTGGTGGACTGTTTCACCAAGATGGGACACTTCATCCCCTGTGTGGGGGTGCCTACTGCCAAGGAGACTGCTGATATGTTTGTGCAACATGTGTTTCGGCTGCATGGACTTCCACAGAGCCTGGTGACGGACCGGGGCACCCAATTCACTTCCCAGTTCTGGAAGGCTGTCCAGAAGCTGCTGGGGATTGATGTGCGGATGTCCACGGCTCACCACCCGCAGACCGATGGGCAAACCGAAAGGGTTAATGCCACTTTGGAGCAGTACCTGCGCTGCTATGTCAACTATCAGCAAACCAACTGGGCGTCCTTGTTGTCTTTGGCAGAGTTTGCCTACAACAATGCGACGCAGGAATCCATCAAAGAGACTCCTTTCTTTGCCAACTATGGACACCACCCTCGGTTCTACCCTCCGGTGGACCCGTCTGGGGACGTTTCGGAGGCTAAGGATTGGCTCCAGGAGCTCACTGCGCTTCAAGACTTGCTACGTACTCAATTGGACCAGGCGAAGGCCGACTACAAGCGGATGGCTGATCGGCGGCGCCAGGAGGGTCCTGCGATTCTGGTGGGGGATAAAGTTTGGCTGTCCACCAAGAATCTACCCATGCAACGCCCCAGCCGCAAGTTGGATGCCCGGTTTTTGGGGCCCTACAAAGTTTTGGAGAGGGTGGGGCCTGTCTCCTTCAAGCTCCAGCTCCCTGCGGACATGAAACTCCACCCGGTGTTTCATCGCTCCTTGCTCCGCCCGGCGAAGGGGGTGCGGCCTGATGTGACGCAGCCGCCTCCTCCCCCGGTGATGCGGGAGGGCGGGGAGGAGGTCGAAGTGCAGGACATTTTGGACGCTCGCATCCGGTACCGGAAGTTGGAGTACTTCATTGACTGGAAAGGTTTTGGCCCGGAAGAGCGTGCTTGGGTCAAGGCTCGAGATGTCCACGCGCCGGGAGTTGGTGGCCCGTTTCCACCGCAAGTATCCTGACAAGCCCAAGCCCGGGCGGCCAGGGGGCCCTGAGGGGGGATAGTGTAGCACCCATGGGTTCGTTCGTGCCACTGGGAGGGTGAGGCGCCGGGGTCCCGATGCCATTGGGACCCGCACAGGCTGAAGGGGACTCAGAGGACGAGTTGGAAGGCCCAGAGCAAGATTGGTCAGCAGTGCCTTTGCCCAGTTCACCTGTAGAGAGTTTAGCATGGGATCTCGAGTGGGAGCATTCTCCCGGGGAAGGAGCGGACCAGGTGGAGATGGGAGGCAGCGAAGCAGATAGCGGAGATAGTTATGAATTCCCAAACGGCCGAGGTTCCCAGGACCTGGCCGAGCAGCAGATGGAGGCCAGCGGCTGGGAAAGTTCGGGGGAGGCTGCTTCTCAAGGAGATAGCGATACTGAACTGGAAGAGCGGGGCCGTTCCATAACAGACGCAGGGGACATAGAGCAGGGCAGGAGGAGCTGGCATCTGTCCCTAGACCGTCACCGTTCGGAAAGAAGAGACTGGAGGCTCCGGGCCCTAGATCGTCGAGGGGCCCGGCCGAAGGAAAAATAACGGACCCGTGGGAACTGATCCTCAGTTCTCCGGCCACGTCTGAGCTGAAGGGCGTGAAAGCGGAGTGAACCACGGAGCCTAGTTTGGCTCGCCTTGGACCAAGACCTTGCCTTGTTATTGATTCGCATTGCTGCGGATACCCTGATCTGTTCCCGGAGTGAATCCGGGAACTTGCCAAGTTTATTGCCACGTTTGCTTTTGGAACTATCCTTTGGAACTTTGCTTTCTTCATTGGACTACAGCTTTGCTGTTTGCATTATTCTTTGATCTCTTCAAGAGAATTGCCTTTTGGACCTTTTTATATTCAATAAAACTAGTTAGCCTTTGCTACGTCTCCGTGTGTGTGTTAAAGGGGCAGTACTAAGTCGGTGATCGTGACAAGCTCCCACGACTCAGGAGACACCAAGGGCCCTCCCTCCAAGGACCTTGTCCAAGAGCCCTGCCAATGTCCTCTGCAAACACCACCCCGCCCACCACCCGAGTGAAGGCTTTCATACAGGGATCATGTCTAGGCTTGGTTGATCCAAACAGACCCGGATTAACACCTTTTTGCGCCCTAGGCCACACTTTGGAATTACGCCCCCTTTAAGCCAACCTCTACCCCCCCCCCCCCACCACGCCACTCAGACCCACACTTGGCTGGTTTTCGCCATGGTGCCTCCGGAGCAGAAGAGAAAGGCGAGTAGGCACCACCCCGCCACCTCCAAGGTCCCCAGGCATTCCCACCAGCTGGAAAGCTCTGCTTTGCTCTGAAGGTCTCCTCGGGAGGCTTGGGGAGAGCGCAGCGGGTGCAAACTCACTCCAAAGGCGCACGAGAGAGAGAGAGAGAGAGAGAGAGATGTCCGCCATCCCGGGTGCAAGCTCACTCCAAAGGCACGCATGAGAAAGAATGAGAGAGAGAGAGAGAGAGAGAGAGGTCTGCCATCCCGGGTGCAAACTCGCTCCAAAGGCACGCACAAGAGAGAAAGAACGAGAGAGAGAGCGAGAGAGAGAGAGACCGAGAGAGAGAGAGAGATGTCCGCCATCCCGGGTGCAAGCTCACTCAAAGGCGCGCGAGAGAGAGAGAGAGATGTCCGCCATCCCGGGTGCAAGCTCACTCCAAAGGCGCGCATGAGAAAGAATGAGAGAGAGAGAGAGAGAGAGAGAGAGAGGTCTGCCATCCCGGGTGCAAACTCGCTCCAAAGGCACGCACAAGAGAGAAAGAACGAGAGAGAGAGAGAGAGAGAGAGAGAGACCGAGAGAGAGAGAGAGAGATGTCCGCCATCCCGGGTGCAAGCTCACTCCAAAGGCGCGCATGAGAAAGAATGAGAGAGAGAGAGAGAGAGAGAGAGGTCTGCCATCCCGGGTGCAAACTCGCTCCAAAGCACACGCACAAGAGAGAAAGAACGAGAGAGCGAGCGAGAGAGAGAGAGACCGAGAGAGAGAGAGAGATGTCCGCCATCCCGGGTGCAAGCTCACTCCAAAGGCGCGCATGAGAAAGAATGAGAGAGAGAGAGGGGGGGGGGTCTGCCATCCCGGGTGCAAACTCGCTCCAAAGGCACGCACAAGAGAGAAAGAACGA
>JARBWK010000038.1:0-302500 GCA_030556195.1 Anolis apletophallus
GAAGGAAAGGGAGGTGTGTATGTGGGGAGAAGAGGAAATAAAGAGGGAAGGAAGGGAAGGAAGGAAATAAAGAAAAGGAAAGAGAGGATAGGAAAAGGTAGAGAGAGAGAAAGAAAAAAGGGGAAGAAAAAAGAAAGAAAGAGAAAGAAGAGAAAGGAAGGGGAAAAAGAAAGGCCAAAGAAAGGGAGGGAAGGAAGGAAGGGAAAGAAATGATAGGAGAAGGAAGGAAGAGGGGCGAAAAGGATAAGGAGTGAAGGGAGGAAGAGGAAGGAAAGGGGAAAGGCATGGAAAAAAGAAAAAGAAGGGAAGGAAAGAAAAAGAAAGAAAGAAAGGATAGCAGGAAGACTCAAAGAAGACTCAAAGCAGCTTAAGAAAATACTCTGTGAACTGCCAAGGTCCAGCTTTGCTTGGGAAAAGTACTACCGTGTTTCCCCGAAAGTAAGACAGCGTCTTACTTTCTTTTGTCCCCCAAAATCCCCACTATGTCTTACTTTCGGGTACGACTTACATTAGCCGAGGGTACCCCGAAAGTAAGATGAAAGCAAGAGTTACCTCGGGCGGCAGGCATGGCGTGGCTTCCTGGCGGGTGAAGAGGCTTTCAGAGGGGCTCAAAGGGGCCCGGAATCCTCCTCCTCTTGCTCTTCTTTCTTCCAGCGGCGCCTTCCATCCTCCTCCTCTTCCTCCCAGCCGCGCCTTTCGGCGTCGCCGGTTCCGCCCCCTCTCTTCAGTGAAGGGAGGGGGGCGGAGCCGCCGGCGGCAGAGGGAAGAAAGCGCCCGGTGGAAGTCCGCGCCGGCACGGCGGCTCAGGCGTCTTTCCCCCGCCGCCTCGCTGCCCGCGCTCCAAACGGAGCCGGGCGGCGGAGAAAAGCACCTGAGTCGTCCTGGAGGCGGGACTTCCGCCGGCGCCTTCTCCCGCCGCCGGCTCGCGCTTTTCCCATGGCAACCGGGTCCTCAGAGAAGGGAAGGCAGGCAGGCGGAAAAGGGCAGCCCTCTTGTGTTTACCTGCCTTCCCTTCTCTGAGGACCCGGTTGCCATGGGATCTCGCCGGCGCCTTCTCCCTTTCGCCGCCGGCTCGCGCTTTCCCATGGCAACCGGGTCCTCAGAGAAGGGAAGGCAGGGTAAACACAAGAGGGCTGCCCTTGCGCCTGCCTGCTTTCCCTTCTCTGAGGACCCGGTTGCCATGGGATCTCGCCGGCGCCTTCTCCCTTTCGCCGCCGGCTCGCGCTTTCCCATGGCAACCGGGTCCTCAGAGAAGGGAAGGCAGGTAAACACAAGAGGGCTGCCCTTGCGCCTGCCTGCTTTCCCTTCTCTGAGGCCCCGGTTGCCATGGGATCTCGCCGGCGCCTTCCCTTTCGCCGCCGGCTCGCGCTTTCCCATGGCAACGGGTCCTCAGAGAAGGGAAGGCAGGTAAACACAAGAGGGCTGCCCTTGCGCCTGCCTGCTTTCCCTTCTCTGAGGACCCGGTTGCCATGGGAAAGGAGCGAGCCGGCGGCGAAAGGGAGAAGGCGCCGGCGAGATCCCATGGCAACCGGGTCCTCAGAGAAGGGAAGGCAGGTAAACACAAGAGGGCTGCCCTTTTTCCGCCTGCCTGCCTTCCCTTCTCTGAGGACCCGGTTGCCATGGGAAAGCGAGCCGGGCGGCGAAAGGGAGAAGGCGCCGGCGAGATCCCATGGCAACCGGGTCCTCAGAGAAGGGAAGGCAGGTAAACACAAGAGGGCTGCCCTTTTTCCGCCTGCCTGCCTTCCCTTCTCTGAGGACCCGGTTGCCATGGGAAAGCGCGAGCCGGCGGCGAAAGGGAGAAGGCGCCGGCGGAAGTCCCGCCTCCAGGACGACTCAGGTGCTTTTCTCCGCCGCCCGGCTCCCGTTTGGAGCGCGGGCAAGCGGGGCGGCGGGGGGGAAAGACGCCTGAGCCGCCGTGCCGGCGGGACTTCCACCGGCGCTTTCTTCCCTCTGCCGGCGGCTCCGCCCCCTCTCTTCACTGAAGAGAGGGGGCGGAACCGGCGAGAGGGAAAGGCGCTGCTGGGAGGAAGAGGAGGAGGATGGAAGGCGCCGCTGGAAGAAAGAAGAGCAAGAGGAGGAGGATTCCGGGCCCCTTTGAGCCCCTCTGAAAGCCTCTTCGCCCGGCCAGGAAGCCACGCCATGCCTGCCGCCCGAGGTACGTCTTACTTTCGGGTATGGCTTATATAAGCCGACCCTCTGACACCCCGATACGTCTTACAATCGGGGTGTCATACTTTCGGGAAACACGGTATAAGGATATTTCAAACGTATACGTGCATCTGATTGTCCCTATAGGTGCAAGTGAAGGATCCGACGGGCGTCCCGTCCAGGCGCACCCCTGTTGTTTTGACGGCCAATGTCCTCAATGAGGCCGGGGAAGAGGCGGCCATAGAGCGGGAAGGCTCCGAAGGTGGACGGCGGGACACGGGCCAGGATGGGACCGCGTCTTTCGTGCTGAATATCCCTCGTGATGCCAAATCCCTGGAGTTCAGAGTCAGTTAAAATGCTTTACATTTCAGGCTTTCCCCCGTGGGTACTTCGGGGCTGTATACTTTGCCATTGGGACGAAACCAGAGGTTTTAGATCTTGAGAAAGTTGGGCTGTTGTCATTCAACATGCAAAAGGAAGCCCTTCCAATGATTGGCCAAAGAAAGTACTCCGCTGGGTGTTGTGTGCTTTCCGGGAAGTATGGCCACCGTGTTCGAACAGCATTTTTAAAATTATTTTTATTATTATTTTTTTTTATTCGGCTTGTACACCGCCACTCCCAGAGGCTCGGGGCGGTTTACAGGATTTCAGCACAGTAATAAAACAATAAAAGCATACACATTAAAACATCATTAAGACTCGAAGGCTTGTCTAAACAAGAAGGTCTTACAAGCTTTGCGAAAAGTTACCAAATTCCGCAAAGCCCGAGTCTCAGGGGGCAGATCATTCCACAGAACGGGGCGATGGTAGAGAAGGCCCTTCGTCGGGTTGCAGGCCCGGATTCAGAGTTTGTGGCGCCCTAGGCCACACTCTGGAAGGCCGCCCCTGGGGGTGGGGTCGCTTGCGGGGGGCGGTGCCGCTTGCACGCATGCGCGGCAGGGCAGGAGCGGCTTGGCGCCCTTCGCCATGTTTCTGGGCGCTGCATCGGCCGCACGGGAGCCTACCTTCCTTTCTCTTCCTTCGGAGAAGGGAAACCCCCGGGCGGCCGCTGCAGCACCCAGGAACATGGAGGAGAGCGCCGCGCCGCTCATGCGCTGCCCGGCGTCCTGCGTGGCACCCGCCCCTTTTTGGCGGGGCTGGGTGACGTCAGGCGCGGCGGCGGCGAGGAGGAAGAGGTGGAGGCAGAGGCCGCGGCCTCCCTCCACCTCTTCCTCCTCCTCGCCGCCGCCGTGCCTGTAAGTTGAAGGTGAACCCAGCGAAGACGGAGATATTGTGGCTGGGCCGCTCGGGGGGGGGGGGGAGATCCAGCTGCCGACACTTGACGGTGTGGCACTACGCCCACAGTCTTCAATTAAGAGCCCCAGCTGTCTATGGAGGCACAAATTGCTTGTGCCTGCAAGACAGCCTTTTACCATCTGCGGCAAGCGAAACGCCTGGCTCCCTATCTCTCCCGCCGCGACCTGGCCACGGTGATCCAAGCCACGGTCATCTCGAGGCTCGATTACTGTAACGCGCTGTACATTGGCCTACCTTTGTCGGCGATCCGGAAACTCAAACTGGTGCAGAACGCAGCAGCTCGCTTGCTGCTGGGAGCCCCTCGAACGGCGCATATAACGCCACTCCTGCGCGAGCTGCACTGGCTGCCCGTTGAATTCCGGGTCTCCTTCAAGGTGTTAGTCTTCGGCGTTGAGTATTTATGTCACAGCGGATAGGCAACAGAAATATAGAAGTTTAATTCCCCATCGGCCCAAAAACTCCAGTCTCTAGTTCGAGTGAATAATGAAACTCTCATTCAATTCACAAGGTAAATATATAACTTTGTATTGAATTGTATTTAACAATAACTGGCTAAACATCGAAAAACAACAGCCATCACAGCTACCTTTCTAAACATCCTTTCCTCACAGATATTGAATCCCAACTGACAAATCCCAACTGTCACTTTGTAACTGACATTCTCAAAGTTCCATTTAGCAGTCTTGAGACAGCGCCGTCTGGTGTCAAACATGTCACACTGCAGGTCATCTCTAACTGCGAAAATATATCTTGTGCTGACTCATGAATTGCTATTCAAAATGCAATAATCTGACAGTTAGTTCTGACTTTCAAGGCCTTACATGGTTTGGGGCCAGTGTACTTGAAGGAGCGGCTCACCCCATATGCACCCAGAAGATCACTGCGTTCAGAGGGGCTTAACATGCTCGAGGTCTCAGGCCTGAAACTTTGTAGGCTCTCTAGCACGCGGCAGAGAGCATTTTCGGTGGCTGCGCCGGTCTTATGGAATTCACTGCCGGCGGAGACGCGAGCCCTGCGGGACCTGATGGCCTCCCGCAGGTCCTGCAAGACCTGGCTGTTTAGGCAGGCATTCGGTGTTTGACTGGCGCCTGATTGACATCTGCCACCCTGCTATGCTACCACTGTTCTTGTATGAATCAGCTGTGCTCTGATTCGTTATGGTTTTATGGTTTTATGGGATTGTAAGGGGTGGGATTGTTAACTGTTTTTATGAGGTTTTATGATGTTTTTAATCGCCCTGAGCTTCGGAAATCGCCCTGAGCTTCGGGAAGGGCAATCCATTAAATCGAAACAATAAATAAATAAATAAATAAATAAATAAATGTGCAAGTGTACCCCGTGCCTGACTTAAACCCATCTTCCCCTTCCCATTCTTAGATAAAAACTGCAGATCCCAAATTACACGACAAAAACCAAGCCAGCAAAGCCTATGAAGCGCAATCGTACGTTTCCCTCAGCGGAAGCTACCTGTATATCGACTGGGCGTCGCACCACAAAGCCTTATATGTCGGAAGCACCTTGTACATCGGTGTGCACCCGTCAAGCCACTACCTTGACAAAATCCATCACTACAGCTATTTGGTACGTATTCGACAAGTGTCCTTCCTCTCTCTCTCTTTTTTTTTTTTTTACAAATTTTTATTTTATTTTAACACACACAAAAAAAACATACCAAGCACTCACAGAACATTTACAATTCTCACCACCAACATGAGGATTATTCCCTTTTATATATTCATTTCTTATGGAGACATTTTTTTAATATATCTTTATCTTTATACCTTTCTATTCTATGTACTATATAACATTTGTATCCTATTTCTTATGGCTTGATCTCCAGAATGATTCATAATATGATTCTTTACCCTTGTCCATCTTTCTTCCATTTTTCTCATTCTATTTTCATTAATTTTTGAAGCATTTAATTTCCCATTCATAATTTCAAATTCCATTTGTTCCGCCATATAATGATACCATTTGTTTACTGTCCATTTTGATTTATCTTTCCATCCTAATACTATTACTGCTTGTGCACATTCTATTATTGCTTCTTTTATTTCCCTATCATTTTCCGTTTTCACTATTTTTCCTATTACCGCAATTTCCTTTGTTATGATCCACTCATTTCCTAGAATTTGTTTTGCCTGATTTTGTATAGTCTGCCAAAAATGTTGTATATATTCACATTCCCACATCATGTGCATAAATCGCCCTTTTCTGTTGGCATCCGTGCCAGCACTGACTACTCCCTTTTATAGTAGTATGCTAATTGACAGGGTGTACGATACCATTTATGCAGTATTTTCCTCCTCATGTCTCGTACTTTGGTATTCCTTTTCATCCCTATAATATTTACCACATTTCTCATCTCTTGTTCCAATTTGTGGCTCCATTTCCCACATACTTTTCAAATCCCGTATTGTACCTCCATCTGCCTCTAATAGCATTGTATATATATTGCTGGCCTGTGCCTTCATTCCTTCCCATTTGTCTCTTATTATCTTTTCAAAGGCGGTATCTTCACTCTTAACCATATTAATATTATCTTTTATTCTACAGTGTGCACAAATTGCTCTTATCTGTCACCAGTTTTCTTGTCCAAGCCATTGTTTAATTCTATTCTCCCTTACCATTCCCTCTTTGTTATATAATTGTTCTACCCTCACTATTCCCTTTTCCTTCAATATCTGGATATTTCTATTCATATTTGATTCCTTATCCTTGTTAATTATCCATACTGTTGACATTTTGGATTTTAAGCTACTTATTTTCCCTTGCCATTTCTTCCACACTTGCATAGTTCCTTTCATTGGTCCTATTAATCTATCTATATTTCTTTTATCCCATTTTCTAAAAATTATTTCTTCACAACTTACTCCATTCATTTCCTTTTCAAATCTCACCCATTTTTTATTAGTCACTTGTAGTTCTATTACTCTTTCAATTTGGAAGGCATCACTATATAGTTCTAGTGTCCTTCCTCTCGATTGCCGACGGTTGTCGTTTTCCATGTTTCCACCTTGCACTCCCTCTCCGTCCTTTCAGATCGTCTCCAAAGGAAAGATCATAGACTACGGGACGCAGGCCAAGCTCGAAGGCTACGGGTACCAGAACCTGCAGTTCCAGCTGACCAAGGAGATGGTTCCCTCGGCCCGCATCCTGGTCTACTACATTGTGACGGGAGAAGGCGCGGCGGAGCTGGTCGCTGATTCAGTCTGGTTGGATGTGGAACAGAAATGTGGGAACAGCCTGAGGGTGAGGCTCTCATCAAGAGAGAAAGAGAGGTTATTTGAAATGGGCTGAGGCCTAGGAACCCTTACTGTCCATTCAGGCTGAGGCCTAGGAACCCTTACTGTCCATTCAGGCTGAGGCCTAGGAACCCTCACTGTCCATTCAGGCTGAGGCCTAGGAACCTTTACTGTCCATTCAGGCTGAGGCCTAGGAACCCTCACTGTCCATTCAGGCTGAGGCCTAGGAACCCTCACTGTCCATTCAGGCTGAGGCCTAGGAACCCTTACTGTCCATTCAGGCTGAGGCCTAGGAACCCTCACTGTCCATTCAGGCTGAGGCCTAGGAACCTTTACTGTCCATTCAGGCTGAGGCCTAGGAACCCTCACTGTCCATTCAGGCTGAGGCCTAGGAACCCTCACTGTCCATTCAGGCTGAGGCCTAGGAACCCTCACTGTCCATTCAGGCTGAGGCCTAGGAACCCTTACTGTCCATTCAGGCTGAGGCCTAGGAACCCTCACTGTCCATTCAGGCTGAGGCCTAGGAACCCTCACTGTCCATTCAGGCTGAGGCCTAGGAACCCTCACTGTCCATTCAGGCTGAGGCCTAGGAACCCTCACTGTCCATTCAGGCTGAGGCCTAGGAACCCCTTACTGTCCATTCAGGCTGAGGCCTAGGAACCCTCACTGTCCATTCAGGCTGAGGCCTAAGAACCCTTACTGTCCATTCAGGCTGAGGCCTAGGAACCCTTACTGTCCATTCAGGCTGAGGCCTAGGAACCCTCAATGTCCATTCAGGCTGAGGCCTAGGAACCCTCAATGTCCATTCAGGCTGAGGCCTAGGAACCCTCACTGTCCATTCAGGCTGAGGCCTAAGAACCCTTACTGTCCATTCAGGCTGAGGCCTAGGAACCCTTACTGTCCATTCAGGCTGAGGCCTAGGAACCCTCAATGTCCATTCAGGCTGAGGCCTAGGAACCCTTAATGTCCATTCAGGCTGAGGCCTAGGAACCCTTACTGTCCATTCAGGCTGAGGCCTCCATTCAGGGAACCCTCACTGTCCATTCAGGCAGGCTGAGGCCATTCAGGCTGAAGAACCCTCACTGTCCATTCAGGCTGAGGCCTAGGAACCCTCACTGTCCATTCAGGCTGAGGCCTAGGAACCCTCACTGTCCATTCAGGCTGAGGCCTAGGAACCCTTACTGTCCATTCAGGCTGAGGCCTAGGAACCCTCACTGTCCATTCAGGCTGAGGCCTAGGAACCCTCACTGTCCATTCAGGCTGAGGCCTAGGAACCCTCACTGTCCATTCAGGCTGAGGCCTAGGAACCCTTACTGTCCATTCAGGCTGAGGCCTAGGAACCCTCACTGTCCATTCAGGCTGAGGCTGAGGAACCCTTACTGTCCATTCAGGCTGAGGCCTAGGAACCCCTTACTGTCCATTCAGGCTGAGGCCTAGGAACCCTTAATGTCCATTCAGGCTGAGGCCTAGGAACCCTCAATGTCCATTCAGGCTGAGGCCTAAGAACCCTCACTGTCCATTCAGGCTGAGGCCTAGGAACCCTTACTGTCCATTCAGGCTGAGGCCTAGGAACCCTCACTGTCCATTCAGGCTGAGGCCTAGGAACCCTCAATGTCCATTCAGGCTGAGGCCTAGGAACCCCCTGTCCCTTCAGGCTGAGGCCTAGGAACCCTTACTGTCCATTCAGGCTGAGGCCTAGGAACCCTTACTGTCCATTCAGGCTGAGGCCTAGGAACCCTCACTGTCCATTCAGGCTGAGGCCTAGGAACCCTCACTGTCCATTCAGGCTGAGGCCTAGGAACCCTCACTGTCCATTCAGGCTGAGGCCTAGGAACCCTCACTGTCCATTCAGGCTGAGGCCTAGGAACCCATTCACTGTCCATTCAGGCTGAGGCCTAGGAACCCTCACTACTGTCCATTCAGGCTGAGGCCTAGAACCCTCACTGTCCATTCAGGCTGAGGCCTAGGAACCCTTACTGTCCATGTCCATTCAGGCTGAGGCCTAGGAACCCTCACTGTCCATTCAGGCTGAGGCCATGTCCATTCAGGCTGAGGCCTAGGAACCCTTACTGTCCATTCCGGCTGAGGCCTAGGAACCCTCACTGTCCATTCAGGCTGAGGCCTAGGAACCCTTACTGTCCATTCAGGCTGAGGCCTAGGAACCCTTACTGTCCATTCAGGCTGAGGCCTAGGAACCCTCACTGTCCATTCAGGCTGAGGCCTAGGAACCCTCACTGTCCATTCAGGCTGAGGCCTAGGAACCCTCACTGTCCATTCAGGCTGAGGCCTAGGAACCCTCACTGTCCATTCAGGCTGAGGCCTAGGAACCCTCACTGTCCATTCAGGCTGAGGCCTAGGAACCCTCACTGTCCATTCAGGCTGAGGCCTAGGAACCCTCACTGTCCATTCAGGCTGAGGCCTAGGAACCCTTCACTGTCCATTCAGGCTGAGGCCTAGGAACCCTCACTGTCCATTCAGGCTGAGGCCTAGGAACCCTCACTGTCCATTCAGGCTGAGGCCTAGGAACCCTCACTGTCCATTCAGGCTGAGGCCTAGGAACCCTCACTGTCCATTCAGGCTGAGGCCTAGGAACCCTTACTGTCCATTCAGGCTGAGGCCTAGGAACCCTCACTGTCCATTCAGGCTGAGGCCTAGGAACCCTCACTGTCCATTCAGGCTGAGGCCTAGGAAGCCATTCAGGCTGAGGCCTAGGAACCCCATTCAGGCTGAGGCCTAGGAACCCTCACTGTCCATTCAGGCTGAGGCCTAGGAACCCTCACTGTCCATTCAGGCTGAGGCCTAGGAACCCTCACTGTCCATTCAGGCTGAGGCCTAGGAACCCTCACTGTCCATTCAGGCTGAGGCCTAGGAACCCTCACTGTCCATTCAGGCTGAGGCCTAGGAACCCTCACTGTCCATTCAGGCTGAGGCCTAGGAACCCTCACTGTCCATTCAGGCTGAGGCCTAGGAACCCTCACTGTCCATTCAGGCTGAGGCCTAGGAACCCTCACTGTCCATTCAGGCTGAGGCCTAGGAACCCTCACTGTCCATTCAGTCTGAGGCCTAGGAACCCTTACTGTCCATTCAGGCTGAGGCCTAGGAAGCCTTACTGTCCATTCAGGCTGAGGCCTAGGAAGCCTTACTGTCCATTCAGGCTGAGGCCTGGGAAGCCTTACTGTCCATTCAGGCTGAGGCCTAGGAACCCTTACAATCCATTCAGGCTGAGGCCTAGGAAGCCTTACTGTCCATTCAGGCTGAGGCCTAGGAACCCTTACAATCCATTCAGGCTGAGGCCTAGGAAGCCTTACTGTCCATTCAGGCTGAGGCCTAGGAAGCCTTACTGTCCATTCAGGCTGAGGCCTGGGAAGCCTTACTGTCCATTCAGGCTGAGGCCTAGGGAACCCTTACTGTCCATTCAGGCTGAGGCCTAGGAAGCCTTACTGTCCATTCAGGCTGAGGCCTAGGAACCCTTACTGTCCATTCAGGCTTAGGCCTAGGAAGCCTTACTGTCCATTCAGGCTGAGGCCTAGGAACCCTTACTGTCCATTCAGGCTGAGGCCTAGGAAGCCTTACTGTCCATTCAGGCTGAGGCCTAGGAAGCCTTACTGTCCATTCAGGCTGAGGCCTAGGAACCCTTACAATCCATTCAGGCTGAGGCCTAGGAAGCCTTACTGTCAATTGAGGCTGAGGCCTAGGAAGCCTTACTGTCCATTGGTAATATATTGACATTATAACAGCCCGGATCAATACCTTAGCTGCTAAGCGCCGCCCCGGGCAACCCCCATTGGCTGCTGCTCCCGCGCTAGCTTCTTCTGCCTCTGCTATGCCTTAGCAAGAGCAGGAAAAGCTAGCGCGCCGGCGGCAGCCAATCGGGGGCGCCCGAGGCGGTGCTTAGCTGCTAAGCGCCGCCCCGAGCAACCCGCATTGGCTGCCGCCGCGGCGCCAGTCCTCCTACTTCTGCTAAGGCATAGCAGAAGCAGGAAAAGCTAGCGCGGCGGCGGTAGCCAATCGGGGCTCTTTACGACACTGCGCAATGGTAGCTCCCTGGCACAGAGTGGCCGGGTCGCTTCTGGGTTCTTCTTTTTCTTGGGCTGGAATCACTGGGAGACGGAACTTCCGCGGCCGCGAGACTACATTACCCAGAAGTCTCGCGGTACCGCAGTGCAGGCAATAAAATAATATTAAAATAAAATAAAATATTTATTTTTCGCCCGTGATTTCTGCGCCCTCCTCGAGTTACGCCCCTAGGCCGTGGCCTAGTGTGGCCTTATGGATAATCCGGCCATGCATTATAATATAACATAACATTAAATCATATTATTATTATTATTATAAAATAATATATTACATTACATTACAATTACTATACTATAACATAATACAATATATTGACATTATATCTGTTTTAAATCTGTGTTAAATTTGTTTTATTGTTGCATATTATGATTGTGCTTTTTAGGCTATGTAAACCGCCCCGAGCCTGTGGGGAAGGGCGGTATAGAAATGGAAATAATAATATAATAATATTATATTATTATATTATATTATTATATAAAGCAATAAATAAAATTATTTATTTAAACAATATAAAATTACTTATTTAAATAAATATCTTTTAAAAGAATTATTTTAATTATTTTAAAGTTCTAAAGGAAACGCCTAGTAACAAGCAGGCACAGGCACGGGGGCTGCAGGAGGGGGGAGCGGCTGCAGGGACAGGATAGAGATGAGGCACACATTGGAGAAAACAGCCTGTGCACATTCTCAAGGCATTGAGCTCTGTCTCACTTTTGATATAGCATTTTTTCCTTTGCTCACCCTGCAGGGTGATTTGTTCAAATAAACCTGTTGAACCATCTCCTTGCTAACCCTAACCCCAACCCCTAACCCTAACCCCAACCCCTAACCCCTAACCCCTAACCCTAACCCTAACCCCTAACCCCTAACCCTAACCCTAACCCCTAACCCCTAACCCCTAACCCTAACCCTAACCCAGGGCCGTAGCCAGGATTTTGATTCGGGAGGGACTGAGTTTGATTCCGGGGGGCTGAATCTGAGTGAGAGGGGGTCTACCCTAGCAAACCTTTTGTATTGTTATCCCAATACCCCCATACATATGGGATATATTGGGCATGGTGATCAGATCATGCTAAGAATACACATAACAGTTTAAATAATGTACCAGTAAGCCTTATCGCGGACAACCCTGAGAATTTGGGGGGGGGGCAAAGCCCCCCAAGCCCACCCTGGCTGCATGTCTGCTCTAACCCTAACCCCTTAACCCTAACCCCTAAACCTAACCCTAACCCCCCACTAACCCCCTAACCCCCTAAACCCCTAACACCCTAACACCCTAACCCCCTAACCCTAACCCTAAAACCCTAACCCCCTAACCCTAACCCCCTAACCCTAAACCCCTAACCCACTAACCCCTAACCCTAACCCTAACCCCCTAACCCTAATCCCCTAACCCTAACCCCTAACCCCTAACCCTAACCCCTAAACCCTAACCCTAACCCCTAACCTAACCCCTAACCCTAACCCTAACCCCCTAACCCTAACCCTAACCCCCTAACTAGCCCCCTAACCCTAACCCCTAACCCCCTAAACCCCTAACCCCTTAACCCCCTAACCCCAAACCCTAACCCTAACCCCCAACCCTAACCCCTAACCCTAACCCCCTAACCCTAACCCTAACCCCTAACCCTAACCCCCCCTAACCCCTAACCCTAACCCCCTAACCCTAACCCCCTAACCCCCTAACCCTAACCCCCTAACCCTAACCCCTAACCCCCTAAACCTAACCCTAACCCCCCTAACCCTAACCCCCTAACCCTAACCCCTAACCCCTAACCCCCTAACCCCTAACCCCCTAACCCTACCCTAACCCCTAACCCTAACCCCTAACCCTACCCCTAACCCTAACACCCTAACCCTAACCCCTAACCCTAACCCCTAACCCTAACCCCTAACCCTAACCCCCTAACCCTAACACCCTAACCCCCTAACCCCTAACCCCTAACCCCTAACCCTAACCCCTAACCCTAACCCTGGATGTTTTGGGCCACTTGGCCATAGAGGAACACTGCAGTGTTTCCCAATATTAGAATGATATAGAGGGGTATGACGTCCCATCGGGTCCAACTGACTTTGCAATGCAGCTCCTCCAGTAAGATCACATGTGTCAGACCTGAGGCCCGGCATGTCATTTCATGCAACTCTCCTCCAAATACTGGACCATAACCCCTGTGTGCCTCATCCTCAGTCATTGTGGTTGTGGTTGATGGGAGTTGTGATACAGTCCCATCTGGAAGGCTTTCCTGTTCAGTCAGGAGAGGAGGGTTTGAGTGTAGGAGCAAGGTATGTGGATAGATATTTTATGGCACCTTAAAACGAAAATACCAGAAAATGCCCGCCATCAAAAGAAAGATACCCCCCCCAAACAATCTAGAATATTTGACATGCAAAACTCCCTTTGAAACAAGTGGATTTCATTGCTGATTTCTTATTTTTTGTTGTTGTTGTTGTTGTCTCTGTGTTTGTCTTTCCCCCATCTATACAGGTTCGTGTTTTGGGACGTGGGCCATTTTACAGCCCAAAGGCCGGCATTTCGCTTTCCGTGGACACCGATACAGACTCCCTGGTCGCACTCTCCTCTATGGACCGGGCCATTTACGGAGTTACGGGAAGTAAGGAGAGGCCCATGGAAAAAGTTACGTGATGATTATAATAAGAACATGTACATGTTTATTGCTTCTTGTGGCTCAAGGAGGGTACAGCACCGGGAATGTGGCGCAGCTGGCTAAGTGTCAGCTGCATAAGTTCTCTCTGACCAGTAGGTCATGAGTTCGAGGCCTGCCCGAGTCAAGGTGGGTGCTCAACCTTTAAGTGTAGGTCGACCTTTGCAGCCCGAAAGACAGTTTTAAGGGCCCGCTCCCAGGGCCAGCCTGACCTTTTCCGGGGGAGTACGCGAAGTAAATTTTGGCGCCCCCCCGGCCGCCGCATCATGCTGCCGCCGCCGCTTCCGCCGCCGCCACCGCTTCCGCCGCCACTTCTGCCGCCGCCGCTTCCGCCGCACACGCCGCCCGAAGCACGGACTGTAGTTGCTTCTGGGCATGCGCAGAAATGTCTGTGCTTCGGGAGGCGTGCTGCAGCCTCCCGGCACTACGTTTCTGCGCATGCGTGAACGTCCGCGCATGCGCACTGCGCCCGAGCGCACCGCGCTGGCTCCAAAGCCGCAGGCGCTCGGGACTCAGTGCCCATGCGCGAACATTCGCGCATGCCCAGAAGAAACTACAGGCGCTGGGCATGCGCAAAAATGGCTGTGCGGCGGCACCGGCGGCGGCAGGGCGGGGGCGCAGAAGCGAGGTGGTACCGCGGCGCCCCTCCCAGCTGGTGACGCCCCGCCCAGCCGGTGGCGCTCTACGCGGCCGCTTACATCGCGGAATCGCTGGGGCCGCCTCTGCCCGCTCCGCAACCTCAATGCGGCCACACCTCCAAGAGATGGGGAGGGAACTCCAGTCGGGTGGCAAGGAGGGGTCTCAAGGGCAACTAGTAAAAGCAAACCATGAATGTGAAATAACATGCAATAGGCTCTGAGTGGGTGAACCACTATAGAAGCAATGCTATAATCTCTATGTGTGGGTGGAAGCTAGACATCCACGTTCTTCATTAGAATGATACACACAGTAGATATCATGAGTAAATGAGGAGAAGCCCAATAGATATTATACAAAACATTTATCAAAAAACACACTTGAATACAAATACAATGAGAATGTGGCCTGAGTGCAACGCTAGAGCACTCTATATTGCACAAAGTTAGAAGCACGGGCTGCTAATATAAATACAGGGCACGAGAAATATAGTCACATAAATATGTGAGCATAGGATATATATATAATAGATAAGACATCCAATCAACATATCCATGGCACATATCACATTTAAATGCACATATTCGTGTCCCTGGGTGTGTTTGTGAGTGCAAACCGCCGGGTGATTTGCCTGGGGATGCAAAGCGGCAAAGCCGCAGCTTCTCCTGCTCCGGTTAGGGGAAGTTTGTTTACCTTCCGCGGGAGGTGGGACACAGACAGTCTTTTGGTGCGTCCAGGGTCTCTAAACGAACTGGGGGGTCCTGATTTCGTTATAAATACTCACTCAGAGTGCGGGATACACGGGGAAGGAGCCGCGAGGTCCCGGGATTCAACAGGCTGAATAGCCGTAAAGTAAGACAAAAGTCGCAGGCTGCTGCAAACGAAAATCTCGTTGCAAGAATGGCGCGGGGTTTCCTCGTAATAGCAGGGAACCTCTGACAGGAAGTGTAGCGGAGCACACGGGGCAACTGGGCTTCACACCATTGGCGGGAGCCTTGCCAACGGCTTAGAGTGTCTTGGCACCATAGCGTTTCGCCGTTTCGCGGATTTCGCTTCTTCAGGGCTGTGATGGGGTTGCTACACGAATGTCAAGCAGCGGGGCGTTCCAAGGTAGAATTACAACAGGGCTTCAAAATAGAAGATCCTCTGAGGCTAGAGGGGTCTCAACCATGGCGATTTGGGAGACCCTCACCGCTCCGTACTGGGCTCCTTTAGGAGAGTTCAAGGTATCAGTCCGACTCCAGTTCCTGGCCATCAGACCCCAGAAGACTCTGGGGCCAAACCGCCGGTGCTGAAGTTTACGTCGGTTGACTCTGGGTTTCAGATGCTCCTCTGGTTCAGCTTCCAGCGCTCGTGTTTCAGTGCGCTTGCTGTTCTGGGCAGCCGGAGCTGCCGCTCTGCACTCCTTCCACTGTAGCACTCTCTGGTCGCTGCCGGATGTGGCGCTCTGTGACTGGTGCCACTCCCAGCTCTGCAACCACGTCTACGTCGAGAGTGACCGATGGGTTGCTGGGAAGAAGCTTTCCCGGCGACATCCGCCCCCGAGCTAGTGGTCTCCACATTGGCGATTTCAAGGTTGACCGCCATCTTGCTCAGAGCTTGTTTCTCCGAAAGGTAGAGACAGTGGTGTCCTTGTCGATCTCCTGGTGCTCGGGGCACCGCTGGAGGGCCGGGATCCCTCTCCCAGGCTTCGGGGGAATCCGGCATCTCCAGCCAGGAGCGGTCTAAGGTTATTTTATATGGTAAGTGAGCATTACTTTGGCTCCCCCTTTGTCTCCGCCCCCTTTTTATTTGTCTCCACCCCCTCTCCCTTTGCCTCCGCCCCCTGCCTGCCCAATTGCGTCACGTGACGTGTTTACAGGCTTCTGCGCCTGCAGGAGTTTCTGCGCATGCCCAGAAGCTCCTGCAGGCGCAGAAGCCTGTAAACACGTCATGTCAGCACTCCGTCCGTATTTGGCACGCAAGGGGCGGAGGGACAGGGAGAGGCTTAACCGCTCCCTTTGCCTCCCCCCTGCGTGCCATATACGGACGGAGGGCTGGTGTGACGTGTTTACAGGCTTCGGCTTCTGCGCCTGCAGGAGCTTCTGGGCATGCGCAGAGGCTCCGGAGCTCTACTTCAGTCCCGGAACCTCAGCGCATGCCCAGAAGCTCCTGCAGGCCAGGCGCTGAAGCCGACGCAGCAGCAGGGAGGTTTGCTATGGCGGCACGGCCAGCGTGGCGGCGCCCTTCCCAGAATATGGCGGCCGCGTACTTTGCGTATACGTCGGACCACCCCTGTCCTGCCCCAGGCTGCCGGGCCTTCCCTCAACCACCAGAGGCTCCGGCGCAGCACATGGTCTCCCTGTCGCCCCCAAATCGTCCATCGTCGGTCTGGCCTCCTCTGCCAACCACCCCTCCACAGGCCCCTCCGCCGACAGGTCCCAGGAGTGATCTCAGTCCATCTCCGGGAGCTCTCGCTGGCTGGTCAGAGGTTCCGCGAGGGTTTTGCACTCCGCACAGGGGTAGTGGGGGTGTAGGATCTCTAGCTCTATCAGCAGGTCCTCAAACCTCTTGACACACAGAAGCAGCTGATCAAATTCGGCTCGTAGATGTTCGGCAGCGGGTGGGTCGATCTTCCTGGCATTCTTCCCGGCACCCAGCCTAACAAAGGAAGGCTTCCCAGGAGGCCATTAAAGAACTCCAGGAACGCTGAGGAACAACAAAGAGACGCTGGAAAACACTGAGAGATGAGGAGTGCGTCAGCTCCCCCTGGTGGCCAGCGTTTGCCTCTGTTCGTCTATATGTTGTGAATTGTGGTAACAGCAGGGATTGTCTGCTAAGTATGTGTACCTGTCATCCGCTCTGATTACAGAGGTGAGAAGAGTGGAATATAAATAAAGTGTATACAACAGGGTTAAAACAGCAAGGTAAAGCAAAAGACTATTCAAATAAATAATAATAAATATACACGGGTAAAATACAGGGTAAAATTCACAAGGTTGAAAACTAACAGGAAACTTTTGTCATGTTGTTATATTACTAGCTTGGGGACCCGGCCCTGCCCGGGTTATTTGAGAAAGGCATCGTGTGCCAAAGTTGGCCCTTATCAGATTTTTATGTGGCTCGCAGTGGTCTCAGGAAGTTAGTGAAGGTACTGCGAGTCCCATCGGCCATGGTCCATCGCTTTGAACCAGATTATATGAGTGTGGACTTAGAAAACCCAGTTCAAAGCAGATATGGTGGGTTTTTCTGCTGTAACATTCAGGGTTATAAGCCTGTGTGAAAGGTCCCTGGGTTATGCGAGTTCCTTAGCACACATCTGAATAAAATCCCATGCTATGTGGTTTGAACCAGATTATATGAGTGTGGACTCAGGAAAACCCAGTTCAAAGCCGATACGGTGGGTTTTTCTGCCGTAAAATTCAGGGTCATAAGCCTGTGTGGAAGGTCCCTGGGTTATGTGAGTTCCTTTGCACACATCTGAATAAAATCCCATGCCATTTGCTTTGAACCAGATTATATGAGTGTGGACTCAGAAAACGCAGTTCAAAGCAGATATGGTGGGTTTTTCTGTCTTAATATTCAGGGTTATTAGCCTGTGTAGAAGGGCCCTGGGTTATCTGAGTTCCTCCCACCATGGCTGACTGCCTTAGGCCTTTGCCTTATCCCCCTCTGGCAGTTTAGAGTGTCGGAATGTTCGTGATGGCTGGCCAATTAGAGGCGTTATGCAAATGCTCCCTCACTGGCAACCAATCATGTTGTCAGAATGTAGAGGCGTTCAGAATCAGAACGCTGCCACATACATACATACAAACAAACACACATACAAACGTTCCACTTTATTATATATAGAGATATGATAATAATAATTTATGTATATCCCGGCCTATCTCCCCAAGGGGACTATTCGTTTTGCCTGGTACATAAGTGGTCTGAATGTTACGGGATCTCTGTCCACCTATTGAATCAATATGATCTATTGGTTAGTCCCAACTAATGCAGACTTTGTGAATGCTACTGATTCAGCAATCGATCCTTTTCCCCCCTCATCCTTTCCTTCCTTCTTCAACAGTCCCTTCTGAGATTAGAAAAAAGTGACCTTGGCTGCGGCGCCGGAGGAGGGCTGACCAATATAGATGTCTTCCGAATGGCTGGCCTCACCTTCATGACCAATGCGAATGCCGAGGATTCAAAAGAAGAAGGTGCCTTTGCCATCTGTCTGTCTATCTATCTATCTATCTATCTATCTATCTATCTACCGTGTTTCCCCGAAAGTAAGACAGCGTCTTACTTTCTTTCCCCCCCGAAAAGTCCCCCTACGGCTTACTTTCGGGGTACGTCTTATATAAACTAAGACGTACCCCGTCTCCACGCCCACACCGCCGCCGCCGCCGTCACGCTGCTTCCGCCGCAACCGGCCCCATCGGCCGCGGCACACCTCCGCGGCGCAGCTTTTCCTTGGACGAAAGAAGGGAGGGGGAAAGGAGCCAGAGGTGTGGTGAAGCGGCGGCGCGTCACTCTGACACGGCGCCGCCGCCACGCCTCTGGTTCTCTTCCCCTCCCTTCCTTGGACGAAAGAAGGAGGGGAACGGAGCCAGAGGTGTGGCGAAGCGGCGGCGCGTCCCTCTGATGCGGCGCCGCTTGGCCACGCCTCTGGTTCTCTGCCCCCTCCCTTCCTTGGACGAAAGAAGGGAGGGGGAAAGGAGCCAGAGGCATGGCGAGCGGCGCCGCATCAGAGTGACGCGACTCTGGTTCTCTTCCCCCTCCCTTCCTTGGACGAAAGAAGGGAGGGGGAAGGAGCCAGAGGTGTGGTGAGCGGCGGCATGTCACTCTGACGTGGGCGCCGCCACTGGTTCTCTTCCCCTCCCTTCCTTGGACGAAAGAAGGGAGGGGAAAGGAGCCAGAGGTGTGGCGAGCGGCGGCATGTCACTCTGGCGGCGCCCGCCCGCCACGCCTCTGGTTCTCTTCCCCCTCCCTTCCTTGGACGAAAGAAGGGAGGGGGAAAGGAGCCAGAGGTGTGGTGAAGCGGCGGCATGTCACTCTGACGGGGCGCCGCTTCGCCACGCCACTGGTTCTCTTCCCCCTCCCTTCCTTGGACGAAAGAAGGGAGGGGGAAAGGAGCCAGAGGTGTGGCGAAGCGGCGGCATGTCACTCTGACGCGGCGCGCCGCCACGCCTCTGGTTCTCTTCCCCCTCCCTTCCTTGGACGAAAGAAGGGAGGGGAAAAGCCAGAGCGTGGCGAAGCGGCGGCGCGTCACTCTGATGCGGCGCCGCCGCCACGCCTCTGGTTCTCTTCCCCTCCCTTCCTTGGACGAAAGAAGGAGGGGAAGAGCCAGAGCCAGAGGCGTGGAGCGGCGGCATGTCACTCTGAAGCGGCGCCGCTTCGCCACGCCTCTGGTTCTCTTCCCCCTCCCTTCCTTGGACGAACGAAGGGAGGGGGAAAGGAGCCAGAGGCGTGGTGAAGCGGCGGCGCGTCACTCTGATACGACGCCGCTTCGCCACGCCTCTGGTTCTCTTCCCCCTCCCTTCCTTGGATGAAAGAAGGGAGGGGGAAAGGAGCCAGAGGTGTGGTGAAGCGGCGGCGTGTCACTCTGACGAGGCGCCGCTTCGCCACGCCTCTGGTTCTCTTCCCCCTCCCTTCCTTGGACGAAAGAAGGGAGGGGGAAAGGAGCCAGAGGCGTGCCGAAGCGGCGGCGCGTCACTCTGATGCGGCGCCGCGTCGCCACGCCGCGGGTTCTCTTCCCTCTCCCTTCCTTGGACGAAAGAAGGGAGGGAGAAGGAGCCAGAGGCGTGGCGGCGGCGGCGCGTCACTCTGACGCGGCGCCGCCGCCACGCCTCTGGTTTTCTTCCCCTCCCTTCCTTGGATGAAAGAAGGGAGGGGAAAGGAGCCAGAGGTGTGCCGAAGTGGCGGCGCGTCACTCTGACGCGGCGCCGCCGCCACGCCTCTGGTTCTCTTCCCCTCCCTTCCTTGGACGAAAGAAGGGAGGGGGAAAGGAGCCAGAGGTGTGGCGAAGCGGCGGCGCGTCACTCTGACGCGGCGCCGCTTCACCACGCCTCTGGTTCTCTTCCCCCTCCCTTCCTTGGGCCGAAAGAAGGGAGGGGAAAGGAGCCAGAGGCGTGGCAGCGGCGGCGCGTCACTCTGACGTGGTGCCGCCGCCACGCCTCGGGTTCTCTTCCCCCTCCCTTCCTTGGATGAAAGAAGGGAGGGGAAAGGAGGCCGTGGCGTGGCGGCGCGTCACTTTGACGCGCCGCTTCGCCACGCCTCTGGTTCTCTTCCCCTACCTTCCTTGGAGGCCTGGCAGAAAGGGGCGCCGCGGAGGCGTGCTGCGGCCAATGGGCTGGTTGCGGCGGCGGCGGCGGCGCAGCGGCGGCACAGCGGCACGACACGACGAGGTACGGCTTACTTTCGGGGTACGGCTTATATTAGCCGACCCCTGACACCCCTGATACGTCTTACAATCGGGGGTGTCTTACTATCGGGGAAACACGGTATCTATCTATCTATCTATCTATCTATTAGGCATGGTTTAGAACCCAAAAATCGCGATTCTAAAATCAAATGGGGGGGGGGTTGATTAGTATATTAAAGACTTACAAAAAATTTTGCAAAAAGTTCTAAAATGTAACGTAAGTATTAACGAAATTCTAAATTGGTTCTAAAGTCTGAAAAGCAGGGAAACAGTTAAAAATCAAGGGGGGAACATTCCCCTTCACCTCTGCAGTGCAATTAAGTGGAGCTGTACATGTATAACATAAATATAAGAGGTAGTACCGTAGCTACTTGCTCTCAGGACAATTGTGAAAGTGAAGTACGATTCTCTCCCCCTTATTATTTCCCCTTTCCCTCCTTTCTTCCTTCTCTACCCTCTTCTTTCATTCCTTCCTTTGCTCTTTGGTTCCCCATCCCTTCTTTTCTCTTTCCTTCCTTCCCTCCCCCCTTCTCTACTTCTTCCTTTGTCTCCTTCCTACCTTTGTTCACGTTTTATTTCCCTAATAGCAATTAAACAGAAAGATATATGTATAATATATAGACTTTCTGCTGTGCTTTCTGCAACTGAACTTGCCTATCTCAGATTGGCCTCTTTAGTCATCAGCGCGCTTGTAAAAAGCGTGGGATGAGTCCTTCCTGAATCTTCGTTCGTGAAGTAATGCCGAGAGAGAGATATGTATTAATACAGTGGTTCCTCATGTTGTGGTGACCCCCATCCATATTTTCGTTGCTACTTCATAATTTTGTTACTCTTATGAATTCTAATGCAAATATCTAATATGCAGGATGTATTTTCATTGTTACAAATTGACAAAAGTTAAAGCATAGGGATTAATCACAAAAACAATATGTTTGGGGAGGATGGACAACGGATGGTGGGATTTGCAGTACCAGCCGGCGAATTCAGCTCTGACTTCCACAGCTGAGACCCCATGAATGACAGACCTGGACCTAACTTGGCACACAGAACCCCCATGACCCACAGAAAATACTGGAGGGGTTTGGGAGGAATTGACAGTGATTTAGGGATATAACTCTGAACCCAAACAATCCTGGATCAGGACCAAACTTGGCATGAATACTCAATATGCCCAAATGTGAACGCAGATGGAGTTTGGGGAAAATAGACCTTGACATTTGGGAGTTGTAGTTGCTGGGATTTATAGTTCACCTTCAATCAAAGAGCATTCTGAACTCCATCAATGACAGAATTGGGCCAAACTGGGATCCGGGCGGGCGGGGGAAGAGGAGGGCGAAGGAGGAGGCAATCAGCTGATTGCCTCCTCCTTCACCCCTCCTCTTTCCCCCCGCGCTCGCCGGCGCCCTCGCTCACCCCCCTCGCCTCTCTCTAGCCCCGATGCATGGATCGAGGCTAGAGAGAGGCAGAGAGGCGCGCGGGGGCCTTTCTCCTCCTCTCTCGCCAGCCTGCCATTGGCGAGAGAGGAGGAGGAGGCCCTCGCTCACCCCCTCGCCTCTCTCTAGCCCCGATCCTGAGGGAGCAAGGGCCCAAGTTTGCCCAGGCTGAGAGGAAAAGGAAGAGGCCTGAGGCTGTGAGGAATGGTGGGAGTTGAAGTCCAAAACACGTACCTGGAGGGCTGAAGCTGGCCCCTGCGATGGGGCATGGCAGACCAACGGGGAAGAGAAGGAGGGGGGGGGAAGCCTGGAGGACTACACTTTCCAGAATGCATTGCCTAGCCTACCTAGCAGCAGCGTCACTTCCAGTTCCCCATAGAAATGCGGGAAAAAGAAGAAGCTGAATGAAGGCGGGAAGGAAATGAGGGGGAGAAGACAGGGAGAAGTGAGTAGTACAATAATTAATGAATTAATACTTAAGAATTTCTTACGATCATAACGCAAATTGTTGGCCTCAAGGACCGTAAAAGGAAGTCTACTTCCTGGTTCGCGGCAGCGATACGTAAAACCTCAAAAGTCCCATTACATACGAATCTCTTACGAATCCTTTTAATTTCCGTTTCATTTTTATCATGCCTACTATCTATCTATCTATCTATCTATCTATCTATCTATCTATATCTATCCATCCCTCTGTAACAGAATTTTGAAAAAACAATCTGTTCCTACTACTACAACAACAACAACAACAACACTTTATTTATATTCCGCCTTCTCCCTGAGGGGACTCAGAGCAGGTTACAGCATATAAACCTGTGGTTCCCAAAGTGGGTGGTACCGCCCCCTAGTGGGCGGTGAGGCGATCAAAGGGGGCGGTGGGAGGCTCAGGAGAATTTGGGGGGCACTGAAGCCCTGTTCAGGAAGGCCTTTTGCACCCCAACGTCTTTCTTCTTTTCTTTTTCGTGCCTTGTTTCCGCAGATGAAGCTTGCCAAGCCCGCGTCCGATCAGCACGGTCCCCCAAAAGGAGTAGAAGAGACAAACTCGGTATGGCGTGACCCAGTTGTGCGTAAAATGGGACAGGGGGCTAAGGCAGCAAAGCTCAATGGGAGTTGTAGTTTGGTGAGGCATCAGCACTCTTTGGCAGAGAAGGCTTAGAAAAGGTAAAAATACAACTCCCGTGATCCCAAGGCAGTTAAAGTGGAATCAAACTGCATTCATTCTGCAATATAGGCACAGCTCTAGAAAAGCTTATGTTCTCAACCTCATCCTCTCAGTTAGTCTCTAATCTGTGGGTCTTCAGGTGTTTTGATTTACAACTCCCAGAAATCCCAGCTAGTTTACCAGCTGTTAGGATTTCTGGGAGTTGAAGGCCAAAACATCTGGGAACCCACAGGTTGAGAGCCACTGCCCTAAGACGTCTTGCATACTGAGGCTCCAGGCCAACATAATACATTCTTCTTCTTCTTATTATTATTTATACCCTGCCACCATCTCCCTGACTCAGGGCAGCTTACATGAGGCCAGGCCCAAACAACAAATTACAATAAAATAAAATCAAAATTTCAACAAAAACACGACTATGCCTTTGCAACAGCAACAGCAACAATTTATTACCCACTGTAATGAGGTCACTATGTGTATTGAGGATTTTATCTTTATTTTATGGTTAAATGTGTGGTTTGTATTATTACATTTGTATTGTGTTAGATGATTAAACGTTAGATAGGCCACAAAGAGTTAACGGGGTATTACAGTGCACAGCCTCGGAGGAGTTCCGTTGCTATAGCAACAGGAGGCGGAGCCTAACAATGGCTTTAGAATGTCCAGGTTTGAAATTCTTCAGTTAGTCAGGAGCGGTTAGACTAGCTGGTGGCAGTTTGAGAAGCTGCTGTTGTCTTTTCTGAGGAAAACAGAAAAGGCTGTGTTTTGATACTGCAGAAAGGCAGTTAGGTTTAGAAAGCCTAAAGGAACCGCTGTTTGTAAGTTAGGCTGGAAAGCTAACCTAGAAGATACCGTATTTTTCGCACCATAAGGCGCACCTGCTGATAAGACGCACCTAGATTTTCGAGGAGGAAAATTTGAAAAAAAAATGGGGGCTGGCTACACTAATATGGAGGGAGACACTAACATGGAGGGGGGGCGCTGGAGCAGAGGGGGGGGGGCGCCGATGTACTCATGCTATATTCGCGCCCCCCCCCCGGCGGCTCCCGGCGGCTCCCGCGAATGCCCAGACTCTCACCGCCGTGTCGCCGCAGCCAGCCAGCGGCGCGGAGGAACGGGGCGGAGGAGGGGACTCGTGGGGCGGGCTCACCGCTCACGGACCCGAGGAGGAGGGGGAGGCCACGAGGGCGGCCCCCACGGAGACGCAGCGGCAGCCGTAGCAGCAGCCGCAGCAGCAGCAACAGCGGAAGGGCCCGAAGACAGAGGCGCATCTTTGTGACGTCACGAAGATGCGCCTCTGCCGAGGAGGAAGGGAGGCGGCCGCCGCACGGCTGTAAGGAGGCCCGAAAGAGAGGCCGCAGGGAGGGAGGGAAGGAGGAAGAGTTCCCTCCCCCTCCGGCCCTCTTCCGGGCGTTCTTACAGCGCGCGGCCGCCTCCCCTTCCTCCTCGGCAGAGGCGCGACGAAGTGACGTCAGGAAGATGCGCCTCTGCCGAGGAGGAGGGCCTCGCCGGCCGCGCGCTATAAGAACGCTGTAGGAAGGGGAGGCGGCCGCGCGCTGTAAGAACGCCCGGAAAGAAGATGCGCCTCTGGCTTCGGGCCCTTCCGCTGCTGCTGCTGCGGCTGCTGCTACGGCTGCCGCTGCGTCTCCATGGGGGCCGCCCTCGTGGCCTCCCCCCTCCTCCTCGGGTCAGTGAGCGGCGAGCCCGCCCCACGAGTCCCCTCCTCCGCCCCCTTTCCTCCGCGCTGCCGGCTGGCTGCGGCGACACGGCGGCGAGAGTCTGGGCATGCGCGGGAGCCACCGGGAGCCGCCGGGGGGGGGCGCGCGAATATAGCGTGAGTACATCGGCGCCCCCTGCTCCAGCCTCCCCCCTCCCTGCCTGCATCTTCGCTCGATAAGACGCAGCTGATTTTTCTTCCTACTTTGGGAGGAAAAAACTGCGTCTTATGGTGCGAAAAATACGGTAGATAGAAAGCCTATTGGGGCAGAATATCTATAATATTATTGAGTCAGTGTTTGAAGAGATACAGTCAAACATTGTGTTTAGAAACTTAGTAACCGTAAGACCTGTGCCTCTAAGGAGATATTGTAACCACCTAAGCTCTGTGAACTTTGAAACCTCCACGCTTGGAACCTTGTTAACCAATGAACAGTTAAAGTTCTTTATTCATAAATCTCTCTCTGTGAACTTTTTGGTGCAAGCTTTAGAAACATCGGGTGGTCACATAACTCGGCGGCTGCGAGTAATTGGTAAAGAATTATTCACTGGTTATAAAGTAAGGAGGCTTCCCATAAATTGGTGGGATAGCCGGCCCTGCCACAGTTCTACACAGTTAGATTGAAGAAAAAGATCTTCACATAAACTGGTGGCAAAAGATTCCTCTCATAAATTGGTGGCAACGACCCTGTCACAGTCGTGGGTTTGAATCATTACATAAATTGACGCTAGCTGTAGGCGCCGTCGTTACACCTATGTCTCCTTTCTGCTTGAGACACAACATAGTCAAATGCACCTATTATAACTGCTTTGTGTTGTTTGTTTTTATTCATTCAGACGCAGCCTGTGAAGCCATCCTGCAAGCAGCACCTTCCACCGTCAGCAGTAAAATCGAAGAACTAGGTATACCGTAGGGCCAGATGTGTTGCTCAAAAGCATTAATAGAGGAGGGTATTTCTGCAGCAACAACACATCCATGGCCAGGGATGATGTTCTGGTTAAATTTGGGTCTGCTCCCCATGCGCTGCCAGTAATATTATTGCATGCAGCTGCTTTGCGCTCGGTGTTCACACAATGTTTCCTAAATGTTAGTGCTCGATCTAAGGTGACGCTGGGATATTTAGGATGGGAACAGTGTTCTATATTTCTTGTTCTTACTCTTCCTCAAAGTAATGTCCGGACTTGTTCCAAAGCTGCCCCGGTCTCCAATGGTCATCCCAGAGTTAATAGGGGTGGCTCAGTGATCTCAGTGAGCCTTCATGTTGTCTTTATTTGCCGAAGAGAAGTCCATCTCCCTGGGAACGCCTGCCTCCTGAGGGACAGTTGTCTCCGGATGATCCGTTGACGGACCGGAAGTCGGAAGTTTCATTGGCTTCCTCTTCCAGCGTCTCCTCTGGCGCCTGCGCAGTCGCCTCTTCTGCCCTGGGAATGGGGGGGGGGGGAAGATCTCCACCTCTTGGTGTCGTCAAGGCCTTCCGCCATCTTGATCCATCCCTCATGATCCCGATTCAACACCAGGCCGACACGACGTCGGAGACGGGGCCCCGGTGCCCAAGCCAGAGTGTCAGTAACATCCAGGCGGGCTGGTCGGCAACATGCTCGGTCGGCCATGGACAACAAGCTTCTATCTTGGTGCCCCAGCCAGAGTCGGGGAAAATTGGGGAAGAATCCACCGTCGGGGCCAAGGGTCTTTCCACCCTAGCCTTCAGGACCGGTCCTTGTCCGGCGTCCTCCTCCTCTACCATCTTCCTGGCGACCCCGTCCATGGGGGTTGTAAGTAGTTCATCCGAGTCTGGATCTCCTGGCCCCTCTTCAGTGAGCCACTTAACTGGGAAATCCCAGGATTGGTCCCAGCATAGGTCTCGGGATTCTTACTTGGGAGGGGGGGGGGGGTTGGAGTAGAGACTCTAGGATCAGACTTCGATTCCTGGGGTTGGAGAATATTCAATCTCCTTAATAGGTCGCCAATTTTTTTTTAAGCAGAGTAGTAGTCGCTGATATTCAGTAAATAATCCATCATAGGTTGGCCCGGCCCCACCGAGCACGGCCCCACAGGATGCGGCACTGGGTCGGGCCCAGACCGGCCTCCATGTGACATGGCCACGGCCGCAGTCGGGTTCTTCCCGTTTAGGGATGGCCGGTCTTTCCTTTTCAAGGATCTTAAAATTCTAGCGGTTGTCGCCGTCACCGGTCGTAATACCCACCGTCCCTCTGTTGTATTTCTCCTCTGTGTCTCCCTGAGTTGAGAATCCAGGGGGAGTAATGGTGGCCAAACGTCCGGCCAAACGTCCGGCGGTGGAATCATGTCGTTCATCAACCCCTTGCGCAGTTGAGGATCACAATCAACTGTATTTCGCAGTCGCAGATCTAACTCAACAGCACTCAGGTTGAGATTGTCCCTCAGACAAGTCCGTCCAGCGGGATCTGGCAGGCTCAGGAGGAGCACTTTTGGGAGGTCCTCAACCGGCGCCATCTTGAAGGGAAGTCCTACATAGAAGCTGCAATTTTCTAGAAGTGTCTGGATAAGCGTTTGGAAATTTATCATCCCGGGTAATATGGTAGAGTTTATGCGGCATTTTTCTATGTTGCACCGTGTCGTAGGAATAGGACCTTTTTGAATCGGGTTTTCCTTCCATTGCTGTGATTGAGCGCGTATTTAGCACAAACGTCGTCTGGCCACCGCCTTTTAGACCCATACTCTCCCGAATTAAAGGTACTGTGCGGAAGTGCCCAGAGTCTCTGCAGATCTTTAGATGGGGGCAGGACGGCCACCTGTTGGGAGGGATTGCAGCATGGCCGGATTACTCATAAGGCCAACATAGGCCATGGCCTAGGGGCGCATGCCGAGGAGGGGCGCAGATCACGGACCACAAAATAAAAATTAAAAACTGGTCGGCGCCCCTCTTTCCCCCTTTCTTATGCCCCTCCTCGCTCCTTCTCCTGACAAAGTCTCTCGCGCTCTGGGCTGCCCGTGGGTCTCTGGCTGGCCTGACCTCCGGGCTCCCGGGGAAGCCGTCTCCATGGCGACTCGCCCGGCTCCCCTGGCGGCAGACTGTAAATTCCTGCAGCCAGAGCCTCCCTCATGCCCGGATTACCCATAAGGCCAATCTAGGCCATGGCCGAGGGGCACAAGCCGAGGGGCTGGGGGGGTGCAAATCACGGACCAAAAAAAATCTGGTCCGCACCCCTCTTTCCCCCTTTCTCATGCCCCTCCTCGCTCCTTCTCCCGGCAAAGTCTCTGCTCCGTCCCCTCTGTCTCTCGCTCTCTGGGCTGCAGCGGGGCCCTCGCATTGATCCATTGATTTACCCGCGGGTCTCTGCCTGGCCTGACCTCCTGGCCCCCGGGGAAGCCATCTCCATGGCGACTCGCCCGGCTCCCCCAGCGGAAAAGGCAAAATTCCTGCAGCTAGAGCTGAGCGGCAGAGTCCGGGAGAGGGCGGTGGGAGGGAGGGAAAAGGAGGAGAAGGAGGCAACTAGGAGGAAAGAAAGAAAGAAAAGGAAGAGAGTGAGGGAGGGAGAGGGGAGAGAAAGGGTGTTGCTTGGGTGGAGCTCTCCCAGGTACCCAGCACGAGACCACACCAACCCAGGCTCGCTCCTGCGCTCTCGGACCAAACCGGGGCGGGCCGCTTGGCCAAAGGGAGCCGCGGGAGGGAGGGAAGGGTCAAGGCCAGGGTCTGGCTCTCCTGCCTTCGGGAACAGCCAAACAAAAGCCGCACAAACCCCAACCTGAATCCTCCCTTGCTCTGCGGGAGCGCACGCCAAGCGGACATCTCTCTCTCTCTCTCTCTCTCTCTCGCTCTTGCTCTCTCTTTTGCTCTCTCTCTCTCTCTCTCTCGCACTCTTTCTCTCACTCTCTCGTGCACACATTTGGAGGGAGTTTGCACCCGCTGCGCTCTCCTCAAGCCTCTCGAGGAGACCTTCAGAGCACAGCGGAGCTTTCCAGCCGGAGGGAATGGGAACCTTGGAGGTGGCGGGATGGTGCCTACTCGCCTTTCTCTTCTGCTCCGGAGGCACCATGGCGAAAGCCAGCCAAGTGTGGGTCTGGGTGGTGGGGATGGGGGGCGGTAGAGGTTGGCTTAAAGGGGGCGTAATTCCAAAGTGTGGCCTAGGGCAGGGCTGTCCAACTTCTACCAGCCCAAGGGCCGGAATTCCGGTGACTGATCAGGTGGCGGGCCGGGCCGCAGCGGGGGGGCGTGGTCGCTCACGGGGGGCGGGGCCGTTCGTGGAGGGCGATTTCTCCCAGTTCTGCCACCCGGGCTGACGTTGTAGGAGGGAGGGCGACGCTAAGGAGGGCTCCCTTTGGCCCCTCCCTCCCTCCCACAGCGTCAGCCAGGGTGGCAGAAGCGGCGATTTCTCCCGGTTCAGCCACCCTGGCTGACGTTGTAGGAGGGCGGGCCGAGCGAGGGGGGGCTCCCTTTTGCCCCTTCCTCCTTCCCACAGCGTCAGCCAGGGTGGCAGAAGCGGCGATTTCTCCCGGTTCTGTCGCCCTGGCTGACGTTGTAGGAGGGAGGGCAGAGCTAAAAGGGGCTCCCCTTGGCCCCTCCCACAGCGTCAGGGCGGCAGAAGCGGCGCGCGCATGCACACTTTTTGGGGGGATTTTTTTGGGAATTTTTTTTTAAAAAAATTCCGGATTTTTAAAATATATTTTTTTATTGCAGGAGGGTAGGGGGGCGGATCCAAGGGTATATGCATTTGGTATTGGTGGTGTTGTATTGTAACACAGTATAATACTGCCAATGATAATGTGATACAGTAATTATATCGTGATATTATAATTTATATATTTGTATTACATGCAATATTGCTAACAATATTGCGATATGTTGTAAGCCGCTCCGGCAATATTGTTATATGTACACTGTAAGCCACTCTGGCAGTATTGTTGTTTTCTGTAAGCCACTCTGAGTCCCCTTCGGGGTTGAGAAGGGTGGCATATAAATATAGTAAATAAATAAATAAATAAATAAATAAATAAATAAATAAATAAAGGGGCTGGCGGGCCGTGTGCGGCCCGCGGGCTGCCTGTTGGACAGCCCTGGCCTAGGGAGCAAAAAGTGTCAGATTATTGCATTTTGAATAGCAATTCATGAGTCAGCACAAGATATATTTTCGCAGTTTGAGATGACCTGCAGTGTGACATGTTTGACACCAGATGGCGCTGTCTCAAGACTGCTAAATGGAACCTTGAGGAATTTCCGTTACAAAGTGACAGTTGGGATTTGTCAGTTGGGTTTTAATATCTGTGAGGAAAGGATGTTTAGAAAGGTAGCTGTGATGGCTGTTGTTTTTCGATGTTTTGCCACTTATTGTTAAATACAATTCAATACAAAGTTATATATTTACCTTGTGAATTGAATGAGAGTTTCATTATTCACACGAACAGAGACTGGAGTTTTTGGGCCGATGGGGAATTAAACTTCTATATTTCTGTTGCCTATCCGCTGTGACATAAATACTCAACGCCGAAGAAACAGGTGTTAATCCGGGCCTGGATTGGAGCGTGCTTTTCTTCGGGACAGAAGGGAGTCGGGCTGGATGGTCACCTGTCGGGAGGGGAGGGCGCCTTCCTTTATGGCCCTTGGGGCTTCCATAAAACACTGAGCTTCTCTTTGCTTTCTTCTAGTGTCCCTCCTTCAAGTCAAAGTGGTCAAGGACTGCTGCAAAGCCGGGGCCCAGGCGCACCCGGTGAAGAGGTCCTGCGACGAGCGCCTCAAGCATGTTCAGGGTGGACAACGTTGCAAGTGGGCCTATTCCAAGTGCTGCGCCTGCGCCGAGCAGCTGCGCCGCATCGAAACCCACAAAGACATCATCCTCGGCCGGAGCGGTGCGTCCACAGTCCCCAAAGTGTGGCTCTTTCTTGTGTAAACCGAGCCCAGGAATGTTCCTTTTGGAGACTCAAAAGCTATAGTTAGCTATAGTTAGGAATTTCCAAAACCACGTTAACTAACTACTAGTAGTAGTCTCTCCTCCAGTTCTTCGGTTTGGTTCTGGAAGGTTCCTGATTTCTGGTTCAATCTCTCTTTCTAATGTATTTTTTTTTTCTCTAGTCCTCGCTGCCCTTTTGGATTTGGATCCAGAGGTCCGGAGCTATTTCCCCGAAAGTTGGCTTTGGGAGGTCCACCCAGTTTACCGGTATGGAACTTTGAACTGTTGACTCGATCTCTCCAAATTCTCCATGGCTTTCTCTTCTGGGTGACCATCTGCCTGTAGGGATCAGGTGGTGCCTTCCTTTATGGCAGAATGGGGCTGGGGTGCTGGGAATGACACTTGGGGATCTTGCCCAACTCTGTCCTTCTGGACTGTAGGGACCAGGGTGATGCTCGGATTACCCATAAGGCCAACCTAGGCCATGGCCTAGGGGCACAAGCCGAGGGGGGCGCAGATCACGGACCAAAATAATAATAATAAAAATGTTGAAACAAATAAAAACGCAACGCGCATGGAGATGAGGAAGGAAGGATACCGGAGGTCCTCCTTTTCGGCGGCGCCCCTGCCCCTTCCTGAATACCAGCTCCTGCCTCTGCTATTGTTGCGCAAACGGCGTATGCGCAGGGGCTCTCGACACTGGTGTCGACATCGACAGGAGGAACAATTAATTCCCTCGATGCCGACAGCATCCACTTGCTGGCTGCTTCAGTGCAAGTACAGGAAACTCCATTGCGCAGTCTGCGCATGCCCTAACACCATGAAAGCTGGTATTCCTCCTCCAACACAAGGATGAGACTCCTCCTTACTGGAGAGAGAAGCGCAACTGTCGGCTATGGCACATGCGCAAACCCCAGTACAGGAGAGAAGCCCAACGCGACCAACCCCGGTATTGGGAAGAAGCGCGGCATTGGTACAGCTGCTGACTACAACGCATGCGCAATCCCCGATACCGGGTAGGAGCCAAGTGCTTCAAACCCCGGCATCGGGAAGGAGGCTCCTTGTGGTGGAGAATGGCTGTTTTTAACACCGTGGCTACCACCAAGTACTGTGGTGAGGGCTCGCCTTATTCTCTAGGCTGGGCAAAGTGTCAGGGAACTTTTATATTAAAACCTGGAGAGGTTTCTCCTCTTTACGCTGCCACCATTAAACTCAGGGAGGATTTCAAACACCAGGAGGCAGGACTGGATGAACAAAAAACAGAGTTTATTTAAACCACTTGTGAGAGATTCACAGGCACTCTTGCGTAATGGTTACAGTGAAACGTTGGAGCGTGTGGTTACTTAAAAACTTGTACAATCTTAAACAAGTTACAATCAACGTAGCACCCCAGATAATACTGTGCTAAGGTATTATCTGCTAACTGGCTACAACTATCTGGCTCTGCTACCTCACAGAGTCCCAGAAACCCAGCACAAAGCTGCTAGCTCTCTCAAGAGCCTATATCACTCTGACCTTCTCTGTCAGAGACCAACCATCAACTCTGACCTACTCTGTCAGAGACCAACCATCAACTCCCCCCAGAGTTCCGTGGCCTCCCCAACTGTCGGTTTTTGAAATTCCAACTGACATTTTACCCCCTGGTGCCTGGCCCAACTGCCTACTGGCTCTCTAAGGTTCTATGCTCCCTTCTCTAGGCTATCTCCAACTCATCCTAACCTGGGAAACCTAACCTTAAAATGGCCGTTCATCCAAAACAGACCATTAACTGGCCAACCCACCACAAAGGGCTTTTCCTCCTGGGCTTCTTCTGGCCCAAAATATAGGCAATTCGTCACACTCCTCCCCCCATGCCTGCATCCATAGTGCCTGCCAAGAGGGAAACTCCTGTGGCGGACATATTGGGGCCACACCGGGAGAGCTGGATGCGGGGCCCTAAGGGGGACGAGCAGATGAAAGGATGTGTGTGTGTGGGGGGTGCGGTAGAGGTTGCCTTAAAGGGGGCGTAATTCCAAAGTGTGGCCTAGGGTGCAAAAAGGTGTTAATCCGGGCCTGCCCCCAAGTTAGAAAGTGTGCCTATGCCTGAGTTAGAGAAAAGAGAAAAACACTGAAACAAAGATGCCAAGTGTCCCATTTTTTCCTCCAAATGAATGCAGCTCCAAGACTCTTCCGGTGACTTTGCCTGATTCTCTGACCACTTGGGAAATTCAAGGTGTCAGCATTTCAGATCAAGGTATGTAACAGGAAAAAGGAACCTGAATTCTTTCTGTAAGGCCGTGGGAAATGGAGATAACCCAAGAAACAAAGGGTCCGGCGTTTCTCGTTCAGCGCCTTGTTTCCTTATTTCCCGAACAGGGATCTGTGTCGCAGACGCAGTGCAAGTGCAAGTGATCAAAGAGGTCTTCATCGATGTCCGCACCCCTTACTCGGTCATCCGCGGAGAACAAATCGAATTGATAGGAACCGTTTACAATTACAAATCTTCAACCATCAAAGTCAGTTCCTCCCCTTTAATGTTAGTGAATAACAACCTGGTCTTTGCAAATAATAATAATAATAATAATAGCAGCCCACCGCAAACCAACCAACCAAGTCTGATCTATTTTTAGAACGATAAAGCGAGATAATATCTACCTATGTATATAATAAAAGTCAGTGTTTGCGGAGGGCGGGAGGTGCGAAGGTGCGGAGGAATATGTGGCAGCATTTAAATTGGTTGCCGCTGTGGGATTATTTGCATAAAGGACTCTGATTGGCCAGCCTCAGAACTCCAACATTCTTTTTTTTTTAACAAATTTTTATTTTATTTTAACACACACAAAAAAAACATACCAAGCACTCACAGAACATTTACAATTCCCACCACCAACATGAGGATTATTCCCTTTTACATATTCATTTCTTATGGAGACATTTTTTATATCTTTATCTTTATACCTTTCCATTCTATATACTATATAACATTTGTATCCTATTTCTTATGGCTTGATCTCCAGAATGATTCATAATATGATTCTTTACCCTTGTCCATCTTTCTTCCATTTTTCTCATTCTATTTTCATTAATTTTTGAAGCATTTAGTTTCCCATTCATAATTTCAAATTCCATTGGTTCCACCATATAATGATACCATTTGTTTACTGTCCATTTTGATTTATCTTTCCATCCTAATACTATTACTGCTTGTGCACATTCTATTATTGCTTCTTTTGTTTCCCTATCATTTTCCGTTTTCACCATTTTTCCTATTACCGCAATTTCCTTTGTTATGATCCACTCATTTCCTAGAATTTGTTTTGCCTGATTTTGTATAGTCTGCCAAAAATGTTGTATATATTCACATTCCCACATCATGTGCATAAATCGCCCTTTCTGTTGGCATCCGTGCCAGCACTGACTACTCCCCTTTTTATAGTAGTATGCTAATTGACAGGGTGTACGGTACCATTTATGCAGTATTTTCCTCCTCATTTCTCGTACTTTGGTATTCCTTTTCATCCCTATAATCTCTACCACATTTCTCATCTCTTGTTCCGTAATTTGTAGCTCCATTTCCCACATACTTTTCAAATCCCGTATTGTACCTCCATCTGCCTCTAATAGCATTGTATATACACTAGCTGAGCCCGGCACACGTTGTTGTGCCCTTTTCCGGGACAGCGGGGGCCGTGCCGTGGATGCAGCGAGGGGCTAAGGAGAAGCCGAGCCGGCTTCTCCTTAGCCCCTCCTCCATCACGGCACGGCCCCGCTGTCCCGAAAGCGCGCGGCCGTGCCGTGGATGGAGGGAGGGAGGAGGAGGGGCTAAGGAGAAGCCGGCTCGGCTTCTCCTTACCCCCTCGCTGCATCCACGGCACGGCCCCGCTGTCCCGGGCGGCGGCCGTGCCGTGGATGGAGGGAGGGGAGGAGGGGCTAAGGAGAAGCCGGCTCGGCTTCTCCTAGCCCCCCCGCTGCATCACGGCACGGCCCCGCTGTTCCGGGACAGCGCGGCCGTGCCGTGGATGGAGGGAGGGGGAGGAGGAGGGCTAAGGAGAAGCCGGCTCGGCTTCTCCTCCCCCTCGCTGCATCCACGGCACGGCCCCGCTGTCCCGAAAGCGGCGGCCGTGCCGTGGATGGAGGGAGGGAGGAGGAGGGGCTAAGGAGAAGCCGGCTCGGCTTCTCCTAGCCCCTCGCTGCATCCATGGCACGGCCCCCGCTGTCCCGGAAAAGCGGCGGCCGTGCCGTGGATGGAGGGAGGGAGGAGGAGGGGCTAAGGAGAAGCCGGCTCAGCTTCTCCTTAGCCCCCCCCTTGCTGCATCCACGGCACGGCCCCCGCTGTTCCGGGACAGCGGCGGCCGTGGCGTGGATGGAGGGAGGGAGGAGGAGGGGCTAAGGAGAAGCCGGCTCGGAGGCGTGGGTGAGTGTTGGCTGCCATGCGCGAACGTTCTAAGCGTTCGCGCTGGCAGCTAAGAGGCCGGGATGGGAATTCCCTTGGCGGTTTTTTGGGACTGGTTTTTGGGGGTGTTGGGAGGTACCTAGGGTCTGGTTTTTGGGCCTAGTTGGTACCGAGGGGTTATGGTTCTATGGGCTGGCTAGTTTTGTGCTTCTGCATGGCATGGTTTAGTTGTCTATGATCCTCAATGCACGACCGTGTCTCCTTTATATATATAGATTGCTGGCCTGTGCCTTCATTCCTTCCCATTTGTCTCTTATTATCTTTTCAAAGGCGGTATCTTCACTCTTAACCATATTAATATTATCTTTTATTCTACAGTATGCACAAATTGCTCTTATCTGTAACCAATTTTCTTGTCCAAGCCATTGTTTAATTCTATTCTCCCTTACCATTCCCTCTATGTTATATAATTGTTCTACCCTCACTATTCCCTTTTCCTTCAATATCTGGATATTTCTATTCATATTTGATTCCTTATCCTTGTTAATTATCCATACTGTTGACATTTTGGATTTTAAGCTACTTATTTTCCCTTGCCATTTCTTCCACACTTGCATAGTTCCTTTCATTGGTACTATTAATCTATCTATATTTCTTTTATCCCATTTTCTAAAAATTATTTCTTCACAATTATTTCTTCTTCCATTCATTTCCTTTTCAAATCTCACCCATTTTTTATTAGTCACTTGTAGTTCTATTACTCTTTCGATTTGGAAGGCATCACTATATACCGTGTTTCCCCGAAAGTAAGACAGCGTCTTACTTTCTTTTCCCCAAAAGTCCCCACGTCTTACTTTCGGGTACGTCTTATATAACCCAAGACGTACCCGTCGCCACGCCGCCGCCACCGCCGCCGCCGCCGCCACGCCGCCCGCAACCGGAGGTGTGCCGCAGCACACCTGCGGCACACCTCCGCTGGCACACCTCTTCGCCAGGGCTCCAGGCAAGGGAGGGGGAAAGGAGCCAGGGGCGGGAGAGCGGCGACGCGTCACTGTGACGCTGCGATCCTCACCACGCCCTGGCTCCTTTCCCCTCCGTTGCTTGAGGAAAGAAAGGAGAGGGAAAGGAGCCAGGGCGTGGTGAGGATCACAGCGTCACAGTGACGCGCGTCGCCGCTCTCCCCGCCCCTGGCTCTCTTCCCCCACCCTTGGAAGGGAGGAGGAAGAGAGCCAGGGCGGCGGAGAAGGGACGACGCGTCACTGTGACGCGCCATCGCTTCTCCCCGCCCCTGGCTCTCTTCCCCCACCCTTGGAAGGGAGGAGAAGAGAGCCAGGGGGGGAAGGACGACGCGTCACTGTGACGCGTCATCGCTCTCCCCGCCCCTGGCTCTCTTCCCCCACCCTTGGAAGGGAGGAGGAAGAGAGCCAGGGCGGGGAGGAGGGACGCGTCACTGTGACGCGTCATCGCTCTCCCGCCCCTGGCTCTCTTCCTCCTCCCTTCCAAGGGGTGGGGGAAGAGAGCCAGGGGCGGAGCGGCGACGACGCGTCACTGTGACGCTGCGATCCTCACCACGCCCCTGGCTCCTTTCCCTCTCCCTTCTTTCCTCAAGCAACGGAGGGGAAAGGAGCCAGGGGCGTGGTGAGGATCGCAGCGCCACAGTGACGCTGCTGCCGCTTCCTCCCGCCCCTGGCTCCTTTCCCCCTCCCTTGCCTGGAGCCCTGGCGAAGAGGTGTGCCGCGGAGGTGTGCCGCAGGTGTGCCGCGGCACACCTCTGGTTGCGGCGGCGGCGGCGCGGCGGCAGGACGAGGTACGTCTTATATACGGGGTATGGCTTATATAAGCCGACCCCCCAGACACCCCCGATATGTCTTACAATCGGGGGTGTCTTACTTTCGGGGAAACACGGAAGTTCTAGACATGGACATCCCCAACCTCCTTTCATTTCTTTTGCAATTATCAATTTTTTCCTTACTCTTGGTCTTTTCCCCCCTTCAACCCAATTATTTAATTCCAACATTCTAAGGCACCAGACAGAGCGGATTGGTTGCCACTGAGGGAGTATTTGCATTGGCCAGCACCCAAGAATCCAAGCCTCTACATTCGAACAACACAATTGGTTGCCACTGAGGGAGAATTTGCATAAATTACTGATTGGCCATCTACATTCCAACATTCTAAGGTGACACAGAGGGAAAAGGAAAGGCCTCAGGCAGTCAGTCACTGCGGCCCACAGCAATGACGGATAAGGACCACACTTGGCACACAGAGGCCCAATGGCCCACTCTACATGCTGCTGCAGTTTGAAGGAGGAGGGACCATGGAAGATGGGAGTTGCAGTACCTTCACTCACGTACTGAAACCACTGCGCCCCTCATCCAATGACTGGTCAAGACCACACACATAACCCCCATTACCCCCTTTACATCCTGGTGAGGTTTAGGGGAGGTGGACCACGGATTATGGGATTTTTAGTACTTTCACATGCTTTACTTCCCACAGACCACTGTGCCCCCAACCAAGGACAATACAGACCAAACTTGGCACACAGTGCCCCTATGACCCACTCTACATTCTACTGCCGTTTGGAGGAGAGTGGACCATGGATGGGACTTGAGGTACCTCCATGGATTATGGGGTTTGTAGTACTTTCAAAGCCTTCATTTCCCACAGACCACAGCAGCCCTGAACAAAGACCTATAAAGACTACACTTGGCACCCTGTGTCCCCATGACCCAGTCTCCATCCTTCTACAGTTTAGAGGAGGGCGGAGCATGGATGATGGGACTTCAACTACTTCTACTCATTGCCCAAGACCTCTACGGCCCCCAACAAAGACCAATACAGACCACACTTGGCACACAGAGCCCCCATGACCCACTCTGTCTTCTACTGTAGTTTGGAGGAGGGTGGACCATGGATGATGGGACTTGAAGTACCCAAGACCAACCTTGGCACACAATGCCTTTCTCAAATAACCTGGGCAGCGGCGGGCCCCCAAGCTAGTTCATAATAATAACTGCCCACCACAAACAAAATAGTAATAATAATAGTAATCTATACACATAATTAAAGTGAAAAATATGGATGTGTGTATGTGGCTGGGGTGTCCATTTACAGAGACAAGATTCCGCCGTTTGTGGTGAACTACAACTCCCAGAAAGTTGTGGGTGAACTACAACTGGTTGTGGGTGAACTACAACTCCCAGAAAGTAAGGTCGGTTTCCCTCAAACCCCTCCAGTAATCAAATTTCTGGATGTGGGAGGACTACAATTCCTGGCATTCAGTTCCAATTCCGCCACACTGCTCTCTGGATGTGGCAGCCGCATACACAAACAGCGATGCCTACAAACTCGTTTCCGCTTTCATTATAGACTAGCTGAGGACCCGGCGGTGCCCGGGTTATTTGAGGAAGGCATTGTGTGTCAAGGTTGGTTCCTATTAGATGTGTATGTGGCTTGCAGTGGTCTCAGGAAGTTAGTGAAGGTACTGCAAGTCCCATTGGCCATGGTCCATCCCCCTCCCAACAGCACCAGGATGTAGAGTGGGTCATGAGGGCTTTGTGTGCCAAGTTTGGTCTTCATTAGTCATTGAATGAGGGTCGCAGCAGTCTTGGGAAGTGAGGGGAGGTACTTCAAGTCCCATCATTCGTGGTCCATCCTCCTCAATACTGCACCAGAATGTAGAATGAGTCATGGGGGCTCTGTGTGCCAAGTTTGGTCTTGATCAGTGTTTGGATGAGGTTGGCAATGGTCTGGTGAAATGAGTGGAGGTACTTCAAGTCCCATCATCCGTGGTCCGCCCTCCGAACTGCATCAGGACGTCCATTGGGTCATGGGGGATTTTTGTGCCAAGTGTGGTCATGATTATACACTGGATGAGGGTCGCAGCGGGCTTGGGAAGTGAATGGAGGTACTTGAAATCCCATCCTTCATGGTCCATCCTCCTCTAAACTGCAGTAGGATGGAGTGTGGGTCATGGGGGTACTGTGTGCCAAGTTTGGTCTTGTGGTTCAGGGCTGCCTTGGTCTGTGGGGAATGAAGAGTTTGAAAGTACTACAAATCTCATAACCTGTGATGGTACTTCAAGTCCCATCATCCATGGTCCTCCCTACTCCAAACTGCAGTAGAATGAACCATGGGTCATAGGGGCTCAGTGTGCCAAGTTTGGTTACTGTTAATTCAGGCCATACACAATGTCCCATTAACTGAGGCCTAGTCAGGGAAATCAAGTTAATGAAGCCTTACTGTAAATTTTGGGCCTGGTCTGTGATTTGTAGGGGCTACAGTGTTTTCTGGGAAGTGAATTGGGATGCAAATCCCATCATTCGGGGGGCATCCTGCCCTAAACTCTCTTTTGGGGCCTGTAATAAAGGTATACACGTCTTTTATCTGTTTATTGATGTTTTATTGATTTTATGCTGTAAACCGCTCTGGGCTCCAGAGAGAGCGGTCTACCAAATCGAATTTATAAATAAATAAATAAATAAATAATGTTCTGGCCTGTTCCGCTGGTAATTGGTAACTTTAAAAGGCGGAATGGCAGGCAGCCATTTTCTAAAAGCTGAGGGGGAGGAGAAAACAGGATTCCATTTTGTTTTCACAGAGCCAAGTGGGGAGGGAATGTTGATGGTGCATTTTTCCCCTCAGTGGGAAGAAATCCTGTTGTTTGAATGTAGAGGCCTGGATTCTGGGATGCTGGCTAATCTGTGGCTATCAATGCCCTCTGTCTGGTGCCTTAGAATTTTGGAGTGCCAAGGCTGGCCAATCAAAGGACTTTATGCAAATAGCTGGCACTTAGAATTTTGGAGTGCCAAGGCTGGCCAATCAAAGGACTTTATGCAAATAGCTGGCACTTAGAATTTTGGAATGCCAAGGCTGGCCAATCAAAGGACTTTATGCAAATAGCTGGCACTTAGAATTTTGGAGTGCCAAGGCTGGCCAATCAAAGGACTTTATGCAAATAGCTGGCACTTAGAATTTTGGAGTGGCGAGGCTGGCCAATCAAAGAACTTTATGCAAATAGCTGGCACTTAGAATTTTGGAGTGCCAAGGCTGGCCAATCAAAGGACTTTATGCAAATAGTTGCCACATATCGCTGTGGCCTGTGAAAGTGGCTGCCACATATCCGCCCTCCTGCCCTCCCGCCCTCCGCACACATACATACAAACATTCCGCTTTATAAAGGTATACACATATAGACAGTTAAGAATAAGATACCCTTGAGGCTGCTGACCCTGCTTTCTCTTGGATGCTGCAGTTCTGTGCTTCCATCAGCGTGGGCAGCGGAGTCTGCCTCTTCGGATCTGTCTCCGGATCGGGTCCGCAAGGACCCCAAAGGACCTCCTGCTCCCAGTTCCGTGACCTCGAAGGTTCCTCCATTGCAAGAGTCCAGTTTAAGGTCCTTCCTCTGGAGCTGGGCGTCCACACCGTGAATTTCACATTGAGGAGCACCGCGGGAAACGAGGTCCTGGTGAAGACCTTGCGAGTTGTGGTGAGATGTTAATAATATAGCAATAACAACGATAATATTATTATTGGGGTGACAATTAGTATCATTTTCATTGCGGGGTCCCTCAGGGGGCAATTCTCTCCCCTCTGTTATTTAACATCTACATGCGACCACTTGCTCAGCTGGTGGATAGCTTCGGGCCACCAGTACGCTGATGATCATCCTGAGGATGGATGGCCGGTCCGAATCCGTACCCGATAATTTCCATCGCTGCCTCGAGGCCGTTACTGGATGGCTGCGAGCCAGTAGGTTGAGGGTGAATCCGGCTAAGACGGAGATCCTGTGGCTCGGTCGCCCGGACGGAGGGGATGTTCAGCTTCTGACCCTGGACGGCGTGACACTACGTCCGTCGTCATCCGTTAAGAGCCTCGGGATAACCCTGGACCCTCTGCTGTCGATGGAGGCTCACGTCTCCGCCATCAGCAGAGTGGCGTTTTTCCACCTTTACAAAACAGAGGGGGAGTTGCTAAAAGGCAACGTGACACATAAAGTGTAAACAATTAGTAAGGTACTACATTCATCAGTAATTTCAAAAGTATAATTATACACATATAAACAATTTACAAATGCATGTAATGCATGCCCGCTGTGGGCTCCTACCCCGTACGCCAATGGCGACAATAAAGTCCAAGTAACTTCGGGTTTGAAGGGCAAAATTCAAGGGTTCGTAGAAGAGGACTGGGTTTCAAGGTAAGTAGTCGAGGGGAGGAGATGCACAAGCCCAGCCGGGCTGTGTCCCAATGAAAGCGGGTGGGCTAGCAAACCGTGTTGGAGATTCGGACGAATGCTGTGATATGTTCAGGCGGCCCAGTGATATGTTCAGGCGACCCAGTGACCAACCCCACGTCTCCTAATCACGACAGGAAATAGCCCGGGCTCCTGCCTGCGAACAACTCTGCATTACAGCATTCGTCCGAATCTCCAACACGGTTTGCTAGCCCACCCGCTTTCGTTGGGACACAGCCCGGCTGGGCTTGTGCATCTCCTCCCCTTGACTACTTACCTTGAAACCCAGTCCTCCTCTACGAACCCTTGAATTTTGCCCTTCAAACCCGGGTTACTTGACTTTATTGTCGCCATTGGCGTACGGGGTAGGAGCCCACAGCGGGCATGCATTACATGCATTTGTAAATTGTTTATATGTGTATAATTATACTTTTGAAATTACTGATGAATGTAGTACCTTACTAATTGTTTACACTTTATGTGTCACGTTTTTCCACCTTTGCCAGGCGAGGAAGCTGGCCTCCTACTTGTCCTGTCGCGACCTGGCCACAGTGGTCCAAGCCACGGTCATCTCGAGGCTAGACTACTGTAACGCTCTGTACATTGGCCTTCCTCTGTCTGTGATCCGGAAACTCAAACTGGTGCAGAACGCTGCAGCCCGACTCCTTGCGGGGGCACATCGCGCCAATCCTGTGCGAACCGCACTGGCTACCCGTAGAATGCCGGATCACCTTCAAAGTGTTAGTCTTGACTTCTAAGGCCTTACATGGTCTGGGGCCAGTGTACCTGCGGGACCGCCTCATCCCGTATCGTCCCACCAGATCTCTGCATTCGGAAGAACATAACCTCCTGGTTGTTCTATAGTCCAAAGACGTTTCGCCTGACTGCGACCCGTCGCCGGGCTTTTTCAATCGTGGCTCCAACACTTAGGAACTCATTGCTCACCGACGTTCGTGCCATTCAGAACATCCTTCCATTTAAGAAAGTCTGCAAGACTCTGTTGTTTCAGCAGGATTTCGGGGCTGGATGAAACGCAGTCTCCCTCTGCATACCGCCATCTTGTATTACCTTCTGTTGTCGCAGTGCTTAATGTGCGACCTAGTGTGCCTTTTTACCTGTGGTTTTATTGTGGTTTTAACTTTCGCTGTATTGGCAGTTTTTATATCATGTTGTGAGTCGCCCCGAGCCATTGGGAAGGGCGGCAGGCAAATACGAATAAATAAATAAATAAATAAATAAATAAATAAATTTGGGGGGTGATAAATAAAAAAAAACTTTATTTCTATCCTGCCCTATCTCCCCTTGGGAACACAGGAAGGTTCACAACAAAACAACAGCAAACCTTCAATGCTGTAAAGTGCCATCAGAAGCAAAAACAACCGTAACTCAAGTAAACCTATTAAGCATCAACTTCAAGCAATAATGAAACATTGCGACAAATAAGCACCACATCACTAAAATGAAGTCATAGCAAATAAGCAGTGGTTTATTTATTTACAATATTTACAATATTTCCCTTATTTTTAGCCCGAAGGTATCAGAGAGGAGCAGTATGAAGGCAACACGCTGGATCCGCAAGGCGTTTATGGTACGTCAAAGGAAATTTCCCGTTCTTCCTCGCATTTATTTATTTATTTATTTATTAAGCGTGCTTTTATGCCGCCACTCCCGGGGGGCTCGGGGCGGCTCACAGGAGCCAAACAAGGCACAATAAAAACAATGGCAAAGTTTGCAGACGACACTAAATTGTTCAGGGTAGTTAAAAATGAAACTGACTGTAAAGAGCTCCAGAAAGATCTCTCGAAATTGAGTGAATGGGCAACAAAGTGGCAAATGCATTTTAACCTAAACAAGTGTAAAGTCATGCACATCGGGGCAAAGAACCCCAACTACACCTACCAACTGATGGGGTCAAAGCTTTCCGAGACAAACCAGGAAAGGGATCTTGGGGTTTTGGTGGACAGCTCAATGAAGATGTCAACCCAGTGCGCTGCAGCAGTGAAAAAAACAAATTCTATGCTTGGCATGATCAGGAAGGGAATCGAAAATAGGTCAGCAAATGTTGTATTGCCTCTCTACAAATCTATGGTGAGGCCACATCTGGAGTACTGTGTACAATTCTGGTCACAGCACCTCAAGAAGGATATAACGGAACTGGAAAAGGTACAGAAAAGGGCAACAAGAATGATCCAAGGGATGGAGCCGCTCCCTTACGAAACCAGGTTGCAACGCCTTGGTCTTTTCAGCCTTGAAAGACGGCGTCTAAGAGGTGACTTGATCGAAGTGTATAAAATCATGCATGGGATAGAAAAGGTGAATAAAGAAAAAAATATTTTCTTTGTCACAAAACACTAGGACTAGAGGGCACTCCTGAAGCTCCAAGGTAGGAAAGTTAGGACTAACAAGGAAATATTTCTTCACCCAGAGGGTCATTGGGTTATGGAACTCACTTCCAGAGGAGGTTGTGACAGCGGTCAGCCTGGACAGCTTCAAGGCAGGATTAGACAGATTCATGGACACCAAGTGTATCGGTAGTTACTGAAAACGACATTCAAGTGCCACCTCGGAGTTGGTTGAGGTAGGCAGGATTTCCCCGGGTACTGGTTGTGGGGGGTCGGGAGCAGGTCAGGGTTTTGCCCTCCCTTCTGCTCGAGATCCCCGTGTACAACTGGTGGGCCACTGTGTGACACAGAATGCTGGACTAGATGGGCTGAGGTCCGATTCAGCATGGCTCTTCTTATGTTCTTATGTTCTAATGGCGATAATTAAAACAACAGCAAATTAGCTAAAAACAGTACACTCCATAACATCATTAAAAACTGTTAGGCAACACGCTACCACAGATAGCACTTAAAAACACGAGGCTGCACAAAGTAAGACCTACAGGTCGAACGCCTGGCAGAAGAGATGGGTCTTGCAGGCCCGTCTGAATGCAAGCAAGTCCTGGATCGCACGTGGTTCTGCCGGGAGGGCGTTCCACAGTGTGGGCGCGATGACGGAGAACGCCCTCCTGCCGGTTGAGGTCAAACGCACGAGCCTCGCCGAGGGCGTCTAAAGATAGGCTCCTCTGACCGCAGTGATCTCATTGGGCAATAAGGGGAGACGGTCCCTCAGGTACGTTGGCCGCAAGCCGTGTAAGGCCTTGAAGGTAAGAACCAACACTTTGAAAGTGATCCGGTGCTCAATTGGCAGCCAGTGCAGGTCCTGCAAGGTAGGTGTTATGTGACTACCTGCTGGGGTTCCAGACAGGAGTCGGGCGGCAGTGTTCTGCACCAGCCTGAGCTTCCAGGTCACTGACAGAGGAAGGCCAACGTAGAGTGCGTTGCAGTAGTCCAGTCTCGAGATGACCGTGGCTTGGATCACCGTGGCCAGGTCATTCTGGGATAGATAGGGGGCCAGCCGCCTTGCCTGTCTGAGATGGAAAAAGGTGGACTTGCTGGCCATAGAGACCTGGGTCTCCATGGTCAGCTGGGAGTCCAAGTGGACTCCCAGGCTCTTTACTAAGGACGATGGGCATAACGCCACACCGTCCAGGGTCGGAAGCTGGACATCCCCATCACCCGGACGGCCCAGCCACAAGATCTCCGTCTTCGCTGGATTCACCCTCAACCTACTGGCTCGCAGCCATCCAGTAACGGCTTCGAGGCACCATTGGAAATTATCGGGGACGGATTCGGGCCTGCCCTCCATCCTCAGAATGAGCTGAGTGTCATCAGCGTACTGGTGACGCGCAAGCCCAAAACTCTGTACCAGCTGTGCAAGCGGCTGCCTGTAGATGTTAAATAACAGAGGGGAGACGATGGCCCCCTGGGGGACTCCACAGACTAGCGAGGAGCCCTCGGAGACCACCTCGCCCCTCCTCACACGCTGAGACCGCTGGTGGAGGAAGGAGGTCAGCCATTTAAGGGCAGTCCCCCTCACTCCAGCCATGGCCAGGCGGTGGGTCAAAAGATTGTGGTCGACAGTGTCAAACGCTGCCGTGAGGTCCAATAACACGAGCAGCGCAGACCCGCCTTGGTCCAGCTGGCAACGGAGTTGATCTGTGATGGCGACCAGGACCATCTCCGCCCCGTGCCCCGAACGGAAGCCGGACTGGAAGGGGTCTAGCCATGTTGTGAGTTGCATTGACTTTAATTTGGGGGGAGGGGGGAATGTAAAATTGGGGATGACCAAACATCATATGTGAGGAGGGCGAGGTGGTCTCCGAGGGCTCCCACTACTCTGTGGGAGTCCCCAGGGGGCCATTCTCTCCCTCTGTTATTTAACATCTACATGCAGCCGCTTGCACAGCTGGTGCGGAGTTATGGGCTGGAGTGCCACCAGTACGCTGACGACACCCAGCTCATTCTGAGGGGTTCTGTCCCCGATAATTTCCAACACTGCCTCGAAGCCGTTACTGGATGGCTGCGAGCCAGTAGGTTGAGGGTGAATCCGGCGAAGACGGAGATCTTGTGGCTGGGTCGCCCGGTGATGTTAATGTCCAGCTTCCGAGCCTGGACGGTGCGGTGTTATGCCCATCGCCTTCCGTAAAGAGCCTGGGGTCCATTTGGACTCCCAGCTGACCATGGAGGCCCAGGTCTCTGCGGTCAGCAAGATCGCTTTTTTCATCTGCGACAGGCAAGGAGGCTGGCCCCTATCTCCCCGGAACGACCTGGCCACGGTGATCCAAGCCACAGTCATCTCAAGGCTGGATTACTGCAACGCTCTATGTTGGCCTTCCTCTGTCGGGTGACCCGGAAGCTCAGGCTAGTGCAGAACACGGCCGCCGGCTCCTGTCTGCACGCCAGCTGGCGCCCACATAACACCTGTTTTGCAGGATCTGCACTGGCTGCCAATTGAGCACCGGATCACCTTCAAAGTGTTGGTCCTCACCTTTAAGGCCTTACACGGCCTGGGGCCAGCGTACTTGAGGGACCGTCTCACCCCTATATTGCCCTCCGAGATCACCCGGTCTGAGGACTCCAATCTCCTGGAGATACCTTCAGCTAAACTCGCAAGGCTGACTGCTACCCGCCGGAGGGCGTTCTCTGTCATAGCACCTACGCTGTGGAACGCCCTCCCGGCCGGAACTCGGGCTATGAAGGACTTGCTCCCGTTTAGACGGGCCTGTAAAACATACCTGTTTAAGCAGGCCTCTGGTGAGTAAGTCCTGCCCATGCCCGCCATCTATGCGTTCTTCTGAGGATGATGTGCTGTTCATTGTTTTAACTGTGTTATTAATTACTGTACTGCTGTTGTTTTTAATTGTTTTTAACTGCTTATTGCCTGTATTTTACTGTGCCCTTCGGCTCCTGTAAGCCGCCGCATGAGCCTCAGGGAGTCGGCGGCATAGAAGCCCGAATAATAAATAATAAATAAATAAATATCTTCCATATTATTATAAATGATCTCCTGGTGTGATGGCCTTCCTTGTGCATTTGTCAACCGACAGGGACAGTCGTACGGGAGGTCGGGTTCCGTCGGAAGACCCCTCTCAATATCGTCCCAAAGACCAGCCTTAGCCGGACGCTGAGCGTCAAAGGTAAGAAGGACCCAGAGAGGAAGCATCCCTTGTATCTTCTTCTGTGGCATTTTACTTAATATTGTAAGACAATGATAGTGAAGCTATGGCATGCAGCGCATTCTGTTGCATTAAGGACATGAAGCCGCTCTTCACCAAAAACCACACCTCCTTGGCTTTTCTTCGCGAACGAAGATTCAGGAAGGACTCATCCTACGTTTTCTGCAAGCGCGTTGATGACTATAAAGGCCAATCCGAGATAGGCAAGTCCAGTTGCAGAAAGCACAGCAGAAAGTCTCCTTGGGTGATGTTGTTTCCAAGTTGCGGTTCTTTCTGCGTTGTCGAGACCCGTTCGTTGTGTCTTCTCGAAAGAGGCCGCGGCATTGCGGAGAGTGCGCCTCCATGCCTCCCGATGTGAGGCCAGGGTGGACCATTGTTGGGGATCAATCCGGCCGAGCCTGAGACGTTGTTTCAGGGAGTCCTTATATCTCTTTTTGGGGGCGCCTCTCTTGCGCTGACCCGTGGCAAGTTCACCATAGAGTAGTATCTTTGGGAGGCGGTGGTCCTCCATCCTAGAGACGTGCCCTGCCCAGCGCAGCTGTGTTCTCAATAGCATGGCCTCAATGCTGGTGACCTCTGCTTGCTCAAGGACAGCAACATTCGTCACATAGTCAGTCCAGTGTATATTTAGGATTGTGCGAAGACAGCGCTGAGGAAAGCGTTTGAGGAGTCGTAGGTGTTGGCGATAGGTGACCCATGTTTCAAACCCATAGAGGAGAATAGACAGTATGATGGCTCTGTACACACTGATTTTGGTGCTTTGCCTCAGGTGCTTGTTGCTCCAGACTCTTTTGTGAAGCCTTCCGAATGCACTCTATGCCTTTGATAATCTGTGATCTATCTCTTTATCAATCTTGGTGTCTGAAGAGATGATGCTTCCCAGGGAGGTGAACTGCTGAAGGGACTTAAGCACAGATCTGCCTCTGCTGACGTGGGGGTGATGGTGTTCTTCCTGTGGTGCGGGCTGGTAGAGGACTTCCCTTTCCTTCAGGCTGACTTCCAGCCCAAACAGCTCTGCAGCTGTTGCAAAGCAGGATGTGAGGCGCTGCAGGGCTGCTTCTGGATGGGTGACAAGGGCAGCATCGTCTGCAAAAAGCTGCTCACGGACTAGATAGTTTAGACCAGGGGTGCTCATTATGGTGATCGGGAGCACCTAGGTGATCTTCGATCCTCTTCCAGGTGATCTTTGGGCCTCACCAGCCGGATGGCACGGTCCTGCCACGCGCATGTGCGCTCCCGCCGCCGCCTTGCGGGCTTCTTTTGCCAAAATGAGGCTTTAGTGGGCGGGCCCTGGCGCTTGTCTTGCCATGCACGGTGTGGTGACATGACCGCCCATTGGTTGCTGCTGGGGGGGTGGGAGCAAGGCGAAGGCACACGCACGGATAGGGTGCGAGGCTGTGGGAGGGATGGAGGGAATGTGTGTGTGAGAGAGAGAGAGAGCCAAGGAGAGAAGAAAGAAATCTGGAGAACTTTTTCGGATCCTTTCGGCAGGCAGGCAGGCGGGCGCTGGAAGAAGAGAGGGAGAGGGAGAGAGAAAGAGGCGAAGGAGGCCGGGCAAAGTGGGGCAAAGCCAAGCAAGCCCCGCCGCAAACCCTGCTGCTGCCCTCGGGACTCCCATTCCAAGCCGAGACCTGGGCGAGCGAGCTGTGTGGGGCTGCTTTCTTTCCTTGGTTGGGGGTGAGGAGGAGGGCTCCGCCATGTTCCTGGGGCTGAACCCGAGGAGGAGGGGCCTGTGGGGATGGGACTCCACTTGCTGCTGCTGCTTGTGCCCTCGCCGCCTTTCTCCACCTCGCCTCCTCACCCTCGAAGGAGAAAGGCGGCGGGCCCATGGGAGGAGAGAGAGAGAGGGGGAGAGAGGGGGGCTCTTCAGAGCCGGCTAGGAAGAGCCACCCCCCCTCTCTCTCTCTCTCTCCCCTGTGGGCATGGACTGCCACCAGTGGGAGGGGTCCTCCTTCCTGCCAGCCGTCCACTTGGGCGTCCTTTCTGAGTGACACCCTCGGAAGGAAGGAAGGAAGGAAGGGCACGACCCCCCCCCCTGCATCTGTCACTTTGGGGAAGCACCTCTTCCACTCTCCCTTCTCCTGCCCAGGTAAGGAAGCCTCGAAGGAGGGGGGGGGGAGGCTGCCGTGGGGAGGCTCCAGCCTCACGTGGGTCCCTCTCTCGGTTGAGTTTCCCGGCCCAGGCAGCAGCCAGGCGCCCCCTCTTCCCAGCCCTGCGCCTTCCGAGCCGCCGCCGAAGCTGTATCTGGCCGGAGCGCTGGCGGGTGCGCCTATAAATTCCCTCCTGCTGCGTGCGCGGGAGGGGCCTGCTATGCACGCAAGAAGCAGGACGGGATGGGGACTTCCTGCTTCGCGAAAGCACGCAGCAGGAAGGAGGAAGGCAACAAAGACAGTAAGAGAGAGCGCGCGCGCAGGCAAGGAGGATCCCCTTCCCGGGTGCGCGCGGCGGCAAGTTCGTGGGCAGGCAAGAAAGAAGCCCCGCGCGGACGGAAGGCTGCAGTAGGAGCGTGCGTGCACAACAGGTGATCTTTTCAACTTGATTGTTCATATAGTAGCTCGCATGATGAAAAAGTGCGGGCACCCCTGGCCTAGAGGCTGGGGAGGGCAGGGAATCCCCGGTCCGATCCAATCCCTCAGCCTCAGCGGCGGATCCCTGCGAGATGTGCTGCATCTCTGCTGTGTAATCTAAATCACTTGAGTACTGGGTTCACAAGAACACAAAAATAGTACAAGACTGGGATATAAAAGTATCTATTTCATATTGATATAAACAGCATTGGGATATACAGATGTAACAATCATTATTCAGGACGTGTCATGTACAAAGCATCAAAGGGAGACGCACTATTCACAATAGAACAATGGCTACAAATCATAATTCCGTGTTTCCCCGAAAGTAAGACAGCGTCTTACTTTCTTTTGACCCCCAAAATCCCCACTACGGCTTACTTACTTACATTACCGTACCCCGAAAGTAAGCCTTTCCCCTTGGCCACCTCCTCCTCCGCCCGCCGCTTGCCTCCTCCTCCGCCTCCGGTGCCGCCCGCCGCCGCTTGCCTCCTCCGCCTCCTCCACCCGCCGCCGCCTCCCTCCGCCTCGGTGCCGCCCGCCGCCGCTTGCCTCCTCCTCCACAGCGGCCCCACGCCTGTGCCAGGCGCGGCTGCGCCGGGCGCGCTCCAGGCCTTCTGCCCATGTGCGAATGTCTGCGCATGGGCAGAAGGTACCGAGCGCTCCCGGCGCGCCCGCGTCAGCGCGCCTGCATCAGCGCGCCTGCGTCAGACGCGCTCAGTACCTTCTGCCCATGCACAGACATTCGCGCATGGGAAGAAGGCCTGAGTGTGCCTGGCGCAGCCGCGCCTGGCGAGGCGTGGGGCCGCTGTGGAGGAGGAGGCAAGCGGCGGCGGCAAGCGGCGGCGTAAGCGGCGGCGGTAAGCGGCGGCGTAAGCGGCGGTAAGCGGCGGCGGTAAGCGGTGGTGGCAGCAAGCGGCGGCGGGGAGGCGGCGGGGAGGCGGCGGCGGGGATAGGCGGTGGCGGCGGCAAGCGGCGGCAGGGGGGAGGCGGCGGCGGAGGGAAGCGGAGGAGGAAGAGGAGGCGGAGGAGGTGGGACCGAGGAGGAGGCGGGACTGAGTGACGCGGCGGCCGGGGGTACGTCTTATTTTCGGGGTACGGCTTACATTAGTCGACCCCCCTGACACCCCCGATACGTCTTACAATCGGGGGTGTCATACTTTCGGGGAAACACGGTAGAAACGCAACTCCCCAAATAGTAATAGTGTGACAGTCCACAGTATCAAAAGGGATACCCATATGCTGGGAAGTCCAAACAGCAGATGACAAAAGGACACAGGAGGTTGAATATGCTCCAAATTATAAGTTCAAAAGTTGGTCGACGGGCTGGCGATGCCAAACTTTTCGGGGCCACTCCCCCGTTTCGCCCCTGGGCGGGGCTTTCTCAAGGCCATAAATGATATTTACGAACTGTTGTAAGTCGCCCCGAGCCGTTTGGGGCGGGGGGGCGACAGACAAATGCGAAATAATAAATAATAAATAAATAAATATTTCCGTGGTCCAAATATCTAAAAGGAGGTATTGAATACATATCAAATACAGTATAGTAGTCTATAAACAGACCCAGAATAAAATATAGATTAGAGGTAACATACCGATCAGCGAAGCGTTCAGGCTTAACCTTACCGCGGCGGTAAGGTGACCATAAAGGTAAGAAAGGAAGGATCAGGAGAGTATTATAAAGTAATTCAGGTGGAACATTAGGTAATTAGTGATTGAACACTGATTACCTCATTTAACCCATTTGGAATCTCTGAATTTAAACGGATTATCCAGAGTCTTTCAAGTTTGCAAAGGGCCTTAAAGGGGTCATATTTATATCAATATGAAATAGATACTTTATATCCCAGTCTTGTACTATTTTTGCATCTCTGCTGTGCCCAATCCTGATCGGAGTCCTGACCTAGTGGCTGGATGTTTATGGCTGATCTAAACAAGCGCCGGCCAGCCCAGCCACTTTGTATCGACGGGGTGCCCCTGGAGTGACCAAGCACCGTTGGATACTACGGAGATCCTGGCCTGTGCCCAGAGGCCCCGTCCTCGACGTTGTGGCTTCGTGATGGCAGTGAACCAGGAGCGCAGAGGGCTGTATAAAATGGCGGACGGCCTTGGAGACGCTGAGAGGAGGCGGTCCTCCTCCTTGGATTTAGACCAGAAAGGACAAGCACGTAGGCACCGGAAGAGAGGCCGGAAGAAGAAGTCGAAGAAACTCCTGACTTCCGTTGCGCCAGTGGAGAGCCCAGACCTAAAAATCAGCCAAAAGACTGACGTTCCGAAGGAGCCAAAGTCCTCCTCCTCGAACGGAGGCAATCCAGAGGGCCGTCAAGGACATCGAGCTGCCCCCAAAAAGAGTGAGTGTGGGAAGCAAGGATAGCCCTAGGCCCAGTTCCCGTTCCGGGACAGCCTCCTCGGCCACCCCCCGGCAACATCATCCAAGGATGTCGTAAGTAGTTTATCTGAGCTTCCCAGCTCCTCTTGAGCGATTTCTTGGCTGGAAAATCCCAGGATTGGTCCCAGCACAAATCTGGGGATTCCTGCCGGAGAGGATCTGGAGTGGAGTCTCTGGGCCCCACTTTAGGATCAAGAGGTTGGAAGATGCTCAGTCTCGTTAGTAAGTCACACAAGTTTTTTAGACAGAGTGCCAATCATTGGTATGTGTATGGTGCTAATGTAGTTGTATTTTAATGTATTTTTAATGTATTTTAATTGTTGAAGGGTTCTGGGGTTTTATATTGTTACTAGTGTAACCCGCCACACGTTGCTGTGGCCAACCTTCCCCCCCCCTCTCTTTTTCTCTCTCTGTTTCTCTCTCTTTTTCTCTCTTCATATTTTTCTTTCTTTGTTTTATTTCCCTCTTTCCTTTCTCCCTTCTCTTCCTCTTCCCTTCCTTTACCCCTCTTTCTTTCCCTTTCTCTGTTTCCCCTTTTTTTGCTGCTCTATGTGTTTTTGGAGTGCAACTCCCAGTGGTCCTTCTGGTTTACCAACTTTCCTCCTTTCTTCTCTGTTCCCTTCCCCCTTTCTCCCTCTTTGTCCCTCCGTCTTTCCCTTTCTCCTTCCTTTGTGTCCATTCTTCTTCCAGGCATCTGTACTTATCTTTCTTTTCTTTCCTTTTTCTTTCCTTCTTTCCTTTCCTCCCTCCCTCCTTCCTTTTCTCTCTCCTTTCTGTCGGGGTGGGAGGGAGCGTTGGAGGAGGAGGAGGGGCGGGGGCAAGGGGAAGCCGGGTGGGAGGAGCGTTGAGGAGGAGGGGCGGGCGCCGCCCGGTGGGGCCTTCTGGGAAGTGTAGTCCTGTGTCCGTTGGTGCCGCCTCCGCTGTCTCCCAGGCGTTTCTGGACCCAGGTCGCGAGGGAGGCGCTGTGGCCGCCTTCTCCGCCGCTTCCTCTGTGTCCTCCGCCGGCTCCCAGCTGGTTTTGGAGCCGGACCACGGCGCCGCCTCTTCGGCCTTCTCTGCCGCCTCCTTCTTGGTTCCGGACCCGGGCCGCGCCGCCGCCGCCTCGGCCTTGTCCGCCGCCTTCTAGCTGGTTCCGGATCCGGGCCGTGCGGGCGGCGCCGTGGCTGCCTCGGTCCGCGCGGGCCGGGTGTAGGAGCCTCTGGGAAGCGGCGGAGAAGGGCGAGGAGGCGGTGGCGCAGGCCGGGTCCGGAACCGGCTAGGAGGCGGCGGAGGAGGGCGAGGAAGCGGCGGAGGATGCGGGCATGGCGTTGGCCACACGGTTCGGGTCGGGGAGCTGCTGGGAGGTGGCAAAGGAGGTAGAGAAGGCGGCGGAGGAGGTGGGCATGGGGCTGGGTGCACGGGCTGGGTCCAGGAGCGGCGAGGAGGTGGCAGAAGAAGCGGGGACGAACTGGTTAGCGAGGGGTGAGGGCGAGGGGCTGGGGTTGTGGGGGGGAGGGCATTGGCAGTAACCATGCGCTGCTAAGGCAGGTGTTTATGGGCGTTTTTGGGGGGCTCTGTTTCGGGAGGTTGTGAGGTATGTGGGCCGGGTTTTTTGTGGCCTGGACATACCTCGTGTTATGGTGAAATGTGTTGGGGGTGGTAGGTGCTTTTGGGGCTTATAGTTTTGATGTGTATAAGCCGAGTTGCACGACCACTCCCTTTTTATATATATAGATTATGTGGGCATCGAATTGTGCCGTACTGTAAGCCGCTCTGAGTCCCCCCTTGGGGGTTGAGAAGAGCGGGGTAAAATCCCGAAATAAATAATAAATAAATTCTCTGTATAGGTATTCCGCAGTGGGTTGATCCAGTCCTGTAGCATGCGATGCTAGCCCAGGTCCGTTTAAGCTTCTGTGTGTAGCCGCCATGGCCGGACTCTTCCACTTCAGTGGTGTCTGGTCCTGCGATCTCATAGACCTTAGCATTTTAGTGGTCATAGCGGTCACAGGTCGCAGGACCCAGTGCCCCTCTGGCAAATCTCTGGCCGGCGTCGGCGTTGACACCCATCTTGGTATCCCCTTGGGCCGGGTGTCCAGTAATGGTGTTGTGTCGTTTGTTAACCTCTTGGGCGGTTGAGGATTTCTATCAGCTGTATTCCCCAGTTGAGGATCAGACTCAGCCACGCCACCTAAGCCCCACGCAGTGTATTGTCCTTCCTTCGCAGGGCTCCTTTTGGGGGAAGTGATCAATGCGGTGGTTGCACCGGAGGGACTCCTGTTCCTGGCCAACCTTCCCAGAGGAAGCGCCGAAGCCGAACTCATGAATGTGGTGCCCGTCTTCTATGTGTTCGATTTCTTGCAAAGGACCAACAACTGGGACATCCTCGGTTCAGGAAGCCTCACTCCGGAACTCCAGATGAAGAGGAGAATCAAGGAAGGTGCGCAAACGACTCCTAGTTAAGAATGCGGCTGGACTAGATGGTCTGTGGGGGCAGGCCCGGATTAAGCGATTGTGGCGCCCTAGGCCACACTCTTGAAGCGCCACCCCCGCTCTGGGGGCAGGCCCAGATTACCCATAAGGCCATCCAAGGCCATGGCCTCGGGCGGCAGATTTAGGGGGGCAGCATTTCCGGGCCTGAAGGAAGGGGTGAAGGAAGGAGTGGTGCCCGCCCGCGCGAGGGACAAGGAGCCGGGGGGAAATCCCGCCGCTCCTAGGACGATTGACGCGGCTTCTCCTGCTGCTGCCCCGCTCGCGCGGGCGCCACTCCTTCCTTCAGTAACGGGAGGAGGGGTGCCGGTGCGAGCGCTGCGGCAGCGGGGGAAACCGCGTGAGTCTCCCTAGGGCAGGACTTCCGGCGGCGCCTTGTCCGTCACGCCGGTTCCGCCCCCTCCCTTCACTGAAGGGAGGAGGGGCGGAGCCGCTGCCGGCGTGACGGGCAAGGCACCGCTGAAAGTCCCGCTTCTAGGGAGACTCACGCGGCTTTCCCCGCTGCGGCCGCTTGCGCGGGCAGGCACAACTCCTTCCTTCAGTGAAGGGAGGAGGGGCGCCAGTGCGAACGCGGCAGCAGTGGGGGAAGCCGCGTGAGTCTCCCAAGGGCGGGACTTCCGACGGCGCCTTGTCCGTCCTGCTGGCCCCGCCCCCTGCAAGAGGCCCCACCCCCCGGGGGCGGCATTTAGACAAGGGGGCCTTGGGCGGCACAGTCCGCTAATCCGGGCCTGTCTGGGGGGTGGGGCCACTTGCGGGGGTGGGGCCGCTTGCGGGGGTGGGGCCGCTTCCTTCACTGAAGGAAGAGGGGCGGGGCTGGTGCGAGCAGCGAGGAGTGGCGGCGGGACTTCCCTCCGCCCCCACCTCTCTCTCTCGCGTCAGGAGGGGGCGGAGGGAAGTCCTAGGCTCCCTCCTCACTGCTCACGCCGGCCCCACCTTTCTTCCTTCACTGACTGAAGGAAGAGGGGATGGACTGGCACGAGCAGCGAGGAAGGGCAGCGGGACTTCCTCTGCCCCTCCCTCTCTCTCGCATCAGGAGGGGCGGGAGGGAAGTCCTAGGCCCCCTCCTCGCTGCTTGCACCGTTCCCGCCTTTCTTCGTTCACTGACTGAAGGAAGAGGGGTGGGACTGGCGCGAGCAGCGAGGAGGGGCGGCGGGACTTCTCTCCGCCCCTCCTCTCTCTCTCACGTCAGGAGGGGCGGAGGGAAGTCCTAGGCCCCCTCCTCGCTGCTCGTGCCGACCCCGCCCCTCTTCCTTCAATGAAGGAAGAGGGGCGGGGCTGGCGTGAGCAGCACGGAGGGGGCGCTTCTGCCGCTGCGCATGCGCACTTTCAATTTTTTTTCAATTTTTAATTTTTTTTTTGAATTTTTTTTGAATGAATTTTTTTTGAAATTTTTTTTGAATTTTTTTTGGGGTGGTCCGGACTTGCTGTCCCTCCCATGGGTGTCGCCCAAGGCCATGGCCTAGGGTGGCCTTATGGGTAATCCGGGCCTGTTTGGGGGTCCCTTGCAAATCTATGATACTATATCTATCACACACACATCTACATACAGCCATCACTGTGGTACAAACACCTAACGATTCACCTTCCTCCTCAGACTTGCAAGCACTGTTGTTTCCTCTATTTCCTAGCCATTATCAGCACCCTCTCCTTCCGGAAGCAGGATTCCTCCTTCAGCGCCTGGAGAGACGGGGAGAGCAGCACCTGGTGAGTCCCGGCCCTTGAAGGCAGGATCGGGTCCAGTGTAGTTTCAGAAGAAGAGCTGCTCCTCCAAGACAAGGTGGCGCTCCCTTCCTGCGCCACCTTGTCTTGCCCTTGCCACTCCTCTGAACAGCAAAGGGAGCCAGAGGTTGGATGGGAAGAAGTCCCTGGGAGACTGGCATTTCTCTTCCTGTTTACATATCTATGTCTGCCTGTCTGTCTATCTATCTCTAGATCTACACACACGTTCTCTGCTTGTCTCTATCTAACTGTCTATCATCACTCTCTCCTATCTTGTCATCCACCCACCCATCTATCTATCTATCTATCTATCTATCTATCTATCTATCCTTTCTCTCTTGTCATCTGTCTTTCTGTCTGTCTATCTTTCTCTCGCTAACCTACCTACCTATCACCTTTCTTTATCATCTTGTCATCTATCTATCTATCTATCTATCTATCTGTCATCTCTCTCATCTTGTTTATTCTATATCTATCTATCTTCCCTTTCTCTCTTGTCATCTGTCTTTCTACCTGCCTATCACCTTTCTTTATCATCTTGTCATCTATCTATCTATCCATCCTATCTATCTTTTCATCCCTCAATCATCTATCTATCTACCTACCTACGTACCTACCTACTATCCTGCAGCTTGGGAGAGGAGGAGGAAGGGACGGCGGCACGAAGAAAAAAGAAGAAGGACAGGGCATTTCCCCAACCAGCCTCCAATCTGCCATGACTCCGCCATGACTCCCGCCCCTTGCTTGTTGAAGCCGCGTGGAGGAGGATCCCCACCTACTGAAGCCCGTCCACCGCTCCTGCTCCTCCTCTGTGAGAGAGCTGAAGCCGGGGGGAGGGGGGGGCATGACGCAGCCTGGCTCTGCCCTCTCCCCCCAGCTTCAGCACTCCCACAGCTTCGCCAGCCTTGAGGGGGCAGTGTCAAGCCAGTGATGGCAGAGCCAGCACAATGCTGGCTTGCCCCTCAAAGCTGGCGGCTGTGGGAGAACTGAAGCCAGGGGCGGGGCATGGCGCGCGACCTGGCTCCGCCCCTCCCCAGCTTTAGCACTCCCACAGCTTCACCAGCCTTGAGGGGCAGTGCTAAGCCAGCGGTGGCAGAGCCAGCACAATGCTGGCTTGGCACTGCCCACTCAAGGCTGGAGAAGCTGTGGGAGAGATGAAGCCAGGAGGGGCGGGGCATGGTGTGGCCTGGCTCCTCCCTGGCTTCATTTTGTGCACTCCCAGCAGCTGCTCCCAGCAGCTCACCATCCCCCAGCCGTTCTTTACTGTGTTAGAGTGTCATTTTGTGTCATTTTGGTTGGTGGTGATCTATCTATCTATCTATCTATCTATCTATCTATCTATCTATCTATCTATCTATCTACCATCCCTCCCTCTCTTGTAAACTATCATCTGTCAGTCTGTCTGTCTATCTGTCTGTCTATCTATCTATCTATCTATTTATCCATCCTCTCTTTCATCTATCTATCTATCTATCTATCTACCATCTCTCCCTCTCTTGTAAACTATCATCTGTCAGTCTGTCTGTCTATCTGTCTGTCTATCTATCTATCTATTTATCCATCCTCTCTTTCATCTATCTATCTATCTATCTACCATCTCTCCCTCTCTTGTAAACTATCATCTGTCAGTCTGTCTGTCTATCTGTCTGTCTATCTATCTATCTATTTATCCATCCTCTCTTTCATCTATCTATCTATCTATCTACCATCTCTCCCTCTCTTGTAAACTATCATCTGTCAGTCTGTCTGTCTATCTGTCTGTCTATCTATCTATCTATTTATCCATCCTCTCTTCATCTATCTATCTATCTATCTATCTACCATCTCTCCCTCTCTTGTAAACTATCATCTGTCAGTCTGTCTGTCTATCTGTCTGTCTATCTATCTATCTATTTATCCATCCTCTCTTTCATCTATCTATCTATCTATCTACCATCTCCCTCTCTTGTAAACTATCATCTGTCAGTCTGTCTGTCTATCTGTCTGTCTATCTATCTATCTATTTATCCATCCTCTCTTTCATCTATCTATCTATCTATCTACCATCCCTCCCTCTCTTGTAAACTATCATCTGTCAGTCTGTCTGTCTATCTGTCTGTCTATCTATCTATCTATCTATTTATCCATCCTCTCTTTCATCTATCTATCTATCTATCTATCTATCTACCATCTCTCCCTCTCTTGTAAACTATCATCTGTCAGTCTGTCTGTCTATCTGTCTGTCTATCTATCTATCTATTTATCCATCCTCTCTTTCATCTATCTATCTATCTATCTATCTACCATCTCTCCCTCTCTTGTAAACTATCATCTGTCAGTCTGTCTGTCTATCTGTCTGTCTATCTATCTATCTATTTATCCATCTATCTATCTATCTATCTATCTATCTATCTATCTATCTATCTACCATCTCTCCCTCTCTTGTAAACTATCATCTGTCAGTCTGTCTGTCTATCTGTCTGTCTATCTATCTATCTATCTATCCTCTCTTTCATCTATCTATCTATCTATCTATCTATCTATCTATCTATCTACCATCTCTCCCTCTCTTGTAAACTATCATATCATCTGTCAGTCTGTCTGTCTGTCTATCTGTCTGTCTATCTATCTATCTATATCATCAATCTGTCTGTCTATCTATCTCTCTATCATCTATCTATCTATCTATCTATCTACCATCTCTCCCTCTCTTGTAAACTATCATCTGTCAGTCTGTCTGTCTATCTGTCTGTCTATCTATCTATCTATCTATTTATTTATCCATCCTCTCTTTCATCTATCTATCTATCTATCTATCTATCTACCATCTCTCCCTCTCTTGTAAACTATCATCTGTCAGTCTGTCTGTCTATCTGTCTGTCTATCTATCTATCTATCTATTTATCCATCCTCTCTTTCATCTATCTATCTATCTATCTATCTACCATCTCTCCCTCTCTTGTAAACTATCATCTGTCAGTCTGTCTGTCTATCTGTCTGTCTATCTATCTATCTATCTATCTATTTATCCATCCTCTCTTTCATCTATCTATCTATCTATCTATCTATCTATCTATCATCTCTCCCTCTCTTGTAAACTATCATCTTTCATTGTCTTGTGTCTATCTGTATTCTATCCATCTGTCTGTCTCCATCGTTCATCTATCTATCTATCTATCTATCTATCTATCTACCACCCCTCCCTCGCTTGTAAACTATCATCTGTCTGTCTATCTGTTTATCTATCTCTACCATCTCTCCCTCTCTTGTAAACTATCATCTGTCTGTCTGTCTATCTATCTATCTATCTATCCTCTCTTTCATCTATCTATCTATCTATCTATCTATCCTCTCTTTCATCTATCTATCTATCTATCCATCCATCATCTCTCTCAACTTGTCTTTATCTGTCTATCTACTCTCCCTCATCTCTCTCTTTCTCATATCTATCTATTTATTACCCCCTCTAATCTTTTATCTGTTGTGTCTCTATCTATCTATCTATCTATCTATTTTTCATCTATTATCTATCATCTCTCTTATCTTCTTATCTATCTATCTATCTATCTATCTATCTATCTATCTACCCATCTATGTATGATTTTTTACGGTCTATGACCACCACATAAAATGGGGCACAGATGCCCAAGGAAGGGGAATCGCAGTTCCCAAACAGGTCAAATATAAAAGCAGATTAAAAAACATGCTATAAAAAAGAAAACAGATTAAAAAGACAAGTTAAATTACAATTTAGAAAGCAGGTCTGTGTCTAACAGAAGGTTTTTCAAATTTTGTTACATAGTGTTATTTATTTCTTTCCCATTCTGGACGTTCCCCAATTCTCCTATTTCGAGAAGCGCCTGGCTTCCCAAGTTCCTCAAATCCCAAGTTCCTCAAAAGGAAAAGTCATTCAAAACTATCCACAAAGTTGTGAAAATAGCCAGCCTGTTGAGTCCATGCCATCCTTTGATGCCGTAGGGTCACGGCTTTTGCCCTCCGGATCTTTGGGCAAGTCCACAACTACGTCCCAGTGGATCAGAATTCTCTGTGCAACACTCTGACATGGATGATTGACATGTGTCAAATGAATGACGGGTCTTTCCGAGAAGTTTCGTCCTATCAACCAATAAAACTACAAGTAGGTTTGGTTTTTTTTACAAAAAAATATTTTTTTAACAAAAAAATAATTACAAAATATAATAATTATTATTAATAATAATAATTATTATTATTATTAATAATAATAATTATTTATATAATAATAAAATAATAACTTGGAATTTGGTGGAGCCTGGAGGTTTATTTCTGAGGCCGAGTGGCCATCTGTCGGGAGGGATCGGGTGGTGTCTTCCTATAGGAGGGGGTGGTCTTTTGGGATCTCTTCCAACTGTATGAAAAGATATTTCTCAAAGAAGTAGGTATTTTTTGAAATCCTGTCCTTAACCATGTATTTGAATGTTTATTTTGCAAAAGGGGACGTTACCGAAAGAAAAAAAAGAAAACACGTTGTACTTGACTGCCTTCACTCTGATTGGGTTCGCCAAAGCAATTCATATATGCCCATTGCTGGTGAGTAAGGCCACTTTTTCCTCATTGGCATCCTCATTGCTATATCTCTCTATATATCTATCATCTATCTATCTATCTATCTATCTATCTATATAAAGGAAGAGTCGTCATGGAACGACTGTCCCAAACAGAGAAACCTTACAACGCAGAAACACCAAACTTGCCAACAGAAATAGGCCTCAAGCAAGGTATGTTTGTAGCAAAGAAACTTTCCCACCCAAAACCTAAAAGGCCCCCAAAACAACAAGTAAAAAAACTACATTTCCCAGCATCCTCTGAGGCTGCCAACGACTCTCCCAGCCTCTACATTCTGACAACATGATTGGCTGCCAATAAGGGCGGATTTGCATAACTCCTGTACTGGCCAGCCAACATGAACATTCCGACCCATAATAAACTGTCAGAGGAGGATAAGGCAAAGGGCTGAGGCACAAACACAAACGCCCAATTCACTTCCCACAGAAAATTTACACCCCTACAAATCACAGACCACGCCCAAAATTGACAGTAAGGCTTCATTAACTTAATTTCCCTGACTAGGCCTCACTTAATGGAATGCTGTTTACACTCTGAATTGACAGTAAGGCTTCATTAACTTGATTCTCCCGACTAGGCCTCAGCTCATTGGACATTGTGTATGGCCTGAATTGACAGTAAGGCTTCATTAACTTGCTGTTCCTAACTAGGCCTCAGCTCATGGGACATTGTGTATGGCCTGAATTTACAGTAACCTACCTTGGCACACAGAGCCCCTATGACCCACGCTACATTCTACTACAGTTTGGAGGAGGGTGGACCATGGATTATGGGACTTGAAGTACCTCCATGGATAATGGGATTTGTACTACTTCAAAACCCATCATTCCCCACAGACTACTGTGTCCAAGAACCAAGACCGATAACGACCAAACTTGGCAAACAATGCACCCCATGACCCACACTCCATCCGACTGCAGATTAGAGGAGGACACACCATGGATAATGGGATTTCAAGTACCTCTACTCCCTTCCAAAGTACCCCACCCACACAAGCATCAACCTCTACATCAACACAGCAGACGGAAAGACAAAAAACATTGTATATCCACAAGCTATGCAGAACGCCAGCAACACCACACAACAACAACTCCCCAGGACTCCAAGATCCCACCCACCAAAACAACCCACAACAACACAGCCATGACCCCAACAACACCATAACTAGCAACAACTCCAACCCTTACATACTCAGACTTCCTCGCATCTCCAAAATAGGGCACAGCAACGCGTGCCGGGTACAGCTAGTTACATATAATAAAAGTCAGTGTTTGCGGGCGGTAGGTGGGTGGTGCGACCGAGCGAATATGTGCCAACGTTTCGATTGATGCCACTCCGGGATTATTTGTATAAATGGCTCCAACTGACCAGCCTCAGAACTCCAACCCTCTAAGGCAGTGTTTCCCAACCAGTGTGCCGTGGCACACTAGTGTGCCGTGAGCGATCATCAGGTGTGCTGTGGGAAATTGGAACCTCCAATACCCTTTCAGTACTTTCTGTTGGTAATGAGAGTTCAATATGCCAAGTTTGGTTCAATTCCATTGTTGCAAGAGTTCAGGATGCTCTTTGATTGTGTGTTAATTATAAATCCCAGAAACTGTAACTCCCAAATGTCAAGGTCTATTTTCCCCAAACTCCATCTGTGTTCGCATTTGGGCATATTGAGTATTCATGCCAAGTTTGGTCCTGATCCAACATTGTTTGGGTTTTTTTTTTTCTTGGTTATGGGAGTTCTGTGTGGGAAGTTTGTGTCTTTCTGCCATTCCTGCCAGGATATCTATGTTGTGTTCACCGAAGCATGTCCAGGTTTCACACGGAGTGTATAAATACATTTAAAAACGTATTAACTATATGTATTACTGTGTTAGAGTGTCATTATGATTGGTGGTGTGCCCCAGGATTTTGTAAATGTAATAAATGTGCCGCGGCTCAAAAAATGTTGAAAAACACTGCTCTAAGGCACCAGACAGAGGTGATTGGTTGCCACTGACAGACAATTTGCATAAATGACTGTGATAGGCCAGCAATACAGAATGCAACTGAATACTTGCGAGCTGTGCATATAGCCACTGATTGGCGACAGTTGACAGTTTTTTTTTCCAGTTGGCAATGGAATGTTCATTTTCTGAGAGGATTTCACTACAGGCACTACTAGCATTACAAGCTAGGCCCAAAAATAGACATACATCCTTCCAGCCAAAGGTGAAAACACCACTTTTCCCAACAGGCCTCAGCCTGAATTGACAGTAAGGCTTCCTAGGCCTCAGCCTAAATTGACAGTACGACTTCCTAGGCCTCAGCCTAAATTGACAGTAAGGCTTCCTAGGCCTCAGCCTAAATTGACAGTAAGGCTTCCTAGGCCTCAGCCTAAATTGACAGTAAGGCTTCCTAGGCCTCAGCCTAAATTGACAGTAAGGCTTCCTAGGCCTCAGCCTAAATTGACAGTAAGGCTTCCTAGGCCTCAGCCTGAATTGACAGTAAGGTTTCCTAGGCCTCAGCCTAAATTGACAGTAAGGCTTCCTAGGCCTCAGCCTAAATTGACAGTAAGGCTTCCTAGGCCTCAGCCTAAATTGACAGTAAGGCTTCCTAGGCCTCAGCCTAAATTGACAGTAAGGCTTCCTAGGCCTCAGCCTAAATTGACAGTAAGGCTTCCTAGGCCTCAGCCTAAATTGACAGTAAGGCTTCCTAGGCCTCAGCCTGCATTGACAGTAAGGCTTCCTAGGCCTCAGCCTGAATTGACAGTAGGGTTCCCACGCCTCAGCCTGAACTTCAGCCTGAATGGACATTAAAGCCTAGGCCTCAGCCTGAATTGAATTGACAGCCAAGGCTAAAGCCTAGGCCTCAGCCTAAATTGACAGCAAGGCTTCCTAGGCCTCAGCCTAAATTGACAGTAAGGGTTCCTAGGCCTCAGCCTGAATGGACATTAAGGCTTCCTAGGCCTCAGCCTGAATTGACAGTAAGGTTTCCTAGACCTCAGCCTGAATGGACATTAAAGCTTCCTAGGCCTCAGCCTGAATTGACAGTAAGGGTTCCTAGGCCTCAGCCCATTTCAAATAAGCCAGGCATCGCCGGGTCCCAAAGCTAGTATAAATATAAATATAAATATTAGGGCTGTTCTACAATTTCGGATATGCCTGAATTTTTGAAGTTTTTCGGATACTTCTGACTTTTTAGGCAATTTCGAGGCAGCCCTCCCAACAAGAATTCTGAATCCCGAATTTCGGAATTCCGAATTTTGGATGTTTTATTTATTTATTTATTTATTTGTTTGATTGATTTCTAGGCCGCCACTCCCAGGTGGCTCGGGGCGGCTCACAAATGTAACCGAACACAGCAGATAAAACATTAAACATTAAAATTCAACATTAAAAACATTAAAACAATAAGCATTGAACAACAATATTAAGAATGCCAGGTATGGTTAGGCTAACTTAGATTGCGAAGGCCTTCCGGAACAACCAGGTCTTACAAGCTTTCCGGAAAGCCAGGATGTTATGAATGTCATTTCCGAATTTTCTTGCTGATTGCTCATTGGCTGATGGCTAACAGCTGACTCTCCCTTCTGCTGATTTTTTTTGCCCATTTTTGAAAGCGGACGCCATCTCTGAAAATTTCCGAATTTCGGAAATACTTCCGAATCCATTTCGAAATTTTCCGAAAATTTTTCGGAAGTCCATATAATCCCAAACGACAGCTACAATTAGATCCAAAACGAGTTTCGAAACGTTTTTAACCTTTCTTTTGACCTTCCTGGATCTGTCACTAATCTTTCCGCCTTGGCCTTTGCAGAAAGCCGAAGAGGCCAAAAACAGGGCGGTGGATTACCTGCTGCAGAACGTGGAATCTGCGCAGAGCTCCTTCACCTTGGCCATCGCGACATACGCACTCACCCTGACCCGAATGAACAACCTCAAGGCACGGCGGGCCTACGCTTCGCTCAAGGCCAAAGCGGTGGTCATCGGTAAAGACAACAAAGGCATAAGGCGTTGTATGCATGGCAATGTAGACCCAGCCTTTGTCACAAATGATGGCAGAAGTGGGTTAGACTGGATGGCCCTTGGGATCTCGTCCAACTTTCGGATTCATTCATTCATTCATTGTGTCTTCCTTTTGGCAAATTGATTGATAGATTGATTGTGTCTTCCTTTATGGCAGATTGATCAATTGTGTCTTCCTTTATAGTAGACTAGCTGAACCCGGCACGCGTTGCTGTGCCCTATGTGTTTTGTGTGTGTATATACAGTATGTGTATGTTTGTGTGTATATATGTGTGTGTATGTGTGTTTATATTTGTGTGTGTGTATGTATATGTGTGTGTGTGTATATTTGAGGGTATGTATGTGTGTGTTTATATATGTGTATGTGTGTATATATGTGTATATGTGTTTATGTGTATGTATATGTGTATATATGTGTATGTGTTTATGTGTGTGTATATGTGTATGTGTATGCGTATATATATGTGTGTGTATGTGTATTTATATGTGTGTGTGTATTTATATGTGTGTGTGTGTATGTGTGTGTGTATGTGTGTGTATATATGTATATGTGTATGTGTGTGTTTATGTGTGTGTATATGTGTATGTGTATGCGTATATATATATGTGTGTGTATGTGTATTTATATGTGTGTGTGTGTATGTGTGTATATATGTGTGTATATATGTGTGTGTATATGTGTATGTGTGTGTTTATGTGTATGTATATGTGTATATATGTGTATGTGTTTATGTGTGTGTATATGTGTATGTGTATGTGTATATATATGTGTGTGTATGTGTATTTATATGTGTGTGTATATGTGTATGTGTGTATATTTGTGTTTGTATATATTTGCCTCGCCCGCCGCTTCCTCGCCCTTTTTTGCCATTGTCAGGGCACTCCTTGGCCCTCTGTGTGGCTCTGCGAGGCCAGGGCCCCCATTTTCCCCTGGTCCTCCGGAGGGCATTCAGGCGGGGAGGAGGTTTCGCTCTCCCAGTGGAGAGCAGGTGAGGGCGCCGGGCTCCGGCTACACTCCGGAGCCCTCCACGCGGCCGCCGTTGGTCCCTGGCAGCCGCCATCATGCTTAGGTGGATTTCCGGCTGTAAGGGGCAGGACTTCCGGTTCCTGGTAGGCATTGCGTTTTGTCCACGTCTCGTGCTGTGTCCTTTTTCTTGGGGGACAACTTCCGGCGGAGCCTTTTTGTCCGGACCAGAAGTGGTCCGGGCGCCATTTTATTTGTAGTTTTTTGGGGTTTTTTTCCTTTTTGGTCTCTCGGTCCCCCGGTCGCCCTGAGAAGCAGCGGAGATGGCCAGGAGAGGCCCACCCAAAGCCCCAGAAGCCGCTGAGGGCGAGGGGCTGGGGTTCACCTCGTGGCCACAGAAGCTGAGCTGCCTCCCTGCTGTAGCATGGAAGAGTTGTGCCGCTTGGCCGGCCTGGCTTAGGATCGGGCGAAGCCGCGGCCGACGCCGGATCCTCCCATAGGTTTGAATGGCGGATTTTTGGGGGTCGTGTTTAGGGGTCTTCCGAGGTATCTAGGGCGGGTTTTTTGTGCCCCGATTGTACCTCGTGGTCTGTGGAAATGTGTTCGGTGGGTTTTGTGGTTCTGGGTGTTATAGTTTGCCCGTCTATGATCGTCAATGCACGGACCTTCTCTTTTTATATATATAGACTAGCTGTGCCCTGCCACGCGTTGCTGTGGCCTATAGTAAGAATTTTCAAAGAAGAAGTAGCTATCTGGACTATTATGAAAGAGAGGCACCTACCTATTTCTTCCCCTTTTTTCTTCCCCTTTCTCTCCTTTCTTCCTTCTCTACCTCTTTCTTTCATTCCTTCCTTCGCTATTTGGTTTCATCCTTCCTTCTCTCTTTCCTTCCTTCCCTCCTTTTCTCTTCCCTTTCTCTGCTTCTTCCTTTGTCTCCTTCCTTCCTTTCCTGTTTCTTTCCTTCGTTCTCCTTCCTTCTTTACCTCTTTCCTGCCTTTCCTTTCCTTTTTTCCTTCCCTCTTTCTTTCCCTCTCTCCTTCTCTTTCCTTCCTTCCCCCTTTCCTTCCTTCCCTTTTGCCCTCAATCCTTTCTTCTCTCCTTCCTTCCTGTCTGTTCTACCCTAACTCTATTCTATGAATCTATTTAATATAGCAATATATAATAGTATTATATTATGCTGTATAGTAATATGTATACTCAATGTGTGTGTGTGTGTGTGGGTAATATATAAAGTACTGTAATTATCCAGCCAGTCATCCAACATCCATTCATGTGTGAGCGCGCGTGTGTGTCTACACTGCCATATAATCCAGTCCTAAATAGATAATCTGGATTTTACATGGCAGTGTGGGAGGGAGGGAGGAAGAGAGGAGTGATGGAGAAGAGGAAAGGGAGGGAGGGAAAGAAGTAAAGGAAGGAGAGGGAAGGGAAGTAGAAAAAGGGAGGAAGGGAAAGAAGGAGGGAGGGAAGAAGGGGGTTGGAGTGAATGGGCTTTAGGGCTCCCTTCTAATTGGTTGGCCATCTGTTGTAAGGGCTTCGATGGTGTCTTCTTTTACTGCCCAGTGAGGTTGGGCTAAATGGACTTTGAGGCTCCTTTCCAAGCAATGTCTGTTCCGTGTGTCCAGTTGGATTGCAACCCCTATTACCCCCATCATGACACCGTCCTCCTTCCCTTATGCTGTGAGAGTGTGTGTGGGGAGACAGTCAGAGTGTAGTCTCCCTCCCTCTTCCCTCCCTCTATCCCCCCCCCCGCTTCTGCCCTTTGATCCCTGTCTTAGCCATCGTTGGTGCTGCCACCTCAGAGCCCTCCTCCTCTTCCTTTTGTCACCGCGCACCCTTGCCCATGAGGTCCCTTTTCCTTCTCCCGCCTCACCTTCCAAGGACTGCAAAGGCAAAGGGGAAGTAAAGTGGCCTCGCTGGTTGTGTGCTCGTGCGCCGGGGTGGGGCTCTCATTCTCTCTCTCTCATTCTCTCTCTCTCTATCTCTCTCTCTCTCTCTGTCTCTCTCGCTCTCTGTCTGGCCAGCCCACCTCCCCCCCCCCCCCCGGTCGCTGCATCCTCTCCCCCAGAGCATCCGGCGTGAAAGGCCCTGGCGTTGTTTATCTCCTCAGCCCCTCCTCTTTCTGTGGACTCCTGGTCTTCCTTCCCCAGGGCCCAAAAGGCCCTCGGCTGCCCTGGGATGCGCCTGGAAAAAGGAAGGATCTGGCTGGCTACTTACTTTTTCCAGGCGCTTCCCAGGGCAGCCGAGGGCCTTCTGTAGCTTGAAAGGGTACTGGGAAATGTAGTCTTTGCGGGTGTGCTTTGTTTTTTTTTGAGAGGGCGCATGCGCAGTGGCCGTGTTTGGTGAAATGGATCCTGGGAAGTGTAGTTTAGCATTGCAGGAGGGAAGTTTGGACGTTTGGAGGGAAGATTGTGCCGGCGAAGCGTGTGAGGGATGGTTGGCGTTGAAGGTAAGGGAAGTGTGTGAGTGTCTGGTGTTGCGTGGGAGTTGGAATGCATGGTAGTGTGGTTGTTGTGTATGTATGTGTAATCGGTGTAATTTTGTGTGGGTTTGTGTAGGGGGATGGGTGAAGTGTAGTTGTGTGCTGGTCGCATAGCGTGGATGGGGCGTGTGTGTGGATTGTACAGTGCGGGAAGGAGGAGAGGAGAAGTGTGTAGTGGTGATGGAATTGTGGGTTGAATTTGGTAAGAATGGTGTTGGTAGGGAGGCAGGCTGGCGTGTTTGGGGAGTATGTCGTGGATCGGCTGTTCGGGCGCCATGTGTTTGGGGAGGGGAGTGTGCGTTGGTATGTTGTTGTGTGGGGGCCGTGGGAAGGGTGAGGGAGTGTGGTGCACATGTGGGTAGATGCTGCTGGGAAGGTTGGGGCGTTTGTTGCGGGAGGCTTTTGCGGCATGTGTGTGTTTTGCGCGGATCGGCTGTTTGGGCGCCATGTGCGTGGGGAGGGGTGGCGTGTTTGTTGATTTTTTGTTGTGTGGGGGCCGTGGGAAGGAGGGAGGGATGGTTGTGTACATGTTGTTGGAGGCTGGTGGGATGGGTGTGGGTTTTTGTGGCGGGGAGTCTTTGTTGGCGGCGGGGATCTCAGTGCTGTGTATCAGCTGCTCGGCCGCCATGTGCGTGGGGAGGGTGGGATTGTTTGTTGTTTCCTGGTTTTTGGGGGTGGTGGGTTGGCTTGAGGGTGTGCTGTGTGTATGTGTGTGTTTTGTTTAGGATCGTGGGAAGGGGCGAGGGAATGGTGTGGTTTGTTTTGGAGTGGGGCGCGTGGCTCCCTGTACTGCTGGATGTGTTCGGGCTGAGGAACCTTGGCTGGCATGTGCGAACGTTCGAAACGGTCGCGCTGGCAGCGGAGAGGGTGGGGGGAGGGGCGCTGCGGTTTTGAGGGGGGTCGTGTTTGGGGGTGTTGTGAGGGATTTAGGTCCGGTTTTTTGCGCCACGAATGTTCCTGCAAGTATGTTTGTGACTGTTGTCAAGTATCGTGGTTCTGGGTCTTATAGTTTCTTTGTCTATGAGCGTCAAAAACGGACGCTCTCTTTTTATATATATAGATGAATGGAGGATGGATTCATTAATGGATTGTGTTTTTCTTTATAGTAGATTGATTAATTGATTCATTCATTCATTGTGTCATCCTTTATGTTAGATGGATGGATGGATTCATTAATTGATTGTGTTTCTCTTTTAGGGAACCCACCCAAGTATCGTTTCTGGAGGGATTCTGCATCGGACATCAGCCAGACCTCGGAGGGGACGTCCCGTATGGTGGAGACCACTTCCTACGCCGTGCTGGCCGCTCTCCTGCGTGGAGACCAGCCCTATGCCAATCCCATTGTGCACTGGCTCTCGGAGCAGCAGAGATACGGCGGAGGATTTCATTCTACGCAGGTACCACTCTCCCAGGCAAAGGAAAAGGCATACAAATATAGATAGATAGATCCAAGAATAAATAGATACCGTGTTTCCCCGAAAGTATGACACCCCGATTGTAAGTCGTATCGGGGTGTCAGAGGGTCGGCTTATATAAGCCGTACCCGAAAGTAAGGCGATACCGCGGGCGGCATGGCGTGGCTTCCTGGCTGGGCGACGAGAGGCTCCCAGAGGGGCTCAAGGGGGCCCGGAATCCTCCTCCTCTTCCTCCCAGCGGCGCCTTTCCCTCTCGCCGGTTCCGCCCCTCCCTTCAGTGAAGGGAGGAGGGGCGGGCCGCTGCGAGAGGGAAAAGCGCCGGCGGAGTCCCCACCCGCCGCGGCGACTCAGGCGTCTTTCCCCGCCGCCGCCCCCGCTTGCCCGTGCTCCAAACACGAGCGGGGCGGCAGCGAAAAGCACCTAAGTCGCCGTGCGGGCGGGACTTCCGCCAGCGCCTTCTCCCTCGCGCCGGATCCGCCCCCCTCCCTTCACTGAAGGGAGGAGGGGCGGAGCCGCTGCCAGCGGGGGGCGGGGCCGATTGCAGGGGTCGGGGCGGGGGTGGGGTCGCTCGCATAGCCCCTCCTCCTTCACCCGGGCCCCGGCATTGCTCGGATCCCGGGTGAAGGAGGAGGCTATGGAGGAAGAAGGCAGCCGGCTCCCCCGCCCTTCCTAGCAGTAGGCGGCGCCAAGGGTGGTGCGTCACCCCACGCCTCTGACACGCCGCCCTTGGCACCGCCTACTGCTCCTTTCGGCGGTTCCCCCCTCCCTAGGAAGGGCGGCGCGGAGAGAGGATGGAGGCGGTGCAGGGAGGAGGAGCTGGCTCCCTTCCTTCTCCCTGCACCGCCCCCGGCTGCCATTTTTTCAAAAAAAATTTTTTCAAAAAAATATTTTTTTTTAAAAAAAAAATTTACAAAAAAATCTTCCAGGAGGGTAGCGGGGGCCGTGTCCAACAGGCTGGGGGGCCGTGTACAGCCCGCGGGCCACCTGATGGACAACCCTGGTGTAGGTAGATACATAGATACATATAGATACATGGATAGATACATAGATACACACATACATAGAAGTATGTGTAGATAGATAGACATTCTGTCGCGATCAGATGCCACTCAAAAAAGCCAAGCCAGATAAAAGCAACAAAGTTTATTTACAATTCTTCTGTGTCTTCAGGGCACAAAAGGAGAACAAAAATAATGCTTAAAGGCAACATAAACACACAAAAGTCCCAATCCTGGAGAAAACAAACCCAAATCTTAGTCAATTGACACTCAAAACCCACTAACTATCTAACTAAAGAAGAGAATGCTTGCAAAAGCTCCAAATGCAGCAGCCGAAACGTAGTCAAAGAGACAGTCCGAAGGTAGTTAACCAGATGTCAATCAAGGGAGGCAGCAGAGCGGAAATGTGGAAACTGGAATCCCAGGAACACGAGGGCGGAGGTCCACACAGGAAACGTTCAGGAGCTAATGCAGGAGACAGTAATGCCATAATCCCAGCCCCCAAAGTCCCAATGCCCCCTTCTTCCCTCTTGTAATACGATACCCCGCTTCAGTATGCAGCAGCACTCACTTCGGTCTTGCAAATCCCAAGCCATGCCAAAGGGAACACACGGCAATGGCAACTAAACACATAAGACAACATCAAACCAAAACTCCGTTCCCTTTCTTCCAGCTGCCCTGGCAGCAAGGAACCTAACAGCAGAGAGACAAACTCCAACTCACATTCAGTATATATCACGAAATACCCAGGCCAGGAATCAGCATCAGAAAAGAAACGCAAAGAACTTCACCCAGCAACACTTTGTCCCGCCGCAAAGTCCAGGGGCTAAGCGTCCTCCTTATATCCTACAAACAATTCGCCACCGCCCTTAATCTGATGACTCCTCACTATCATCCTGAGCAGCTGCGATTGCATCTTCAGCTGTTGATGCCTGACTTTCCCTCCACTGGTGCCATCTCCTGTCCGTACTTAGCGTTTGCCAGTCTGTTTCTCCCACAGACCCCTCTGGCCACTCACTATCACTGCTGAACCCGAAAAAGCTGTCTGAAGACGTTGGAGCTTCACATACATTTTGCACTTCCATTACCACAGTCCAGTCCAGCTCTTCCTCTGAATCGTCCCCTTCACTTTGACTCCCATCATGTCCTGAAAAGCCTTCAAAAGCATCACTGTCAGTGGATTCCCTAAGTATTTGCCGGATTTTCTTTCGTTGCAAAGACCCCTCATCACTTGAGTCACGTGTAGATCACTTTCTACACAGCCCAGTATTGCTCCCAGAACGACCCATCTCCATGTCGGACGCTGAGTCATTGCTAAAATTACTATCAGCTGAAGCTGAGCTGACGTCAGATGCCGAAGCAGCAGCCTCACTACTAGATGTAACCTGAGCCATAGGCTCAGTTACCACATATACCTACAGTACATACTAGGGTTGGTCTCTGCGGTTTAAAATTATTCGAAATCGGATTAAATTTGTATAAAAAGTTAATTTAATTGTTTTTTGAACCATGTGCTCCAACCCAGAAGTATAATTCCTTTACCGAACCTGGGGGCTGCCAATTTTCTTAATTATTGTAATTAGATCGTATCTTCCCTCTCAGTTATTCTAACAGGAATATTTATCTCCTCCAAAATAGCTTTTCAGGGTACTTACAGACATATCAGGGCCCTTTGCCTGGTCGGAGGATAATTAAAGTCAAAGGCCTCCTGGAGGAAGTGAAGAAGCAAGGGGAACCATAGAGAAAAAATGGAGGCTCCTAGAGCGCCTTGGAGGACTGAAGGGAAAATAGCACTTTAAACTTCCAGAAAATCGGGGTAGATAGAAGGAAAGGAGAAGCAGAGAATAAAGGCTGAAAGAAGAGGAGGAGGGAGTGACAAGATCACAGAGTGAAGAAGGAAAAACTACAGAAGCAAAGGGATACCATAGAGAAGAACCAGGACTCCTAGAGCGCCTTGGAGGATTGAAGGGGGAAATGCCTTTGCGCGCTTTTCCTCCGACCAGGCAAAAGGGCCGCACACTCAGCACTGTGATACTCTGTAAGTCACCCTAAAAAGCCATTTTGGAGAAGGTTGATATATTCCTGTTACAACTGACTAACTAACTAACTAACTAATTTTATTATTTATGTGTCGCCCTCCACAAATGTGCTCCGGGCGACTTACACAGCTTGGCATTTACAGTACTAAAATATTAAAATATTAAAATATTGGAATAGACAGATTCCAGGTCACTGATTGTCATTCATGCATATGCTGTTCTAAATAGCCGTGTCTTAAGTGCCGCCAGAAATGAAGGCAGGTCGAGAATGGCTCTTTGGTCTGGCGGCAGAGAGTTCCACAGGACAGGGGCCACAGCGGAGAAAGATCTCTGTCTCGTGGACTCCAGATGAGCCTCTCTCAGACCTGGGGCACAGAAAAGGTTCTCGTAGGCTGGCCGTGGTGCTCTCAGATGGATAGATGGTATCAGACGGTCTCTTAGTTAAGGACCCTGGCCCCGCAAGGCCTTAACTGTCAGGGTCAGGGTCTTATAAAGGATTCTGTACTCGACCGGCAGCCAGTGCAAACGCTGTAAGGATGGTGTGATGTGGCATCTCATTGGCGTTTTTGTGAGGAGCCTGGCGGCAGCATTTTGTACAATCTAGATCTTGCGAGTTACTGGCCAAGGTAGACCCACGTATAAAGCGTTGCAGTAATCCAGCCTTGATGTAACCGTGGCATGGATTACAGTGGCTAGCGCCTCCGTTGGTAGATAGGGCGCCAGTTGCCTCGCTTGACGTAGGTGGAAAAAGGCCCTTTTGCTCGTGGAGGCAATCTGGGCCTCCATCGTCATGTTAGAGTCCAGGATGACACCGAGGCTCTTCACAGTGGAGGATGGGGTCAGCGGTTCCCCTTCGAAGGGTGGCAGTGGGTTGACTAGTTCTGATGGACGGCCCGGCCACAAAATTTCAGTCTTTGCTGGATTTACTTTCAGTTTGTGAGCCCGTAGCCATCTCGTCACTGCTCCTAGGCACTGGGCAAAGTTGTCAGGCACCGAGGTTGCTCCAGGTTCCAGCTTTAGGAGGAGCTGAGTGTCGTCGGCATACTGGTAGCTATGGCGGTCCGCCTGGGCTTGGCTGGAGTGACTACGTTAACAGCTCTAAGCACCCTATGCCCAGGGGATGCGGCTTGCCTTCCTGTGAGGGAGAGGGCCCCAAAGACTTGACAGAACCAAGCTTCTGGTACAAAGTAACAAAGTTTATTAACACGAGACACAAAGATGGAAGTGTCTGGCTCCAAAACTTTTACAACTGATGACAGGCTCGTAGAATCTTGAGCTTCTTACTTTGGTCCTTTCTTCTTTGGTCTGTATGGGGTAAATGATCAACGCCTCTCCTTCCTCTCTCTGGTCCGCCGCCACGGGTGGTGGACAGACCCCAGCCGCTGAACTTCTTTAAATCGAAGGTCGAATGTCCTTCCTCTGTTAAGTCCAGGGCTGGTTGAAGGCGGTATTTTTCACTAAAAGGAGGTGACAGGCCGGAGCTAGCAACTCCGTGGCTCAGTCACACGTCCCTGGTAGCCACTGAGGTAAACTCAGAAAGGTATCCCCCTTTTATAGACTTCAGAATGGGCGGGAAAACCTGAGACCCTGATTGGCTGGGACTCTGAGGTGACTTTTGGAGGGAAAAAACTAAGTGCTAATTAAATGGGAAAGGTCTGAGGTAAATTTAGGCGGGAAAGTCTAAAGAGAGGAATCCCTCCCACCCATAATAAAAACACTAACCCCAGCCCCCAAACAGTAAATAGACCTTTATAACAAACATGAGGCCTGTAATTAAACACGAGCACATAAATTAAACATACAAATTCAATATAAACAGGCCAAGCTTTGCGCAGGCCGCAATAGTAGCATTCCAGCCCAAAGCTCCGGACTAGTCCAGCGAGAGGCCGGGCATAGATGTTTAACAGCATAGGTGATAATATGGCGCCTTGGGGGACTCCACACTCAAGAAGGGATTTTCCAGATGTTTGGCCTAGCCATTCTACTCGTTGGCTGCGTCCTCGCAAGAACGAGTTGAACCAAGTTATGGCTGATCCTTGGATTCCCGTGGCGACTAGCTGTTGAATCAGCAGATCGTGGTCCACCGTATCAAAGGCAGCGGTGAGATCGAGCAGCACCAGAACTACTGAACCTCCCTTGTCTAATTGACGGCGGATGTCATCCGAGATGGCCACAAGAACCTTATAGTGTACTAGCTGTCCCCAGCGCGCGTTGCGGCGCCCAATGTATGTTTTTATGTATAGTTCTCTGTGTATTTATCTGTCTCTGTCTATCTCTGTTTCTATGCCTTTTTTTATCTCTCTTTATTTTTTTGTCTCTCTCTGTGTGTTTTATTTTCTGTATCTCTCTCTCTCTCTCTGTCCCTGTCTTTATCTGTCTATCAATCTGTAGTAGTCTTTATCTCTGTGTTTCTCTGTCTTTTATTCTTTCTCTATCACTCTTTGTCTCTCTCTTTCTCTCTCTGTATAATTGTCTGTATCATTCTCTGTATCACTCTTTGTATTTTTCTCTCTGTGTCATTCTCTATCATTCTATTTCTCTCTCTCTCTCTTTCTATATCTATCATCCTCTCTATCATTCTCTGTTTATCACTCTTTCTCTCTCTGTCTCTCTTTCATTGTATCTGTAGCACTATCTGCTTGTCTCTGTTTCTCTGTCTCTCTCTGTGTGTGTTATTCTCCCTGTTTCTCTCTCTATCAGTCTTTCTGTCTCGGTGTTTCTCTGTCTCTTTTTGTGGTTGTGTCTTCGTACCTTTAAATGGTGGCTTTCTCTCTGTATCTGGCGTTGGGGGGGGCAGTGGGAAGCAGTTGGGAGGACGGGAGGAGGCGGCGGAGGGGGCGGAGGAAGCGGGCATGGCAGCGTCTGCTTGATGCTGAAAGGGGTTGGAGATGGCGGAGTAGGCGGGCCCGGTGTGGGGAGTACAGTTCCCAGAAGGCTCCGGGCGGCTGCTCTGTCCTATTTCCGGTCCTTTGTTCGCCGTTCTTCCGGTTTTGCCGCGCGGAGCCTTCTGGGAATTGTAGTCCCGTGGCTGCGGCGTTCTCCTTCGCCGTTTCGCTGGCTCTCCTGGTGGAGGGTCGTGCGTGTGGCACCGTGGCGGCGTCCTCCCCGGATGTGGGTGTTGGTTAGCATGCGGGAAGCGGCGTGGAGGCGGTGAAGGAGGCTGTGAAGGTAGCGGAGGTGTGGTGGTCGGTGGCGGTGGCACGGGGCCGGTCGGATTTTGCGCTTGCTCGGTGTGGTGGTGTTGTGATGGTGGCCATTTTGTGTGTTGGGTTTTTTGCGCATGCGTAGTAATGTTGTTTTTCGGGGGATGTTTTGGGGGTGTTGTGTGGTGTTTCGGGGTGTTTTAGTGGGTGGAGTATGTACCTCGGGGTATGGATGTGTGGCCCTGTGTTTTTTGTGTGTGTGGGAAATGTAGTTTTGGCGTGCATTTGCCTCGTTGCACGACCACTTCCCTTTTATATAGATAGATAAGTTGGTGGTACCATTTCTATATGTTATAAATCTTCCGTTCCAGTCAATTGCACTCCAGGAGTGAAGGCAAATGTTTCCCCCTTGATTTGCCTGTGATGACAGCCCCGTTTTCCTGCTGTGCGCATGCGCTGGAATAAGAACTAATAACGAATTTCGTTACTAATTACATATCAATTAAGATTTTTTAAAGATTTTTTTTTGTAAGTATTTCTATTACTATTTTTTTATATAAAAAATCCCCCCCCCCATTGTATTTTAGAACCACTTTTTATGGATCAACCAAGCCTACTACATGCACATAGATCAATAGACATAACCCAAGACCAAAAATGGTTTTACATCGTGTATTGTAACCTGCCTTATGAGGCTGCTTTGCATGGCATCGTAGGTGGGGCCAGGGAGTCAGAGCTCAACAGGCAAAACAGTTGCAGCCTTCTTCCTTCTCATTCCTTTTCCTCTGTTTCCCTTCTCGTTGGGCTCAAACAGGATACGATCAATGCCTTGGAGGCCCTGACCGAATACTCGGTCCTGATCAAACGGCTGGAGCTGGACATGAACGTCAAGGTGGCCTCCAAGACACAGGGAGATTTCCATCGCTACAGACTCACCCGGAACCATTACATCGGCGAACCTGTGGAAGTCAGTGGACTCATGGCAACAGATAAATGATTTAAATTACTTTATATATATATACAGTGGGCGTTCCACGGTTTGCAGCGAGTGCGGTGTGCCAGGCCCCGTTTTCATAAACAGCACTATGTATTATTGCCATTGTTTTAACTGAGAGATGAGTTAGGCATCCGTTGTGTTTCTTTGCATTTTCAGGTTCCTCTGGATGATGACATTGAAATCCGCACTGGAAGTAACACTGGATTAGCGTCAGTCAGTGTAAGTGAACGAAGCATCATCAGTGTTAGAACATAAGAAGAGCCATGCTGAATCGGACCTCAGCCCATCTAGTCCAGCATTCTGTGTCACACAGTGGCCCACCAGTTGTACACGGGGATCTCGAGCAGAAGGGAGGGCAAAACCCTGACCTGCTCCCGACCCCCACAACCAGTACCCGGGGGAAATGCTGCCTACCTCAACCAACTCCGAGGTGGCACTTGAATGTCCTTTTCAGTAACTACCGATACACTTGGTATCCATGAATCTGTCTAATCCTGCCTTGAAGCTGTCCAGGCTGACCGCTGTCACAACCTCCTCTGGAAGTGAGTTCCATAACCCAATGACCCTCTGGGTGAAGAAATATTTCCTTTATTAGTCCTAACTTTCCTACCTTGGAGCTTCAGGAGTGCCCCCTAGTCCTAGTGTTGGGTGACAGAGAAAATATTTTTCTTTATTCACCTTTTCTATCCCATGCATGATTTTATACACTTCGATCAAGTCACCTCTTAAACGCCCGTCTTTCGAGGCTGAAAAGACCAAGGCGTTGCAACCTGGTTTCATAAGGGAGCCGCTCCATCCCTTGGATCATTCTTGTTGCCCTTCTTTGTACCTTTTCCAGTTCCGTTATATCCTTCTTGAGGTGCGGAGACCAGAATTGTACACAGTACTCCAGATGTGGCCTTACCATCGATTTGTAGAGAGGCAATACAACATTTGCCGACCTATTTTCGATTCCCTTCCTGATCATGCCAAGCATAGAATTTGCTTTTTTCACTGCTGCAGCGCACTGGGTTGACATCTTCATTGAGCTGTCCACCAAGACCCCAAGATCCCTTTCCTGGTTTGTCTCGGAAAGCTTTGACCCCATCAATGGGTAGGTGTAGTTGGGGTTCTTTGCCCCGATGTGCATGACTTTACACTTGTTTAGGTTAAAATGCATTTGCCACTTTGTTGCCCATTCACTCAATTTCGAGAGATCTTTCTGGAGCTCTTGACAGTCAGTTTCATTTTTAACTACCCTGAACAATTTAGTGTCGTCTGCGAACTTTGCTACCTCAGAATTTACTCCTACATCCAGGTCATTAATGAATAAATTAAAAAGTAACGGACCCAAAACTGAACCTTGGGGTACGCCACTTCTCACCTCTTTCCACCCAGAGAAGTGTCCGTTTATTACCACCCTTTGTTTCCTACAGTTTAGCCAGGTTCCAATCCAGGACAAGACCAGTCCTCTGATTCCATGGCTGGAGAGCTTGTTTAGGAGCCTTTGTTGTTGTTGTTATTTTCCATATAATTTTTATTGCAAATATATGAGGAATAGGGAATGGGTACAAGAGTGGATCTAGAACAGGCTGATTTTAACATCTTCTTCCATCGTTATCAAATACAAAAAAGGTTTCAATAATAATAATAATAATTTCCCATATAATTTCAATTGCAAAAATATGGGGAATGGTACAAGAAGACATTTTCAACATCTTGCGTCTTCATCTTCTTCCATAGTTATCTAATACATTGTTATCTAATACTTTTCTTCCTTTTCTCCTTCCTTCCTTCCTTCTTCCTTCCTTCCTTTCTTCCCTCTCCTCTTTCTTTCTCTCCCTTTCCCTATTTTCCTGTCCTTCTTTCCCTGTCCTTCCTTCCTTCCTTCCTTCCTTCCTTCCTTCCTTCCTTCCTTCCTTCCTTCCTTCCTTCCTTCCTTCCTTCCTCTCACCCATCCTCCCTCCCTTCCTCTCTCCTTTCTTTTTTCTTCCTTTCTCCATCTTCTTCCTCCTTCTTCCCTCTCTTCATTCTCTTTCTTTCTCCCCTTCCTTCCATCCCTTTTTCCTTCCTTCCTTCCTTCTTTTTTCTTTCTCCCTTACTTCCCATTCACTTTCTCCCTTCTCTCCTGTTTCTCTCCCTTTTTTCTTTCTCCCTCCCTTCCTCTTCTGTCTCCTTCCTTCCTCCCTTCCTTCCTCTCTCCCATCCTCCCTCTCTTCCTCTCTTTCTTTTCCCTCCCTTTCTCCATCTTCTTCCTCCTTCCTCCCCTCTCTTCATAATCTTTCTCCCCTTCCTTCCATCCCTTTTTCCTTCCTTCCTTCCTTCCTTCTTTCTTTTCTTTCTCCCTTACTTCCCATTCACTTTTTTCCTTCTCTCCTGTTTCTCTCCCTTTTTTCTTTCTCCCTCCCTCTTCTATCTCTTTCCTTCCTTCCTCTCTCCCATCCTCCCTCCCTTCCTCTCTCCTTTCTTTTTCCTCCCTTTCTCCATCTTCTTCCTCCTTCCTCCCCTCTCTTCATTCTCTTTCTTTCTCCCCTTCCTTCCATCCCTTTTTCCTTCCTTCCTTCCGTCTTTCTTTTTTCTTTCTCCCTTACTTCTCATTCACTTTCTCCCTTCTCTCCTGTTTCATTCACCACAAAGCTTTGACACGAATTAATGTGATGGTGGGTCTTGTTCCGCACCCAGGGGCGGTCTTTCCATTAGGCGAACTACGCGACCGCGTAGGGCGGCATCTTGGAGGCGACAGCGTGGGGCGGCGCACCACTGTATCTCCGCGCTGCTGCCGCGCTGCGCCTACAGGTGCTTCTGGGCATGCGCGGAGGTTTTGCGCGCATGCCCAGTGCCTACGGAGCTCCACTTGAACTCTGTAGGCACTGCGCATGCGTGCGAAAATCTCAGCGCACATGTGCTGTGTCTACAGAGCTCAAGTGAACTCCGTAGACACAACACAAGTGAACTCCGTAGGCACAGCGCATGCGTGTGGAGATTTTCGTGCACATGCGCAGTGCCTAGGGAGCTTAAGTGGAACTCCTTAGGCACTGGGCATGCACGCAAAACCTCCGCGCATGTCCAGAAGCGCCTGTAGGCGCAGCGCGGCAGCAGCACGGAGATACAGGCGGCGCGCTCCGGAGCCACGGTGGGGGCGCCAAAATAATGTTCGCTTACCCCCCCGGGAGAGCTCGGACCGCCCCTGTCCGCACCTTCTTGGAAGAAAGAGAGAGGTAGAAATGGCCTTGATCAGATGCGAGTCCCATTGATTTCTGTGCTTGGAATCCATATAATTCCTTTCATCTGCAGCTAAGGAGCGTCTATTATAAGAGCAGCACCTCCGAAGACGTCTGCAACTTTGAGCTGAAGATTGAAGTCAAGGCGGGTGAGAAAGTAACACTACCGGAAACGTAAAAAGGTGTAGGGATACATAGAGGAAATGTGATTTTTCAAATATTTAAATTGTATTTCCTTGGTTTCAAAGTGTCATTAGATCGTGTGGTTGCGAGCTGCCTTGAGTTGCCATGGAAAGAAATTCAAGAAAGTCAATAATAAAAGATAATAATAACTAGCTGTACCCGGCACGCGTTGCTGTGCCGTATTTAGGAGATGCGAGAAAGTCTGAGTATGTAAGGGTTGGAATTGATGTTAGTTATGGTGTTGTTGGGGCCATGCCTGTGTCGTTGTGGGTTGTTCTGGTGGGTGGGATGTTGAAGTCCTGGGGAGTTGTCGGTGTGTGGTGTTGCTGGCGGTCTGCAGAGCTTGTGGATATACAATGTTTTTTGTCTTTCCGTCCGCTGTGTTGATGTAGAGGTTCTGTGGTTTCCCAACTCTGGAGCACGCTACGTAGAGTTGTCCGTGGGAGAAGCATTCTGTGTCAAGGTCTATGCCACAGATTTGTAGTGTTTGTCCTTGAGCCTTGTTTATGGTGATGGCAAAAGCTAGTGTACTGCAGTGTCTTTCTGTTCTGGCGTTTGTTCTGCCCTTTTTTGTGTGATGTATGTAGTGTTGCGAGTGTGTCGTCCGATCCTGTTCTTTTAGGAGGCATGGCTTGTCTTTTGGGTCAGCTTATGCCTGTGTGGAAGGAAGGAATGGCATACAAATGGGTTGAGTAGTAGACGCACGGTTGTGTTATATGCGTATTGTGTTGTGTGTAGGTATTACTTTTTTGGTGAGTTAGTGGGTGTGTGGTGGCATTGTGGGTGGTAGTATGTTGTGGAATGCTTGTGTGGGAGGGGTGTTTTGGGTGTTTGTGTGTGTTTGTAGAGTATCAGTGCTGTGTTGTGGTTGGAGTATAGGTGGAGTTGGTTTTTGTTTGAGGTTGTAGGTGTTGTGTGTGCAGGGTCCCGTAAGGTTGGGTTGATGGGTTGTGATAGGAAGTGTTGTGTTGTGTGGGTAGTAATTGCTGGAGTATTGTGCCTCGGACGTGTGTGTATTTGGAGGTGTGTGTGGTGGTGAAGTGGTGTTTTTTAATGTGTATTTTTGGGGGGTGGTTTTTTGTGTTGCAGGTTATTTTTTTGTGGGTTTTGCAAGCTTGTGTTATTCTGGGGGTATGTGTTTGTCAGTGGTGCCTGTGTCCCTGGTGCCCTATTTGTCTCCCTCCTAGTGCCTGGCCTTGACAGTTTAACCCTCAAACACCAACTGACTAAACTCAAATCACTCAGCATTCTATCCTAGCCTTGGCTGGCTCTGCTCAGCGTTACTATGGTTACTCAGCCTCCCTGCATTTTGTGTGGGCCGATGTTGGCCAATGGGTTTCGCTGGCTGCCGCAGAGGATGCTGGGAAATGTAGTTTTTTAATCAGCGTTTTTGATTAATAACAGATTCAGAACTATCTTCAGCCATAAGTCTCAGTGGCTTCGATTTGTCATTATTTATTTATTTACTAGCTGTACCTGGCACGCGTTGCTGTGCCCTATTTAGGAGATGCGAGAAAGTCTGAGTATGTAAGGGTTGGAATTGATGTGACTTATGGTGTTGTTGGGGCCCTGGCTGTGTCGTTGTGGGTTGTTCTGGTGGGTGGGATGTTGAAGTCCTGGGAGTTGTTGGTGTGTGGTGTTGCTGGTGTTCTGCATAGCTTGTGGACATACAATGTTTTTTTGTCTTTCCATCTGCTGTGTTGATGTAGAGGTTGATGCTTGTGTGGGTGGGGTACTTTGGAAGTGAGTGGAGGTACTTGAAATCCCATTATCCATGGTGTGTCCTCCTCTAAACTGCAGTCGGATGGAGTGTGGGTCATGGGGGGCATTGTGTGCCAAGTTTGGTCTTTATCGGTCTTGGTTCTGGGCCACAGTGGTCTGTGGGGAATGATGGGTTTTGAAGTACTACAAATCCCATTATCCATGGAGGTACTTCAAGTCCCATAATCCATGGTCCACCCTCCTCCAAACTGTAGTAGAATGTAGCGTGGGTCATAGGGGCTCTGTGTGCCAGCAAGGTAGGTTACTCAGGTCAATTCAGGCCATACACAATGTACCAATCAGGAGCTGAGCTGAGGCCTAGTCGGGAGAATCAAGTTAATGAAGTCTTACTGTCAATTTTGGCGTGGTCTGTGATTTGTAGGGTGTAAATTTTCTGTGGGAAGTGATTTGGGTGTGTGTGTTTGTGCCTCAGCCCTTTGCCTTATCCTCCTCTGACAGTTTATTATGGGTCGGAATGTTCATGTTGGCTGGCCAGTACAGGAGTTATGCAAACCGCCCTTATTGGCAGCCAATCATGTTCTCAGAATGTAGAGGCTGGGAGAGTCGTTGGCAGCCCGGAGGATGCTGGGAAATGTAGGTTTTTACTTGTTGTTTTGGGGGCCTTTCAGGTTTGGGGGTGAAAGTTTCTTTGCTACAAACCTACCTTGTCTGAGGCCTATTTCTGTTGGCAAGTTTGGTGTCTCTGCGTTGTAAGGTTTCTCTGTTTGGGACGGTCGTTCCATGACTGGAACTCATTTATATATATAGATAATAATAATTTTATTTTTTATTTACCTCTTTCTCTGTTTTATTTGGGAAACACAGAGGATGATGGAAGGACGGCTTTCCATAGATCCTTCCATGAAATCCGGCGCTTAGAGGCCTGTGCAAAGTAAGTCGATCACAGGAAACCCTCTTTCCCTTGATCTCATTTTTCAATTTCTCCCTCCTTTCTTCCCTCTCCTCTTTCTTTCTCCTCTTCCTCTCTTTTGCTTCCCTCCCTCCCCCTCTCCGTTCCTCTCTCCCTCCCTCCCTCCTTATCTTCCCTCCTCCTTCCCTTTATTTCTCCTTCTCTTCCTTCCATTTCTCCCTCCTTTTCTCTCGTTTCTTCCTCCCCTCTCCTCTTTCTTTCTCCCCTTCCTTCTTTTTCCTTCCTTCCTTCCTTCCTTCCTTCCCTGTCTTTCTCCCTCCTTCCTTTTATTTCTCCTTCTCTTTCTTCCATTTCTTCCTCCTTCCTTCCTTCCTTCTCTCCCTCCCTCCCTCCCTTTTTTCTTTCTTTCTTTCTTTCTTTCTTTCCCCTTGGATAAATCCTCCATATTGGATTCCTGTCCTTCCTTCCTTTCCTTCCTTCCTTCCTTCCTTCCTTCTTCCCTTCTCTTCTCTTCCTTCCAATTCTCCCTCCTTTTTCTTTCTCCCCTTCCTTCCCCCTTTTCCTTCCTTCCTTCCTTCCTTCCTTCCTTCCTTCCTTCCTTCCTTCCTTCCTTCCTTCCTTCCTTCCCTGTCTTTCTCCCTCCTTCCTTTTATTTCTCCTTCTCTTTCTTCCATTTCTTCCTCCTTCCTTCCTTCCTTCCTTCCCTTCCTTCTCTCCCTCCCTCCCTCTTTTCTTTCTTTCTTTCTTTCTTTCTTTCCCCTTGGATAAATCCTCCATATTGGATTCCTGTCCTTCCTTCCTTCCTTCCTTCCTTCCTTCCTTCCTTCCTTCCTTCCTTCCTTCCTTCCTTCCTTCCTTCTTCTCTTCTCTTCCTTCCATTTCTCCCTCCTCTTCTCTCATTTCTTCCTCCCCTCTCCTCTTTCTTTCTTCCCTTCTTTCCCCCTTTTCCTTCCTTCCTTCCCCCCTCCGTCTTTTCTTTCTTTCTTTCTTTCTTTCTTTCCCCTTGGATAAATCCTCCATATTGGCTTCCTGTCCTTCCTTTCTTTTCCTTCCTTCCTTCCTTCCTTCCTTCCTTCCTTCCTTCCTTCCTTCCTTCCCTCTTCTCTTCTCTTCTCTTCTTTTTCTCACTCTCTCCTTCTTTACCTTTCCTCTTTCTTTCTTTCTTTCTTTCTTTCTTTCTGTCTGTCTGTCTGGATATTTCTGTAGGGATTCCCTCACCTGCAAGGGAAGTTAGACCCTTTTGGGACCTTTTCCCGATGATGCCTTTCCGAAAAAGGCTCTGGGATGAAGCCACGCCCTTATTTCCCTTTCTGATATTTAGGCACAAGCCGCCAAGGTCGGAGCCCTTGTCCCCTTCCTCCCACGCAGTGATGGACATCTCCCTTGTCAGCGGACAGGAAGCCAATATGGAGGATTTAGCCATCGTAAGTAGGGTTTTCACTAGGATTGGTTTGGTTTTGGTTTTTGAATGCAGGTCAAAGCTCCAAAAATTGTATGCAAAATGTATGCAAAACACGTCTGTTAGAGAGAAATATTTAATTTTATTTGAATGTTTGTATATCTTTTCGTTTTTTAATTGTATCAAAGTGGGCTACAAACAAAAGTAACAATACTACTACTAATAACAGAAATAATACAGCATCTTCTCTATCGCTATCTAATATATAAAGGAGGACCCGTCATTGAACGACTGACAGAGACAGAGAAACCTTCCAAGGCAGAGACTCCAAACTTGCCAACACAAATAGGCCTCAGGCAAGGAAGGTTTTTAGCAAAGAAACTTTCCCCCAAAACCTAGAAGGCGCCCTAAACAACGATTAAAAAACTACATTTCCCAGAATCCTCTGCGGCCGCCAGCGAAACCCATTGGCCAACATCGGCCCACACAAAATGCAGGCAAGGTTAGATTAGAATGCTGAGTGATTTGAGTTTAGTCAGTTGGTGTTTGAGGGTTAAACTGTCAAGGCCAAGATCTAGGAGGGAGACAAATAGGGCACCAGGGACACAAGCACCACTGACAAACACATACCCCCAGAATAACACAAACTTGCAAAACCCACACAAAAAATATCCTGCAACACAAAAATCCACCCCAAACAAAATACACAACAAACACCACTGGCAAAAGCAACACCCCCTCCACATCACAACCAGCACACAGCCAGACTAAGACAACTGTGTCACCACAACACACACAAAATACACCCCACAAATACCTGACAACTTCCCCAACACAAAACCCAGGACTGCACTCACTACTCACCACCACACACACCTCCAAATACACACACGTCCCAGGCACAATACTCCAGCAATTCCTACCCACACAACACAACTTCCTATCACAACCATTCCCCCAACCTTACGGGACCCCACACACACAACACCTACCACCACCACAAACAAAAACCAATTCCACCTATACTCAAACCACAACACAACACAACACTGCACTGATACTCTACAAACACACACAAACACCCAAAACACCCCACCCACACAAGCATTCCACAACATACTACCACCCACAATGCCACCACACACCAAAAACGTAATACCTACACACAACACAATACGCACATAACACAACCTTGCGTCTACTGCTCAACCCATTTGTATGCCATTCCTTCCTTCCACACAGGCATAGGCTGACCCAAAAGACAAGCCATGCCTCCTAAAAAGAACAGCATCGGACGACACACTCGCAACGCTACATACACCACACAAAAAAGGGCAGAACAAACGCCAGAACAGAAAGACACTGCACGACACTAGCTTTTGCCATCACCATAAACAAGGCTCAAGGACAAACACTACCAATCTGTGGCATAGACCTTGACACAGAATGCTTCTCCCACGGATAACTCTACGTAGCGTGCTCCAGAGTTGGGAAGCCACAGAACCTCTACATCAACACAGCAGACGGAAAGACACAAAAAGTTGTATATCCACAAGCTCTGCAGAACGCCAGCAACACCACACACCGACAACTCCCCAGGACTTCAACATCCCACCCACCAGAACAACCCACAACGACACAGCCATGACCCCACCAAGACCATAAGTCACATCAATTCCAACCCTTACATGCTCAGACTTTCTCGCATCTCCTAAATAGGGCACAGCAACGCGGGTCGGGTACAGCTACGGTAGTACATAATAAAAGAGAAAAAGATGTATGTATGTATGTGGGGGAAGTGTCCACTGACACAGATACTTCAATACACAACAAAGTAATTACTATTGCAACTTCTATACACACTGCTAAACCACAATGTTTAAAGGGGCAGTGTCAAAGGAGTACCAAGACATAGCATATATAGGTAAAAACCACTATATTGTATGGCAGTCTATGCTCAATAGCAGAACAATATTACAAACAGTACAATGTAATGCAAATAATCAATCATGTGATTAATACACAGTATGAGCATGAATCACAAGCCCATGTACATGGTTGGGCGAAGGAGTATTCCACTTGGCACTGAGTGACCCTTAGTGAAGTCCTGGGTGTAGTGACCCATGGACCTGCGACTGAGTCAATAGGGGAACCTTGGTAGGTGGCAGAGCTGGTGGCTGCTATGGTGGGCAGGCGCCAACGGCTGGAGGTAAGCTGACGACGCCAAGATGGCCGTTTCAGAACCGCTTCCTCAGGGCGCTGATCACTTCTGACCGCTCCTCCCCAGTATTGTAGTAGACCAATTTAGACTCAAAGTCGAACGAGAGATTTCGCGTTTCCGCGTTTCAATACACAGCGCTCTTGTGAGTAAGCGCCCGGGCTGCAATCAGCTGTTGGGTTACGCGAACCGGCCATCTTGGCGGGCCTGGGGAGGAGCCGGGGACGGGGCGGGGCAGGGAGGAGCCGGGCGGGGCTGGGGCAGAGTGGTGAGGAGCCGGGGTGGGGCGGGGCAGGGAGGAGCTGGGGCGGGGCTGGGGAGGAGCAGGGAGGAGCCGGGGGCAGGGCGGGGCTGGGGCGGGACTGGGGAGGAGGGGGAGGAGCCAGGGGTGGGGCTGGGGAGGAGCGGGGAGGAGCCGGGGCGGGGCTGGGGAGGAGCGGGGAGGAGCCGGGGGTGGGGCGGGGCAGGGAGGAGCTGGGGGCGGGGCTGGGGAGGGGCGGGGAGGAGCCGGGGGGTGGGGTGGGGCAGGGAGGAGCCCGGGGTGGGACTGGGGCAGAGCGGGGAGGAGCCGGGGGTGGGGTGGGGCAGGGAGGAGCCCGGGGGGGGGCTGTGGAGCGAGGGAGGAGCCAGGGGTGGGGTGGGGCAGGGAGGAGCCGGGGGCGGAGCTGGGGCAGAGTGGTGAGGAGCAGGGGGCAGGGAGGAGCCGAGCCAGGGGCGGGGCTGGGGGAGGAGCGGGAGGGAGCTGGGGCAGGGCGGGGCCGGAGGAGCCGGGTGCTGGGCTGGGGCAGAGTGGTGAGGAGCCGGGGGCAGGGAGGAGCCGGGGGCGGGGCTGGAGAGGAGCAGGGAGGAGCCGGGGGCAGGGCAGGGAGGAGTCAGGGGCGGGGCTGGGGCAGAGCAGTGAGGAGCCGGGGGTGGGGTGGGGCCGGGAGGAGCCGGGGGCGGGCCTGGGGCCGAGTGGGGAGGAGCCCGGGGTGGGGCCGGGCAGGGAGGAGCCGGGGCGGGGCTGGGCAGGGAGGAGCCGGGGGCAGGGCTGGGGCAGAGTGGTGAGGAGCCAGGGGTGGGGCAGGGCAGGGAGGAGCTGGGGGCGGGGCTGGGGAGGAGCGGGCTTGTGATTCATGCTCATACTGTGTATTAATCACATGATTGATTATTTGCATTACATTGTACTGTTTGTAATATTGTTCTGCTATTGAGCATAGACTGCCATACAATACAGTGGTTTTTACCTATATATGCTATGTCTTGGTATTCCTTTGACACTGCCCCTTTAAACATTGTGGGTTAGCACTGACACAGACAGCCTGGGGCCTCCACAAGCAGGCTATAGTTCCAAGTGCTGAGAAGCCTCCCAAGGCCCTCCCTCACCTGACATTGCAGGTTACAGTGAGCGCCATTCACATGTGGCTCAAACACTGCCAATGTCCTCCCCAAACACTAGGGCTCACCACTCAAGTCATGCTTTCATTTGGGGAGACTTCCCTGCTACATTGGATGTGCTCCCTCTACCCCAGGCAGGCATCCCAGCGTTCCTTGTGTGGAATTTGCATGAGCCCGCCTACTGCCTCTCCCTTCACCCTTTCCTATGGCACACAGCAAACACGGAGGAATTCATCAGCAACTGAACAGACTGCAAGGGTTTGGGAGACTGACACAATAGGTATCCAGAGCACACTGAACCCAACAACGCACGTCCTGGTGCGGTTTGGGGGAGATGGACCACGGATTATGGGATTTGTAGTACTTTCCAACACTTTGGTTCCCACAGACCACTGTGGCCACCAAAAAGGACCAATACAGACCACACTTGGCACACACAGCCCCCATGACCCACTCTACGTCCTGGTGCAGTTTCGAGGAGTGCGGACCCAGGATGATGGGACTTCAACTACCTCTACTCACTTCCCAAGTCCGCTGCGACCCTCTTCCAATTTCTGATCGAGACCAAACTTGGCACACATAACCCCCGTTACTGCCTTCACGTCCTGGTGAGGTTCAGGGTTGGGAGGATGGGATTTGTAGTACTTCCACACCCCTCTGTTCCCACAGACAACTGCGGCCCCCAACAAACACCGATAAAGACCACATTTGGCATGCACAGCCCCAGTGACCCACTCTACATCCTACTGCAGTTTGGAGGAGGGCAGACCATGGATGATGGGCCTTGCAGAACCTTCCCTCACTTTCCAAAACTGCTGCAAACCTAATCCAATGACTGATCAAGACCAAACCCGGCACACAGAGCCCTCATGACCCACTCTACATCCTGGTGCAGTTTTGTGTGACACGGACCACGGATGATGGGACTTGAAGTACCTTCACTCACTTCCTGAAAACAATGCAACCCTCATCCATTCACCAATAAAGACCAAACTTGGCACACAGAGCCCCCATGGCCCAATCTACATCCTGCTGCAATTTGGAGGAGGGTGGACCACAGATGGTGGGACTTGCACTACCTTCAGTAATTTCATGATACCACTGCAACTCCCAATAATGATCGATCAAGGCCAAACTTGGCAGACAGAGCCTCCATGACCCACTCTACATCCTGCTGCACTTTGGAGGAGGGTACACCATGGATAATGGGACTCGCACTACCTTCACTAACTTCCTGAAACCACTACAAGCCACGTACACTTATGATAAGGACCAACCTTGACACACAAGGTCTTTCTCAAATGACCCGGGCACCGCCGGGTCCCCAAGCTAGTATTATAATAAACACAAGAGACCACAATAGCGTCTTTCTGTTCTTAACCAAATAAAGTATCCAATAGTGAAGCGGCGATCTCACTTGCCAATGCAAGTATTTGTAAGGTTCCAAAATCCCCGATGGGATAACTCAAATATTTGTAAAGTTCCACTCCCCGATTGGGAGAAATCAAAGTACGGTGGAAACCCCACGTAGATAGAAGCGGTGGTCTCTATAAATCTTCATATAGTTGTCAGACGCCGAGGAAAACCATCTACTCCTCTATCCATTAGGCTCTCAAAAAGCCAACGGTCTGCCAATGCGGAATCAGAAGCCAGTGGTAATCCGTTTCACCGACAAGCGGTTTTTTCAAGGCATATATATATATATATATATATATATATATATATATATATATACTCTCTCTCTCTCTCTCTCTCTCTCTCTCTCTCTCTCTCTATATATATATATATATATATTAGGCATGAGAAAAAAGTTATGAAAATGAAAAGAAATCGGAAGGGATTCGTATGTATGGGACTCCCTGGGCCCAAATTTTCATTAGATTAGTAACTATTTCGGATGCCCACCCAACAGGAAAATTTCCCCCTCCAAAATAGCTTTGCAGACATAACTCACAGTCAAATCGGGGCCTTTCCATGCTTGGAGCCTAATTAGAGTGAAAGGCCTCCTCCAGGAAGTGAAAAAGGAGGGATCCAGATCGGGACTCCTAGAGGGGCTGGAGGACTGACGAAAAAAGCGATGTAAACACCCAGGACAGGGGTTTAGAAAGAAGGACATAAGAACTGCTGAGAGAAGGGCAGCAGGAGTGAAAAGAGCATGGAGAGGAGAAGGAAGAGTTTAGAATCAAGAAAAGCCATAGAGTTCAAGCGGAGGTCCTAGACTGCTATGGTAAAACTGAATGGGAAAAGCTGGAGTGAGGAGAACTCTACAGATTAGCAAGGCCTGCACCAGAGGTGGGCATTGGCAACTATTTTATTTAATAATATTAATAATAATATATTAATGCATTATATGTCCCTGCAAAGAAACCCTGTCCTTTAATAATATTAATAATAATAATATATTAATGCATTATATCTCCCTGCAAAGGAAACCAAGGAAATGTTGCCCCTTGATTTTCCTGTGCTTAAAACAGTGTCAGTCCTGTTTCCCTGCTTTGCCTACTTTAGAACTACTAATGAATTTCGTTAGTAATTACGTTACATTTAGAAATTTTGGAATTTTTTTGTAAGTCTTTCTATTACTAATCAACCCCCCCCCCCCATTAGATTTTCGATTCCCGATTTTTGGGTTCTAAAGCATGCCTGATATATATATATATATACTAGCTGTACCCGGCACGCGTTGCTGTGCCCTATTTAGGAGATGCGAGAAAGTCTGAGTATGTAAGGGTTGGAAATGATGTGACTTATGGTCTTGGTGGGGGTCATGGCTGTGTCGTTGTGGGTTGTTCTGGTGGGTGGGAAGTTGAAGTCCTGGGGAGTTGTCAGTGTGTGGTGTTGCTGGCGTTCTGCATAGCTTGTGGATATACAATGTTTTTTGTCTTTCCGTCTGCTGTGTTGATGTAGAGATTCTGTGATTTCCCAACTCTGGAGCACGCTACGTAGAGTTGTCTGTGGGAGAAGCATTCTGTGTCAAGGTCTGTGCCACAGATTTGTAGTGTTTGTCCTTGAGCCTTGTTTATCGTGATGGCAAAAGCTAGTGTAGTGCAGTGTCTTTCTGTTCTGGCGTTTGTTCTGCCCTTTTTTTGTGTGATGTATGTAGCGTTGCGAGTGTGTCAGTCCGATGCTGTTCTTTTTAGGAGGCATGGCTTGTCTTTTGGTCAGCTTATGCCTGTGTGGAAGGAAGGAATGGCATACAAATGGGTGGAGCAGTAGGCGCAAGGTTGTGTTATGTGCGTATTGTGTTGTGTGTAGGTATTACTTTTGTGTTATTCTGGGGGTATGTGTTTGTCAGTGGTGCCTGTGTCCCTGGTGCCCTATTTGTCTCCCTCCTAGATCTTGGCCGTGGCAGTTTAACCCTCAACTGAAATCACTCAGCATTCTAAGTGGCTTTGCCCACCGTTACTATGGTAACTGATGTTGGCCAATGGGTTTCGCTGGCTGCCGCAGAGGATGCTGGGAAATGTAGTTTTCTTTTTACTCTTTGTTTTGGGGCTTTTAGGTTTTGGGGGAGTTTCTTTGCTACAAACGTACCTTGCTTGAGGCCTATTTCTGTTGGCAAGTTTTGTGTTTCTGCGTTGTAAGGTTTCTCTGTTTGAGGTAGTCTTCACATGACGGCTCTTCCTTTATATATATAAGATATGTATTATAGGCGTCCCGATTCAATGAATGGAGCAATCATACATAATCTATGCTACATAGCCATACGGGTGAATCGGGACGCCTATTATATATACCATGTGTGTGTGTGTGTGTGTGTATATATATATATATATATATATATATATATATGCGGGAGGGAGGGTAGGATCAAGGCCAGGGTCTGGCTCTCCTGACTTCGGGAACAGCCGGAGAAAAGCTGCACAAACCCCAACCTGAATCCTCCCTCGCTCTGCGGGAGCGCACGCCAAGCGGACATCTCTCTCTCTCTCTCTCTCTCTCTCCCTCTCTCTCGCGCCTTTGGAGCAAGTTTGCACCCGCTGTGCTCTCCCCAAGCCTCCCGAGGAGACCTTCAGAGCACAGCGAAGCTTTCCAGCCGGTGGGAATGGGGGCCTTGGAGGTGGCGGGATGCTGCCTACTCGCCTTTCTTTTCTGCTCCGGAGGCACCATGGTGAAAGCCAGCCAAGTGTGGGTCTGAGTAGTGTGCGGGGACGGGGACGGGGTAAAGGTTGGCTTAAGGGGGGGGGCGTAACTCCAAAGTGTGGCCTAGGGCGCAAAAAGGTGTTAATCCGGGCCTGGGAGGGGGGAAACGAAGCTTTGAAAGAAACTCCCTTATATCTCTTTCTGCTAGCCCTTTGATAGACAAAACAAAAGCCGACAGCACAACAGAAGCCTTTTGCACATGATTATGTATGATTAATTGCGCATTTTGTACTGTGACGTAGCGGCGCTCCTTTAATAAGTAAGGGTGTTGGAGGTTCCAATTTCCCACGGCACACCTGATGATCGCTCACGGCACACTAGTGTGCCCCGGCACACTGGTTGGGAAACACTGGTCTAACCCACTTCTCTTGCCGGACTGTGCCCGCATCTCTTTGAGAACCGGTTTCGTCTCCTTATTCCTAGCTTGCCAATACGATCGACCCGCTGATTGAGAATTTTGAGGTCAAAGATGGACGGGTCGTGATGCAACTCAATTCGGTGAGACCCCCCCCCCCCCACGCTTTCTTTGTGGAGACGGAGGGACAAGAAGGCAATGCGTGCGGATTCTAACTTGTTTCCTTCCAATAGATCCCGTCCAACGAATTCCTGTGCGTTGGTTTCCGGATCACGGAACTATTCCGCGTGAGCATGCCAAGCCCTGGGACCTTCACTGTCTATGAGTATCATGACCCGAGTAAGGAAGCACTTCCTGCTGGTTTTCTTCATAGCTTCCAATGTGCTGGCATTCGCAAATCTTTGGGCATCGGACAGGCCTCTCAAATCTCAGGTTTTCCCTGCTGAAACTCAGGCCCGGATCAGGCCCTTTTGGCGCCCTAGGCCAAAGGCTCTGCCCCCGCCCCTGGCTCCACCCTGCCCCCGGCTCCTCCCCGCTCCTCCCCAGCCCCGCCCCGGCTCCTCCCTGCCCCGCCCCACCTCGGCTCCTCACCGCTCCTCCCCAGCCCTGCCCCCAGCTCCTCCTGCCCGCCCACCTCCGGCTCCTCCCGCTCCTCCCCAGCCCCGCCCCAGCTCCTCCCTGCCCCGCCCCACGCCCTGGCTCCTCCCCGCTCCTCCCCAGCCCTGCCCCCGGCTCCTCCCTGCCCTGCTCCTCACCGCTCCTCCCCCTGCTCCTCACCGCTCCTCCCCCCTGCCCCAGCTCCTCCCTCCCGGCTCCTCCCCAGCCCCGTCCCCGGCTCCTCCCGGCTCCTCCCCCTCCTCCCGCCCGCCCCAGCTCCTCCTGCCCCCCAGCCCTCCTCCCCAGCCCGCCCTGGCTCCCTCCTGCTCCGCTCCTCCCCCAGCTCCTCCTCCCCCCAGCCCCGCTCCTCCCCAGCCCCGCCCAGCTCCTCCCTGCCCGCGCTCCTCCCCACCCGCCCTGGCTCCTCCTGCCCGCCCCTCCTCCCTCCAGCTCCGCCCCTGGCTCCTCCCTGCCCGCCCGCCCCGGCTCCTTCTTGCTCTGCCCCAGCCCCGCCCCTGGCTCCGTCCTGCCCCCCCGCCTCCTCCCCGCCCCAGGCTCCGCCCCCGCCTCATCGCTGGCTCCTACCTCCCTCCTAAAGCCACTATGCTGGCCTGAGAAGCGGCTGAAATCACGGCTTTAGGAGGGAGGGAGGAGTTGTGGGGAGGCCCCGCATCGGCTCCAGGGGTGGGGCTTTCCTTCCTCCTCCTTGCGCCGGCAAGGAGGTGGGGCAGAGCCGGGGGTGGGGTGGAGCCGAGGGCGAGGGCAGAGCTGAGGGGGAGCAGAGCAGAGGGGCGGCCGTGGATGGTGCTTATGCCACCGCGCGATGCCCCTTTTTATTTTATTTTTAAAAAAATTGATTTTTAATTTAAAAAATGGGGATCCGGTGCTGCCCCCAAAGGTGCCCCCCTACGCCATGGCCTAGGGTGGCCTTATGGGTAATCCGGGCCTGCTGAAACTGGTCCAACTGCCAGCTCCAGCGATGCTGCCGCTCAAGCGCATGGGTAAAACCTGGCCTTGGCACCTCTTCATGGTGTCACTCGAAAGTGGCACAGAAGTGAGTCCGGAGTTGGAGGAAATCCCCCACAAACAGGAAAGTGACAGAATTGAATCGGGGACTTCCTGTTGGAGTTTCCCTTGGCTTGCTCTTCTTATGAACAGAAGTAGAGATGAATCCTGAGAGGGGGGACTGTGCATCGTGACCCCAAGTGACCTCTCCCGATCAGACCCCATCAATGGATTGCTAAATTGAGGGGGGTCGTTTTCTCTGTCGCCTTCCTTCATTCTTTCCTTCGTTCACTCCTTCCTTCCTTCTATCGCTTCCTTCTTTTCTCCCTTCTTCCCTCCTTTCCCTCCCTCCCGTCTTTCCTCGCTTCCTCCCTTCTCTTCCTTCCTCCACCCCTCCCTCCCTCTCTTCCCTCACTCCCTCACTCCCTTCCTTCTATCCTTCCTTCCATCCATCTATCCATCCCTTCTTTCCATCTCTCCCTCCCTCCCTCGCTTCCTCCTTCCCTTCCTCTTCCCCTTCCCCTTCCTTCCTTCTTTCCATCCCTCCCTTCCATCCATCCTTCTTTCCTTACATCTCTTCCTCCCTTCTTTCTTTCCTCCATCCATTCCTTCCTCCCTTCCTTCCACCCATCCCTCCTTCCCTCCCTTCTTTCCTTCCTTCCTTCCATCCATCTATTCATCCCCTCTTTCCTTCTTTCCTTACATCTCCCTCCCTTCCTTTCCCATTCCTTCTTTCCTTCCTTCCTTCCTTCCATCCCTTCTTTCCATCCATCCATCCCTCTCTCGCTTCCTTCTTCCCTTCCTCTTCCCCTTCCTTTCTTCTTCCCCTCCCTAACATCCATCCTTCTTTCCTTACCTCCCTTCCTCCCTTCTTTCTTTCCTCCTTCCATTCCTCCCTCCCTTCCTTCTCCCCCTTCCCATCTCTTTCTCTCTTTTCTTTTTTTCCTCCTTCATTTTCCCTTTCTTCTTCCTCCCTCCCTTCCATCCTTCCATCTCCTTCCTTCCTTCCTACCCATCCATCCCTTCTTCTTTCTTCTTTGCCATCCATCCTCCTCCCTTCCCTTCCTTCTTTCCTCCTCCCTCTTCCTCCTTCTTTCTTTCCTCCTTCCCTCCTTCTTTCCATCCCTCTTTCCCTTCCATCCCTCCCTTCCATCCATCCTTCTTTCCTTACCTCTCTTCCTCCCTTCTTTCTTTCCTCCGTCCATTCCTCCCTCCTTCCATCCTTCCTTCTACCCATCCCTCCTTCCTTCCCTTCCCTTCCTTCCTTACATCCATCCCTTCTTTCCATCCATCCCTCCCTGTCTCGCTTCCTTCTTCCCTTCCTCTTCCCCTTCCTTTCTTCTTCCCCTCCCTAACATCCATCCTTCTTCCTTCTTTCTTTCCTCCTTCCATTCCTCCCTCCCTTCCTTCTACACATCTCTCCCTCCTTCCATCCTTCCCTTCTTTCCTCCCTCCCTCCCTTCTTTCCTTCCTTCCATCCATCCCTTCTTTCCTTCCCTCCCTCGTGTCCTTCCCTTCCCGTTCCTTCCTTCTTTCCCTCCTTTCCATCCATCCTTCTTTCCTTACCTCTCTTCCTCCCTTCTTTCTTTCCTCCGTCCATTCCTCCCTCCCTTCCATCCTTCCTTCTACCCATCCCTCCTTCCCTCCCTCCCTCCCCTTTTTTCCTTCTCCTTCCTTACATCCATCCCTTCTTTCCATCCATCCCTCCCTCTCTCGCTTCCTTCTTCCCTTCCTCTTCCCCTTCCTTCCTTCTTCCCCTCCCTCCCTTCCATCCATCATTTTTTTCCTTACATCTCTTCCTCCATTCTTTCTTTCCTCCTTCCATTCCTCCCTCCCTTTCTTCTACCCATCTCTCCCTCCTTCCTTCCCTTCTTTCTTCCCTCCCTCCCTCCTTTCCTCCCTTCCATCCATCCCTTCTTTCCATCCCTCCCTCACTTCCTTCTTCCCTTCTTCCCTTCCTCCATCCCTCCCCTTCCATCCATCCTTCTTTCCTTACATCTCTTCCTCCCTTCTTTCTTTCCTCCTTCCATCCATCCCCTCTCTTCTTTCCTCCCTCCCTCCCTCCCTTCCATCTTCATGCCCCTCCCTCCTTCCCTTCCTCCTTCCTCCCTTCTCTCACTCCTTTCTTTTTTCCTTCCTTCCTTCTGGCTCTGGCGTGCCTCACTTCTCAAACTTGAAATGGGTTTAGCTACCAGTGTCCACCGAAGTCCGCTCTCCCCGCTGGCGCGCGTCTTCTCTCCGACCCCCTTTGCCCAACTCTCTGGCCGGAGATTTCCGACACCCCCCCCCTCCTTTTCATGCGCAGATAAGAAGTGCTCAAAGTTTTACCATCCTTACGGAGAGGAGTCGCTCGTCCGACTGTGTGAAGGCGCCGAGTGCAAGTGCATGGAAGGTAAGGAGAAGAAATCCCCATTGAGTTGCCCGCCCTGATGAACTCAAGTCACCAGGGGTGGTCCTACAGGTAGGCCAAGTAAGCGGCCACATGGGGCGCCATCTGGGAAGGGGCGAATTCCCCCGCCCGCCGGGCGCTGGCGCCAGACAGCATCCTGGCCCTGCCGATGTTCCTCAGGCAGCGCCGCGGCTGCCTGCTTTTGGGCCCCGGCCTTGTGTGCTCCGCGCCGCTTCTGGGCATCTTGGAGGTTATCGCGCAGACGCAGTTGCTCCGAGCTGAAGTTGAGTGCAGGAGCAACTGTGCATCTTGAAAACCTCCGCACATGCCCAGTAGCTCCTGTGCGCAGAAGCCTGTAAGCAAAGCACCCCCTATCGGGCAGGCGGGGAGTGCTTCCCCTCTCACTTTGTCTCCGCCCTGCCGCCGAATACGGTGACCCAATTGGGCAGGCAGGGGGCGGAGACAAAGGGAGAGGGGGTGGAGCCAAAGGGGTATGGCGACGTATTGCCTCCTGACAGCCGCCACCGGAAGTAGCCGCCGCACACTGAGGCAAACTCCCTCGCCAGGCCCAATCACGTGTGAACCCTACCACACCCGCCCACCTCCCGGGAGCATCAAGGAGAGACAGGCGCAACTGCGCAGGCAAATAGTAATATATAATATTTTATTTTACTTTATTTTGGGTTATTTGAGTTTTATAGGAGTAACGAAAATATTTAGTAAGGGATAATTTTATTTAAATAAATAATTTTATTTATTATTTTATAATAATAATAATATAAGAGAATGTTCTATTATATTATAATGTCAATATATTATAATATAATTATATTGTAATGTAGTATAATACAATTATGATATAATATAGTATGAGTACGTACTATAATATATTGTATATACATTGATACAATATAATACTACTAATGGTATTGTGATATTATAATTGTATATTTGTTTTACATGGGGGTGGCACCAAGATAATGTTTGGGGGCGCCAACATAATGTTCGCTTACCATATAAAATGACCTTGGACCGCCCCTGCAAGTCACCCCCGATTCCAGTCTCGCCAATATACAGCTCTGTTTCCCCCAAATTGCAGCGGAATGCGGGCGCATGCAGGCCAGGCTGGACCGGTCCATCAGCTTTGCCTCTCGGAAGGAAGCCGCTTGCCAGAGTAACATCGCATATGGTAAGATCGATTGCGGGGCACCCCCCGAAAATGCAAAATAGGAAGTTTGTGGTTCTTCAGAGTAAATATAAAGAGAGACAGGAGTCTGAGTTCACTATGGAAGCCGGGATTAGACCCTACGGTCCCCTCCAATTACCGCCCAGTTTCGAATCTGTCGTTTCTGGGCAAGGTAATTGAGAGCACAGAACAACAGTGTGTATATACCAGATGGTATTAGACTGTATATGCTATTGCATGTAAGGAATAACACAACCCCCACAGGTAAGAAAATAATATATCTATTAGTGCAGTGCTGTCCAACTTCTGGCGGGTCCAGGGCCGGATAAGAGGTCACTGATGACCTGCAGGGCCGCTCGGCCCCGCCCCAGGCCCCGCCCCCAGGCCCCGCCCCCAGCCCAGGCCCCTCCCCCTCCTAAAGCCGCCGAAAAAGGAGGAGTAGGCGGCGCCAAGAGCAGCGCGTCACAGGCCTGGCGTGACGTGCTGCTCTTGGCACCGCCTACTCCTCCTCCTCCCTTCCTAGGCTGGGGGAGCCGCGAAAAAGGGCAGAGAGGGCGCCAACGGCAGCGCCAGGCCTCCCTTCGGCGCCTAGGCTAGGGGGACCGCCGAAAGGTCCCCCTCCCCCCCGGCCGCCATTTTTTTTTATGTTAAAAAATCGATTGTTTAAAAAAAAATTCAAAATGGCGGCTGAGGGCATAGGTGGGGCCGTGTCCAACAGGCTACGGGGCCGTATCCGGCCCCGGGGCCGCCAGTTGGACAGCCCTGTATTAGTGCATCAATACGTTCTAATCACAAAATAACATGGATAGTACAGATACAATGCAGGAAAGCAAGACGCATCCAATCCGCCCCCCAATGTACTTGCAAGTAGATATTAGTAGTGCTGAGCTCCGTTCCCAGTGTGGTGGAAAGGCGTGAGCTGCTCGGGTTCGGCGTAGGCCGGTCCGGCAAGGCGGGCGGCGCTTCCTGATGACGTGTGGGCGCCCGCACTGGGCGTCGTCGACATGGTGGATGATGTGTGGACGTCAGCACGTTAGGGCGTGGGGGAGGCCTGGACGGGCGTGGTGGCGTCAAGGGGGAAATCCCCAATGGGAAATCCCAGGCGCTCCGTGGCGTCTTCTTACGAGAAAACACAACACTCTCTTCCCCTCTGGCAAAGTGAACCAGGCGTGTCCAAGGCGGCCCTCAGGTGGGAATCCCGGGAACCAAGACACGGAAGGGGATGGTGGGATATCAAATCGGGTGGGTTGGATTCACAAACATACAGGTAGCAGTCTAATGAACGGCATCAAAGCCTATTGAGGGAAAATTCCCCCAAGAAGGCTATACACCAAGCTTATGTGTTGATATCCCACCTCCCCTTCCGAGTCTTGGAATTTTCCCTCAATAGGGATTCCCACCTGAGGGCCGCCTTTGACACGCCTGGTTCACTTTGCCAGAGGGGAAGAGAGTGTTGTGTTTTCTCGTAAGAAGACGCCACGGAGCGCCTGGGATTTCCCATTGGGGATTTCCCCCTTGACGCCACCGCGCCCGTCCAGGCCTCCCCACGCCCCTAACGTGCTGACGTCCACACATCATCCACCACGTCGACGACGCCCAGTGCGGGCGCCCACACACGTCATCAGGAAGCGCCGCCCGCCTTGCCGGACCGGCCTACGCCGAACCCGAGCAGCTCACGCCTTTCCACCACACTGGGAACGGAGCTCAGCACTACTAATATCTACTTGCAAGTACATTGGGGGGCGGATTGGATGCGTCTTGCTTTCCTGCATTGTATCTGTACTATCCATGTTATTTTATGATTAGAACGTATTGATGCACTAATAGATATATTATTTTCTTACCTGTGGGGGTTGTGTCATTCCTTACATGCAATAGCATATACAGTCTAATACCATCTGGTATATACACACTGTTGTTCTGTGCCCACTGTGACCAGCCTGCTCGTTTACTCTGTACAAGGTAATTGAGAGGCCAGCAATGGAGCAGTTGCAGTCCTTCCTAGAGGACGCTACTTGGTTAGACCCCTTCCAGTCCGGCTTCCGTTCGGGGCATGGGGCAGAGACGGTCCTGGTCTCCATCACAGGCAAGCTACGGTGCCAGCTAGACCAGGGCTGTCCAACTTCTACGGGCCCAAGGGCCAGAATTCCGGTCACTGATCACCTGGGCGGCCGAAGGGTCTGCCTCCGCCCCAGCTCCGCCCCCTCCCCGCCTCCAATTTACTTACAATTGACCTTGAGTTGTGGAGTTGTAGTTCACCTCCGCCCAGAGAGCACTGTGGACTCAAATAATGATGGATCTGGACCAAACTTGGCATGAATACTCAATATACCCAAATGGGAACACTGGTGGGTTTGGGGGAATGTTTCCTAATACCTTTTTTTTATTTTAGTCCAAACTAAAATTGGTACACCAAAAAAAACCCAAACACCTCAATGCCGTCGCAGGGCTTGGTGGGGCCTCCTTTCCCAGAGGCCCAAAGAGCCCCCTCCCTCCCTGAAGGGAAAACAAGCCGCGGGGGCAGGCGCAAAGGAAGCCACGTTGCGCCCTGCACGCGGGGGAAGGCAGCACAACAAGGGGAGGGGGCGGAGGAGGAGGTGGAAGGAAGCGTCGCCAAGGAAACCGCCGCTGAGGGACCCCTCCCCCCCCCTCCACCCAACGTCCCACTGTTTTTAGATTGATTGATTCGAGCCAGGCCCTTCCTTACCCATACTGCGGGAGCCCCGCCACAGGGCCCAAGTGCCAACGCCGCCGCCGTCCCCGAAGAGCCCCGCTGGAGCCAAGGCCAAGCTCAGGCCAGGCGCGGCGGCTCTCCCACCCGCGGGGCGGGAAGCGAGGGCCCTCCACAGGAAGAGGACGGAGCCAGGAGGGGCTTTCCCTGCCTCCTCCCCTCCTCCCTCTCTCTGAGGGGAATGGGGCTGGCCTGGAAGCAGCGGGGAGGACGAGGCGCGCGCCCAGGCCGGCCGCAAATCCCGCGGGACCCGAGATTTCGGCAGCTATCGCGAGACTACGCAGCCACAGATGGGATTTCGAAATCCCGTCTGTGGCTGGCGTAGTCTCGCGATGCTTGCCTAAACCCGGAAGTAGGTATTTTTTTTAAAAAATGTATTTTATTTTTTATTTTTTATTTGTATTTTATTAAAACAAATTAGGGGGCCAGAGGGAAGGGGCTCGGGGGGCGTGTACGGCCCCAGGGCTGGCTGTTGGACAGCCCTGAGCTAGACCAAGGCAGATCGACACTGCTCGTGTTATTGGACCTCACGGCAGCGTTCGATAGTGTCGATTACGATCTTTTGACCCACCGCCTTGTCAGGGCCACGGTGAGAGGGACGGTCTTAAATTGGCTCTCCTCCTTCCTCCGGAACCACTCGCAGCGAGTGAGGAGGGACGGGGATGTCTCCGGGGGTTCCCCACTTTGCTGTGGGGTTCCCCGGGGGGCAATCCTGTCCCCTCTATTATTTAACATCTATGTCCGACTACTTGCTTGGCTGGTCCATAGTTTTGGGCTGGTGTGCCACCAATATGCTGATGACACCCAGCTCGTTCTGGGGATGGAGGGAGGGCAGGCCCGGAACCGTGCCCGATAATTTCCATCTGTGCCTTGTAGCCGTTACTGGATGGCTGCGAGCCAGTAAGTTGAAGGTGAATCCAGCTAAGACGGAGATCCTGTGGTTGGGTCGTCCGGGTGGGGTGGAGATCCAGCTTCCTCCCCTGGACGGCGTGACATTATGTCCGTCGTCAACAGTTAAAAGTCTTGGCGTCACTCTGGACTCTCGACTGACGATGGAGATGCAAGTCTCCACCGTCAGTCGAGTTGCTTTTTTCCATCTCCGTCAGGCGAGGAAGCTGGCTCCCTACCTCTCCCGCCACGACCTAGCCACAGTGGTCCAAGCCACGGTCATCTTGAGACTGGACTACTGTCATACTCTCTACATTGGCCTTCCTTTGTCGGTGATCCGGAAACTGAAGCTGGTCCAGAATGCGGCAGCTAGACTGTTGGCTGGCGTTGTGACGACTAGCCACATAACCCCTATCTTGCGGGAGCACCGGATCACCTTCAAAGTGCTGGTGCTGACCTTTAAGGCCTTGAACGGTCTGGGGTCAGTGTACCTTAGGGGCCGCCTTATCCCATACTGTCCCACTAGGCCACTACGTTCAGAGGTGGGTCAACTTCTAGAGGTGCCCAGCGTTAAAATATACCATCTGACGGCCACAGGAAGGAGGGCCTTCCCAATAACTGCACTGCCTTCCGGACTCCGTGTCCTTATGGACTTAGCGGCATTCCGGAAGGCGTGCAAAACCCTCCTGTTTCGGCAGGCCTTTGGGTATTAATGCTGAGATGTGTAGGCTACTCCGCCTCCTTGCATTGCGTGTGCCGATGTAGTTACACACACCTGTGCCACCGGCTTGCTGTGTATTGTACTTATTGTATTTTACTGTGTTTTTATGTGTTTTATGCTGTTTTTATTCTGTTTTAATCCTGAATTTTGGTGTAAGTCGCCCCGAGCCAACCGGGAGTGGCGACTCACAAATTTGAATAATAAATAAATAAATAAATAATTCTATAATTCCAATTATCAAATAGTCATCAAATATAACACAAAAGTCACTTTGACCACTTGGCCTAACACAAATAGTAGTATGGAGTATTTCCAGGTAAGTGAAACGGAGGAGTATAATCACAATTGATTAGGCACAATGCTTGATTGTTACTCACAACGAAAGGTCCCAGAGCCAGAGTCTTTAAAGATGCAGTTTCGAAGAATTCAAAACATATTTGCAATCCACAAAGGAAAAATAAAGTATTTGTAATCCACAATGGGGAAATCTGTATCGCTCTGTACGATCGATGGTCAGGGGGGATCCCTGCGCAGAACCGTTTCGCCCTCCAGGGCTTCTTCGGGACCGTGGACGTATTCGTTTGAGGAAATAATCCGAATTCACTTGGTCAGGGTATTGCTGTAGACCAGGGGTGGGCAATTATTTTTTCCACACGAGAGCCAAAAAATATTATGGAGGGCCCCACCTATTTATTTATTTACTATATTTACTATATATTACACATCATTAATATTAACATATGAATATATCAAGAAATATTCATATATTATTAGTATTAATATAATTATTATATTATAGTATATATATAGACATTATAATATATTGAAATGATAATACACTATTATATAATTTATTATATTATTATATTATTATTATAAGCGGCGGAGGGGGGAAAGGACAGGGCCTGAGGCTGTTAGGAATGCTGGGAGTTGAAGTCCAAAACCTCTGGAGGACCCAAGTTGGCCGTGGCCTGGCGGAGAATGAATGTGATGAGCCTTCATACCTGTTGGTGGGTGTGCTGGGCTCCGAGGCCCTGAATGGGGGGTGCAGCGAGTACGAGGGCGAGGTGGACACGCTGCCCCCGCTGACCCTGGCTTCGATGCTCTCGTCGCGGCTCTGGCGGCAGGGAAGGGCACGGAGACGGCAGAGAATCCGCTTCGGAGTCCTCCAACTCGCTCCGGTGCTGGCCCGTTGCCCAACGCAGCGGAATCGGAGTCCGGAAGGCGAGGCCTACAGGCACGCAAAAGCCTCGGGCTCGTGTTATTCCGTTCCCCAAGGGCCTTCACGCTCTGTTGCTTCTCCCTCCTCGCTGCCCTCCCTCGGCTCCTTCCCTGCGCCCTTCCCCTCCCACTCCCATGGAGAAAGCGGCAAGTAGGAGGGCGAGGCGGGCACGCTGCCTCCGCCGACCCTGGCTTTGGCCGGCCCTTGGCGCCTCCGGATGAAGGAGGTCACAGGCATCACTTGTGGGGCTTCACTTTGCTCACGCTGCCGCTTCTGCCACCATTTTGATCCGAGGGGGCAGCGTGAGCGTGTTCAGGAGGGGAGGGGGGAGGGAGGACGCTACTGTGCAGACTCGCCCCACGTCTTCCTCCCTCCCCCTTCCCTCCTGAACATACTCACGCTGCCCCCTCGGATCAAAATGGCGGTAGCATGAGCAAAGCGAGGCAAAGGGAGGAGAGAGAGGCAGGGAAGAAGGGAGCCCGAGTGGAGAAGAAAAAGTGTTCGGCAGGAGGGGGAAGAAAGGGGATTGGGGGTTCCCATTTCCCACGGCACACCTGGTGATCGCTCACGGCACACTAATGTTCCTGTAGCACCCCAGTTCTCTTTTGTGCCTGGGAGGCAGGGGGCAGCACCGGGGGTCCCACTTGCATTAGAGCCAGCCGCAGCTGAGGAAGAAATGGAGGAAGGGGTTAATGAGCTAGCCGGACCTTCCTCTCCCACAGAGAGCTTGGCCTGGGATGAAGGATGGCCGGATGCCTATGAGGACTGGGAAGGTCAGGCTGATCCTGAAAGTGCTGATAGCGATGATTGTTATGGGAAACCGGGTGGGGACGGATCACAGGAGAGAATTTGGGAAAACATGGGCGAGGAGGCCATGGAAGACGAAGGGAGTTTGACTCTCATGAAGATAGCGAGCCAGGTGCTGGGAGGCAAGGTCGGAGCTTTGATAGGAGACGGAGCATCGACTCCAGCAGGAGGGAATGGCACCGCAGCCTAGAGCGCCAGAGAGGTGAGAGATCCCGTAGCACAGATTACCGCCGAAGCCTAGAGCGTCGGGGCCCCCGCCGTGAGGTTTAAGTATAGGATCCGTGGGAACGGATCCTCAGTAGCTCGGCCACTTCTAACCTACCGAAGTGTAGCGAGCCAAGGACCACGGAGCCAAGCTGTGGCTCGTACCTTGCCAAGAAGTTTCTTGGGGTTTTGATGGAACTTTACCTTGTTCTTTGATCCGCTTGGATTTGCGGAGCTTTTGCCAAGTCTTGGTAGATGATCTACGCCGGGAACTCGACAGGGGGAGTGTGTCCCTGTTGGTTCTGCTGGACCTCTCAGCGGCTTTCGATACCGTTGACCACGGTATCCTTCTGGGTCGCCTTGCAGACATGGGGCTTGGGGGTACTGCTCTGCAGTGGCTCCAATCCTTCCTGGAAGGTCGTACCCAGAAGGTGTCATTGGGTGACACCTGTTCGGCTCCACAGCCGTCGTCCTGTGGAGTCCCTCAGGGTTCAGTTCTGTCCCCGATGTTGTTTAACATCTACATGAAACCGCTGGGAGAGATCATTCGGAGTTTCGGAGTAAGGTGTTATCTGTACGTAGATGACATCCAGATCTGTCACTCCTTCCCACCTGTCACCAAGGAGGCTGTCCAGACTTTGAACCGGTGCTTGGCTGCTGTGTCGGACTGGATGAGGGCTAGCAAATTGAAACTAAATCCAGACAAGACAGAGGTCCTCCTGGTCAGTCGCAAGGCCGAACAGGGCATAGGGTCACAGCCTGTGTTGGATGGGGTTACACTCCCCCTGAAGACGCAGGTTCGCAGCTTGGGAGTGATCCTGGACTCATCGCTGAGCCTGGAAGCCCAGGTCTCGGCGGTGGCCGGGGGAGCTTTCGACAGTCAAGACTCGTGCGCCAGCTGCGCCCGTACCTTGGGAAGTCTGATCTGGCTACGGTCGTCCACGCTCTGGTCACATCCCGAATAGACTACTGCAACGCACTCTACGTGGGGCTGCCTTTGAAGACAGTTCGGAAATTGCAATTAGTCCAGCGGGCGGCAGCCAGATTGCTAACGGGAGCTACATACAGGGAGCATACCACCCCCTGTTGTGTCAGCTCCACTGGCTGCCAGTCCAATTCCGGGCTCAATTCAAAGTGCTGCTTTGACCTTTAAAGCTCTATACGGTTCTGGCCCAGCTTACTTGTCCGAACGCATCGGCCGCTACGTCCCACCCCGTAACCTAAGATCATCCGGGGAGGCCCTGCTCTCGCTTCCGCCGACTTCTCAAATGCGGTTGGTGGGGACGAGGGAGAGGGCCTTCTCGGCGGTGGCTCCCCGCCTGTGGAATGCGCTCCCTATGGAGGTACGGTCCACCTCATCCCTCCTGGCATTCAGGAAAAAGGTAAAATCCTGGCTTTGGGACCAGGCGTTTGCGCACCAGCACTAACAGCATGTTAGATGGGGATTTTAATGGAAATGGATGAAGAGGGCCAATGTTTTTATGGAGTGAATATTGTTGTTAACTTGGAATGACTGTGTATGTTGCTGATGGAACTGTATTTTAATGTGTTTTAATGTATTTTAATTGTTGTGGGGTTTTGGGGTTTTATACCGTATGATGTGGCATCGAATTGTGCCGTACTGTAAGCCGCTCTGAGTCCCCCCTCCCTCGGGGGTTGAGAAGAGCGGGGTAAAATCCTGAAATAAATAAATAAATAAATATAAAGTCTACTGCCAAGACCTTTGCCTTTGGATTTTGCTACGGACTCTTTGCTTTTGAACTGAACTTTCAATACCTTTTGGACAATTGCCTTTTTACCTGTTCTTTATTCCACAATAAAATAGTTAGCTGATTACCGTCTCTGTGTGTGTGATTAAGGGGCCGGCCGAGTCCTTGCATCGTGACAGTTCCGCGGCACACCGGTTGGGAAACACTGATTTACAGCATCGGTATCCTGTTCTTCAGACACAAAGACTTGCAAAATGCCCTCCAAGTCTGCCAACCTAATACGTTTCCATAGTTATCAATGTTGTTGTTAATTTTAATTTTTTGTTGTTGCTTTTCTAGTTTACAAAGTGACTATCCTGACCTCCCAGCAAGAAGGGAGCTTTGTGAAATACACAGCAACCCTCGTGGATTTCTATAAAAGAGGTAAGGAGGGCTGAGTCTTGACTTAAAATGGACATAAGGGAAGATTTAGTGGAATCAATGGGGTGCACTGTATCAAATAATTTATTTTATTTATTTACTAGCTTGGGGACCCGGCCCTGCCCGGGTTAATTGAGAAAGGCATTGTGTGCCAAGGTTGGTCCTTATCAGTTGTTTATTTGGCTCGCAGTTGTCTCGGGAAGTGAGTGAAGGTAATCCAAGACTCATTGTTTTGGGAGATTTTAACATCCATGCAGACGCTAATATGCCATCCCCCCTAGCGAAGGAGTTCATCCGATCCATGGACACATTAGGACTCATTTTGATGGAGTCCGGCCCCACACACCAGGCCGGACATACCTTAGACCTAATCTTTGGGTACGGGTTGAGGGTTACGCAGCAAGTAACAACGAAGGTCCCTGGTCGGATCATTTCACTCTGAAGGCCGACATCAGAATCCCCCTACCGGCAAGGCCAGAGCCAAAACCTATACTGGCACGCCAGAAGAGGCATATGGACCCCAGCTGCTTCGCAGCAGCCATTGAGCCGATGGAAGTTTCCGGTGGGACCTTGAATCAACGGGTGGACAGATGGAATACAGTCTTGTCGAAAGCCATCGACCAAATAGCCCCCAGACGCCTGATCCGGCCACGAAGAGTCCATTCTCCATGGTTCACGGACGACCTGCGACTGCTGAAGCGAAGGCGGAAGCAGCTGGAGAGCGCGTGGCATCGGAAACCAACTCAGACGTCGAGATCAGCCTTCAGAGATATGCGCAGGTCATATGAACGGGCGGTCAAAGAGGCCAAGAAGACCTATAACTCCTCCTTAATAGCGGCGGCAAGATCGCGCCCAGCACAGATCTTTAAGATCGTCCGAGACCTAGCTATGCCCAACTCACTGCCGAGAGACAATGAAAATTCAGCTATCTCAGCGGAAGAATTTCAAGTTTTCTTCACTGAGAAAATAATTGCCCTTAGGCGTGATTTACCCTCTATACCTGAGGAGAGGAGCGGGATGGGTAAGAACCCAGCTCCATCGCCTAGCCTGAAACTCGACCAGTTCAAGGCCCTGAATTCAGAGGAGATTAATCATATCCTGACCGCGGCAAGGGCAACCACCTGCTCTACAGACCCGTGCCCGTCCCATCTGATTAAGTCCTGTGCGGGGAGCCTCTCGGCCACTCTGACAGGGTTGATAAATCACTCATTGGAGCTGGGAGTCTTTCCCGATGCGCTGAAGGAGGCTAGAGTCCGCCCGCTGCTGAAGAAGGCGAATTTGGATCCAGCAGTGCCGGCAAACTACCGTCCGGTCTCAAACCTACCCTTCCTCGGGAAACTGATTGAACGGGCAGCAGCGATCCAATTACAGGAATTCCTGGAAACCTCAGGAAGCCTGGACCCCTGCCAATCGGGTTTCCGCGCCGGACACGGGACCGAGACCGTCCTGGTGGCCATTACGGACGACATCCGCCGCCAATTGGAGAAGGGAGGTTCGGCTATCCTGGTGCTGCTTGACCTCACCGCGGCATTCGACACGGTGGACCATGACTTGCTGTTGCGGCGACTATCAGCCATTGGGATTCAAGGCACAGCTTTGGCCTGGTTCGATTCCTTCCTGCGGGGCCGCTCGCAGCGTGTTGAGTGGCGAGGCCAAGTGTCCAAGAGGTCCACCCTGGACTGTGGAGTCCCCCAGGGCGCCATTTTGTCACCAATGCTTTTTAACATCTACGTCCAACCCTTGGCAAGCATAGCCAGAAGTTTTGGATTTGGGTGCTACCAATATGCAGATGATACCCAGCTCCTGCTGAAGCTTGAGCCAGGTGTAACATCGGTGCCTGAGAATTTCAGACAAGGACTAGAGGCAGTGACCAGATGGCTCCGCTCATACAAACTCAAGATCAATCCATCAAAGACTGAGATCCTATGGCCGGGACGCCCAGAGCCACCCATTCCGCTGCCTCTCTTTGAGGGAGAGCCGCTGATCCCGGCCCCGTCGGTGAAGAGTCTCGGTGTGATACTAGACTCGAGACTCTCACTGGAGGCCCAGGTGGCTGCGACAAGTAAGGGAGCTTTCTTCCACCTACGCCAGGCACGTCAACTGGCACCTTACCTTCCATCAGATGCGCTGGCTACGGTGGTCCATGCCACAGTGACATCACGGCTGGACTATGTAATGCCTGTACGTGGGGTTGCCGCAGTCAACCACTCGTAAAATCCAGCTAGTGCAGAATGCAGCCGCCAGACTCCTCACCGGGACACCACTGAGATGCCATATCGCGCCATCTCTGCAGCGCCTGCACTGGCTGCCAGTCGAGCTCAGAGCCATCCACAAGATCCTGTCGCTTACCTTTAAGGCCCTCCATGGCGCCGGCCCAGCTTATTTAAAAGACCGCTTGTCCGAACCAGCTCATTTAAGGTCGCCGCGTTCAGTGAACAGGGACCTTCTCCGCATCCCAGGTGTGAGTGAGGCCCGCCTCGACACCACGAGACGGAAAGCCTTTTCCATCGCGGCCCCTGTCCTTTGGAACCTGATGCCGGCGGATCAGAGAGCCATCCGGGACATGCCCCAGTTCCTGACCGCACTGAAGACCTGGCTCTTCCGAAAGGCTTACGGCTAAGGACACCTCCCAGACTTAGCCTGAGCTACTGGAACTATTTTAATTAATCTTTTTATTCTTTTAGCTTTTAACTATTGAATTCTTTTATGTGTTTTTGTGTGTAAGTCGCCCGGAGCACTGACATGGAGGGCGACTCATAAATAATAAAATCAATCAATCAATCAATCATCTGTGGTCCAATGTCTTCCAAACTGGAGCAGGATGTGGTGTGGGTCATGGGGGCTCTGTGTGCCAAGTTTGGTCTTGATCAGTCAGTGGATGAAGGTTGCAGAGGTCTCGGGAAGTGATTGGAGGTACTTCAAGTCCCATCATCCATGGTCTGCCCTCCTCCAAACTGCAGTAGGATGTAGAGTGGGTCATGGGGGCTCTGGGGCCTGGTCTGTGATTTGTAGGGGCTTCAATGTTCTGTGGGAAATGAATCGAGTGAAGGTACTGCAAATCCCATCATTTGTGGCCCATCCTGCCCTACACTGCACCAGGTTGTAAAGTGGGCCAGTGGGCATCTGTGTGCCAAGTGTGGTCCTGATCCTTCTATGGTGTGGGCCACAGTGCTCTAAGCAAGTGAGTTAAAGTACTGCAAGTCCCGTCATCCATGGTCCATCCTCCCTCTGACTGCCTCAGGCCTTGCCTTATCCTCCTCTGCCACTTTAGAGGTCGGAATGTTCGTGTTGGCGACTGCCTCAGGCCTTTGCCTTATCCTCCTCTGCCAGTTTAGAGGGTCGGAATGTTCGTGTTGGCGACTGCCTCAGGCCTTTGCCTTATCCTCCTCTGCCAGTTTAGAGGGTCGGAATGTTCGTGTTGGCGACTGCCTCAGGCCTTTGCCTTATCCTCCTCTGCCAGTTTAGAGGGTCGGAATGTTCGTGTTGGTGACTTCCTCAGGCCTTTGCTCTGCCTGATCCTCCCTGCCACTTTAGAGGGTCGGAATGTTCGTGTTGGCGACTGCCTCAGGCCTTTGCCTTTTCCTCCTCTGTTAGTTTAGAGGGTCGGAATGTTCGTGTTGGCGACTGCCTAGGCCTTTGCCTTATCCTCCCTGCCAGTTTGCCGGAACTTTAGAGGCCTTTGCCTTATCCTCCTCTGCCAGAGATGAATTCGTGTTGGCGACTGCCTCAGGCCTTTGCCTTATCCTCCTCTGCCAGTTTAGAGGGTCGGAATGTTCGTGTTGGCGACTGCCTCAGGCCTTTGCCTTATCCTCCTCTGCCAGTTTAGAGGGTCGGAATGTTCGTGTTGGCGACTGCCTCAGGCCTTTGCCTTATCCTCCTCTGCCACTTTAGAGGGTCGGAATGTTCGTGTTGGCGACTGCCTCAGGCCCTTGCCTGATCCTTCTCTGCCACTTTAGAGGGTCGGAATGTTCGTGTTGGCATCTGCCTCAGGCCCTTGCCTTATCCTCCTCTGCCAGTTTAGAGGGTCGGAATGTTCGTGTTGGCGACTGCCTCAGGCCTTTGCCTTATCCTCCTCTGCCAGTTTAGAGGGTCGGAATGTTCGTGTTGGCGACTGCCTCAGGCCTTTGCCTTATCCTCCTCTGCCAGTTTAGAGGGTCGGAATGTTCGTGTTGGCGACTGCCTGAGGCCTTTGCCTTATCCTCCTCTGTCAGTTTAGAGGGTCGGAATGTTCGTGTTGGCGACTGCCTGAGGCCTTTGCCTTATCCTCCTCTGCCACTTTAGAGGGTCGGAATGTTTGTGTTGGCGACTGCCTGAGGCCTTTGCCTTATCCTCCTCTGTCAGTTTAGAGGGTCGGAATGTTCGTGTTGGCGACTGCCTGAGGCCTTTGCCTTATCCTCCTCTGCCAGTTTAGAGGGTCGGAATGTTCGTGTTGGCGACTGCCTCAGGCCTTTGCCTTATCCTCCTCTGCCAGTTTAGAGGGTCGGAATGTTCGTGTTGGCGACTGCCTCAGGCCTTTGCCTTATCCTCCTCTGCCAGTTTAGAGGGTCGGAATGTTGTTGGTGACTGCCTGACTGCCTCAGGCCTTGCCTTATCCTCCTCTGCCAGTTTAGAGGGTCGGAATGTTCGTGTTGGCGACTGCCTCAGGCCTTTGCCTTATCCTCCTCTGCCAGTTTAGAGGGTCGGAATGTTCGTGTTGGGGTCTGCCTCAGGGACTGTCGTCATCCTCCTCTGCCACTTTAGAGGGTCGGAATGTTCGTGTTGGCGACTGCCTCAGGCCTTTGCCTTATCCTCCTCTGCCAGTTTAGAGGGTCGGAATGTTCGTGTTGGCGACTGCCTCAGGCCTTTGCCTTATCCTCCTCTCTGCCAGTTTAGAGGGTCGGAATGTTCGTGTTGGCGACTGCCTCAGGCCTTTGCCTTATCCTCCTCTGCCAGTTTAGAGGGTCGGAATGTTCGTGTTGGCGACTGCCTCAGGCCTTGCCTTATCCTCCTCTGCCAGTTTAGAGGGTCGGAATGTTCGTGTTGGCGACTGCCTCAGGCCTTTGCCTTATCCTCCTCTGCCAGTTTAGAGGGTCGGAATGTTCGTGTTGGCGACTGCCTCAGGCCTTTGCCTTATCCTCCTCTGCCAGTTTAGAGGGGCGGAATGTTCGTGTTGGCGACTGACTCAGGCCGTTGACTTATCCCCCTCTGCCAGTTTAGCGGGTCGGAATGTTCGTGTTGGCGACTGCCTCAGGCCTTTGCCTTATCCTCCTCTGCCAGTTTAGAGGGTCGGAATGTTCGTGTTGGCGACTGCCTCAGGCCTTTGCCTTATCCTCCTCTGCCACTTTAGAGGGTCGGAATGTTCGTGTTGGCGACTGCCTGAGGCCTTTGCCTTATCCTCCTCTGCCAGTTTAGAGGAGTGTCGGAATGTTCGTGTTGGTGACTGCCTGAGGCCTTTGCCTGATCCTCCTCTGCCAGTTTAGAGGGTCGGAATGTTCGTGTTGGCGACTGCCTCAGGCCTTTGCCTTATCCTCCTCTGCCAGTTTAGAGGGTCGGAATGTTCGTGTTGGCGACTGCCTCAGGCCTTTGCCTTATCCTCCTCTGCCAGTTTAGAGGGTCGGAATGTTCGTGTTGGCGACTGCCTCAGGCCTTTGCCTTATCCTCCTCTGCCAGTTTCTGGCTCTGGCCTTTGCCTTATGCTGCACTGCGAGTTTAGATAGGGGAATGTTCGTGTTGGCGACTGCCTCAGGCCTTTGCCTTATCCTCCTCTGCCAGTTTAGAGGGTCGGAATGTTCGTGTTGGCGACTGCCTCAGGCCTTTGCCTTATCCTCCTCTGCCAGTTTAGAGGGTCGGAATGTTCGTGTTGGCGACTGCCTCAGGCCTTTGCCTTATCCTCCTCTGCCAGTTTAGAGGGTCGGAATGTTCGTGTTGGCGACTGCCTCAGGCCTTTGCCTTATCCTCCTCTGCCAGTTTAGAGGGTCGGAATGTTCGTGTTGGCGACTGCCTCAGGCCTTTGCCTTATCCTCCTCTGCCAGTTTAGAGGGTCGGAATGTTCGTGTTGGCGACTGCCTCAGGCCTTTGCCTTATCCTCCTCTGCCAGTTTAGAGGGTCGGAATGTTCGTGTTGGCGACTGCCTCAGGCCTTTGCCTTATCCTCCTCTGCCAGTTTAGAGGGTCGGAATGTTCGTGTTGGCGACTGCCTCAGGCCTTTGCCTTATCCTCCTCTGCCAGTTTAGAGGGTCGGAATGTTCGTGTTGGTGACTGCCTCAGGCCTTTGCCTTATCCTCCTCTGCCAGTTTAGAGGGTCGGAATGTTCGTGTTGGCGACTGCCTCAGGCCTTTGCCTTATCCTCCTCTGCCAGTTTAGAGGGTCGGAATGTTCGTGTTGGCGACTGCCTCAGGCCTTTGCCTTATCCTCCTCTGCCAGTTTAGAGGGTCGGAATGTTCGTGTTGGCGACTGCCTCAGGCCTTTGCCTTATCCTCCTCTGCCAGTTTAGAGGGTCGGAATGTTCGTGTTGGACTGCCTCAGGCCTTGCCTTATCCTCCTCTGCCAGTTTAGAGGGTCGGAATGTTCGTGTTGGCGACTGCCTCAGGCCTTTGCCTTATCCTCCTCTGCCAGTTTAGAGGGTCGGAATGTTCGTGTTGGCGACTGCCTCAGGCCTTTGCCTTATCCTCCTCTGCCACTGTAGAGGGTCGGAATGTGGAGGGCCGAAGTTTGCCCAGGCCTGCACTATACGCTGTTGTGAGTTTTTCAGGCTGTAAGTTGAACTCCCAAGATTACAAATAAACAACAAAAAACAGGGGAGGGACAGCGGGAGGAAGCAACTCCTTACTGTTCGATGGCAAATCAAACAGATGCATCCTAAAGAAAGCGTTCAAAAGTGAATCTGTCTATGTCGCCCATTAGACTTCTTCCAACTTGGGGAAACGGACATTTTTGACTGCTCTTCCAGATTGTCCCCAAAGCGGGCCCGGATTAACACTTTTTTGCGCCCTAGGCCACACTTTGGAATTACGCCCCCTTTAAGTCAACCTCCCGCCACCTCCAAGGTTCCCATGCATTCCCACCGGCTGGAAAGCTCCGCTGTGCTCTGAAGGTCTCCTCGGGAGTCGGGAGGCTTGGGGAGAGCGCAGCGGGTGCAAACTCGCTCCAAAGGCGCGCATGAGAGAGAGAGAGAGAGAGAGCGCAAGAGAGAGAGTGTGAGTGGGAGAGAGTGAGAGAGACAAAGAGCGTGTGCAAGAGAGAGCGAGAGAACAAATGCAAGAGAGAGAGCGTGCGCGCGCGAGAGAGTGTGCGCGAGAGTGAGAGACGGAGGGGATGGAGCACAGACTGTGCCGGGTGTGAGAGAGCGAGAGCACGCGCGAGAGAGAAAGCGCGTGAGCAAGAAAGAGAGAGAGCGTGCGAGTGAGAGAGAGAGCGTGCGCGAGAGTGAGAGAGAGAGCACGTGAGAGCGAGAGAGAGAGCGTGCGAGCAAGAGAGAGAGAGCGCGCGAGAGAGAGAAAGCGCGTGAGCAAGAAAGAGAGAGAGCGTGTGAGCGAGCGAGAGAGAGAGCGTGCGAGCGAGCAAGAGAGAGAGAGCGCGTGAGAGTGAGAGACGGAGGGGATGGAGCACAGACTTTGCCGGGTGCGAGAGAGAGAGAGCACGTGCGAGAGAGAGAGCGCGTGAGCAAGAAATAGAGAGAGCGCGCGAGCAAGAGAGCGTGCGCGAGAGTGAGAGACGGAGGGGCCGGAGCAGAGACTTTGCCGGGTGCAAGAGAGAAAGAGAGAGAGCGTGCACGCGCGAGAGAGAGCATGCAAGCAAGAGAGAGCGAGCGCGAGAGTGAGAGAGAGAGAGTGCGCACAAGAGCGAGAGACAGAGGGGACAGAGCACAGACTTTGCCGGGTGCGAGAGAGAGAGAGAGCACGTGCGAGAGAGAGCGCGCGTGAGCAAGAAAGAGAGAGAGCGCGCGAGCAAGAGAGAGCGAGAGCGCGTGAGCGAGAGAGTGCGCACAAGAGCGAGAGACGGAGGGGATGGAGCACAGACTTTGCCGGGTGCGAGAGAGAGAGCTCGTGCGAGAGAGAGAGCGCGTGAGCAAGAAAGAGAGAGAGCGAGCGAGGGAGAGAGCGAGCGTGCGCGAGAGTGAGAGACGGAAGGGCTGGAGCAGAGACTTTGCCGGGTGCAAAAGAGAAAGAGAGAGAGCGTGCACGTGCGAGAGAGAGCGTGCAAGCAAGAGAGAGCGAGAGCGCGTGAGCGAGAGAGAGAGTGCGCACAAGAGCGAGAGACGGAGGGGACGGAGCACAGACTTTGCCGGGTGCGAGAGAGAGCGCGCGCACGAGAGAGATAGCACTATACCAGCAAGAGAGAGAGAGAGCGCGCGTGAGCGAGAGAGAGAGCGTGCGCGAGAGTGAGAGACGGAGGGGACGGAGCAGAGACTTTGCCAGGAGAAGGAGCGAGGAGGGGCACGAGAAAGGGGGAAAGAGGGGCGCAGACCAGTTCTGGTTTTTTTTGGTCTGTGATCTGCGCCCCCCCCCCCTTCAGCTTGCGCCCCTAGCCCATGGCCTCGTTGGCCTTATGGGTAATCCGGGCATGCCCCAAAGTCATGGCTAGTAGCCACAGCTTGCTAGCAGATCATGGGGACGTGGTGCCGAAGGTATTGTTTTCAAGCTGCTTTTCACTTCCTTCCATTATTTCCCAGGAGTGGCTTTTGCGGAGAAGAACGCGGAAATCATATTCATGAAAAAGCACTCCTGTACTGATGTCCAGCTGAACCCGAGGGAGGACTACCTGATCATGGGGAAAGAGGCCTTGAAAATGGGAGAGGGCGCCAATGCCAGGTGAGCCTTTTATTGGGATAGGCAATGGCCTTCCAGGCACGTGGGTCTTTGGGTGTGGGTGGACTACACTTCACATCATCCTGTGTCAATGCACTGAAATCCTGTCAGTATTTTACATTGCCCATGGTTGGTATGTTTGTCAAGTTTAGTTCAGATCTGTCATCGGTGGAGTTCGTTGCTCTCCAGATATGGGTGGACTACAACACCCACCATCCTCTGTCAACCCCCAGGATGCCCCGAAACAAAGTTTTTGCAGTTTAATAAATTTCCCCCATGTTTTTATGATAGAATCAATTAGAACCGAGAAACAATATTAGTGTTACGTAGTGTAGTAATAATAATAATAATTTTAATATTTCATCTATTATTTATTTACTTACTTACTTTATTTATATTCCGCTCTTCTCACCCCGAAGGGGACTCAGAGCGGATGACAGGTAGACATACTTAGCAGACAATCCCTGCTGTTTCCACATACACACATATAGACGAACAGAGGCAAACTCTGGCCACCAGGGGGGGCTGACGCACTCCTCACCTCTCTTCTCACCCCGAAGGGGACTCGGAGCGGATTACAGGTACACATACTTAGCAGACAATCCCTGCCGTTTCCACATACACACATATAGACGAACAGAGGCAAACTCTGGCCACCAGGGGGGGCTGGCGCACTCCTCACCTCTCTTCTCACCCGAAGGGGACTCAGAGCTGATTACAGGTACACATACTTAGCAGACAATCCCTGCCGTTTCCACATACACACATATTAGCAGACAATCCCTGCCGAACAGAGGCAAACTCTGGCCACCAGGGGGGGCTGGCGCACTCCTCACCTCTCTTCTCACCCCGAAGGGGACTCAGAGCGGATGACAGGTAGACACACTTAGCAGACAATCCCTGCCTTTCCACATACACACATATAGACAAACAGAGGCACACTCTGGCCACCAGGGGGGGCTGACACACTCCTCACCTCTCTTCTCACCCCGAAGGGGACTCAGAGCGGATGACAGGTAGACATACTTAGCAGACAATACCTGCCGTTTCCACATACACACAAATAGACGAACAGAGGCAAACGCTGGCCACCAGGGGGGGCTGGCGCACTCCTCACCTCTCTTCTCACCCCGAAGGGGACTCAGAGTGGATGACAGGTACACATACTTAGCAGACCATCCCTGCCGTTTCCACATACACACATATAGACGAACAGAGGCAAACTCTGGCCACCAGGGGGAGCTGGCGCACTCCTCACCTCTCTTCTCACCCTGAAGGGGACTCAGAGTGGATGACAGGTAGACATACTTAGCAGACAATCCCTGCCGTTAACACATACACACATATAGACGAACAGAGGCAGACTCTGGCCACCACGGGGAGCTGAAGCACTCCTCATTCCTCAGCGTTCCTGGAGTTCTTTAATGGCCTCATAATTCAATCAAAATGTGCCTCCCCACTTAATGTGGTACCTTTATCTCCTACTTGATAAGTGCAACTGTCTTTCGGGCTGCAAAGGTCGACAGCAGGCTACACTTAAAGGTCGAGCACCCACCTCGATGCGTACAGGCCTCGAACTCATGACCTACTGGTCAGAGAGATCTTATGCAGCTGGCAGTTAGCCAGCTGCGCCGCATAATATGTATCGTGAAAAAGATCTCTCTATGTAGATTCCAGTATCCTTTGGACACCATGATACAGATAATAATATTATAATTATATACTATGTCTATACACATAATAAAAGTGAAAATATGTATGTGTGTGGCTGGGGGTGTCCACTTACACCGACAAGCTCCTCCCTCTACAAACACTACTCAGGAGACACCAAAGGTCCTTCCTCCAATGACATTGCAGGTTATAGTGAGTGCCGTGAACATGCCCAAGAGACCTTCCAATGTCCTCCACAAACACAACACTGCCCGCCACCCAAGTGAAGGCCTCCCAGTGTTTTGTTCTCTCTCCATTGGTGAGGAATTTGCATAAATGACCCCGCCCCCTGCCCAGGCCCGGATTAGCGTCTTTTGGCGCCTTAGGCGGACGGAAGCCCCATGACCAGCGTCGTGCGGCTTCAGTCGCCTCCTCCCCCCGTTAACACGCCGCCCCCAGGGCGTGGAATGCCCTGCCCCCAGGGCGTGGAAAGCCCCGCCCCCAGGGCACTGCTGCGCATATGTGGCAGCAGCCCCAGCCGTGCGGCTTCCATCGCCTCCTTCTCGCGCCCTCCTTCCGGTTGCGGGAGGAGGAGGAGGTGGCACTTGGTGCAGTAGCGCTGACGGTATCCATTCCATCCGCCTCCTCCTCCTACTCCCGTGATCGAAAGGAGGCGACGGAAGCCGCACGGCACTGGCGGCGAGGAGGAGGAGGGCCTTGGCTTCCGCCCTTTTCTGCCTTTTCCTCGTTATATCCTTCGCCAGAATTGTCACAGTTTTGGTACCATAGATTTGAGGAGGAGGTGGACGGAAGCCCCATGACCAGCGTCAGTTGATAAGTGTAGTTGGGGTTCTTTGCGGCTTGTTTAGGTTAAAATGCATTTGCCCCGCCTCCTCCCGCGACCGAAAGGAGAGCGAGAGGAGGAGAAAGTGAAGTCCCGCCCTCCTCCTCCTCGCCGCCTGGGCCGTCCCCTTGCAAAGGAAGGAAGTGGCGAGGAGAAGGAGGAGGAGGAAGAGAAGCCCGCTGGCAGATTTGGGGGGCCGAATCTGCTGCCCCCCCAAAGCTGCCGCCCTAGGCCGTGGCCTATGGTGGCCTTACGGGTAATCCGGGCCTGGCCCTGCCCCTCCCTTAACCCTTTCCTATTATTTCCTATGACAGAAGTAAACAGGAGTTGAGGGCATGCTTCGTCTCTCTTTGTAGATTCCAGTATCCTTTAGATGCCTTGACCTGGATCGAGTGGTGGCCATCGGACGACTCCAATTGCCAGTTTTGCCAAGAATTTGCAGAAACGATGGAAGATTTGGCAGAAGATCTCTTACTGAGCGGTTGTTGAACTCCCGGAGCATCCCTACGAACGGTCGACCATTCACCAAAGTGTCTCGACCTTTGGTGGAATCCATCACGACGTCCTTCCGATAAGACAAAATCATTGTTATTGTCGGGTTACATGAGAATGCTAGCTTCTTTTTTTTTTTTTGTATATATTAGTAGATTAGATATAAAGCTAACCAAGACATTCGGAGCTGAAGGAGATGATGGTTAATTGAAATAGAAGGAATAGGAAGAGGAGGTGTTATGTGTTGCACCCCAGGCCTGGAAAACACCCATGACCACAGCCCCACGCAAGAGTCCGGAGTATAAGCAAACAGTTTATTGTAAAAAAAAAACCCACATAAAATATATGAACAAAGTAAAGAAAGATGTATAATTTATTTATTTATTTATGTTTTCAAACTGCTTGGTAAACAGAAGCTAGGTGTCGTGGTACAGAGACGGCCGTGGCTGAGTCCAGGGGTTAAAAGATAACAAAAGTTTATTTAAACATCAAATGGGTGTTGGAATAACAAAAAACAGCCTATCTTTGGCTGTACAAAAACCCTAATAATCCCAGGAAACCCCAAAACCAAAAATGCTGAGAAGAAAAGAACTCAAAAACAAACAGCAGACGTCCTTCTGCGGCGTTCGGTCAAAAGGATGTCCATAAGGCGTAGTCAAACTTCAATCCAGGGATCATAGGACAGGAGACAAACACACAGGAAAGGAGGAGACGTTCCAGAGTCGACAGGAGAGCAGTCACAGTGAAGGTCAAGAGGTACACGGCAGCAGGAGTAATCTGGAAACCAGGAACCAAGACACAGGAACACAGGATACACGAACCAGAATAACAACTCCTTGACCACCGTGAGGGTCAAGCCAAATACTCACTTCTTATATACCACTATCAATCAGATTCATCAGAGAACCCGCCCTGCTCCAAAGCAGCAGCATTCCCATTCCCTGCAGCTGTTGTACCATGTCCAGATCTCCAAGCCAGCCACCGCTCTTCTTGGCTTAAAGGGCCCCACTCAGTTTCTGAATGAGAAGATGGCCAGTCCTGATCCGTCTGGAACCCCAGAAATGTACTGTCCCCCGAGTCCGCATTGCATACGTCTCTCACTTCCTGCACCAATGCTGAATCTAGGTCTGTATCACTTTCTTCTGACTGTAATTCTGCATTCCTGGAAACCCTTCAAATGTATCAGACTCAGAAGGTTCCCCTAAGTAGATGCTGAATCTTTCTCCTCTGTTCTCTGTCTGAGTCAAGGCTTGAGGCACTAGCCACTCTCTTTACCCCAGCTGTAGGAGCCTGATCATCCAGAGCCGCGCCCCAAACTGAGCTACTGCTTGATGTTACTGCCTCAGCACCTTCCTCCATGCTACTACCTGTAGTAACTGGAGGCTCATTTACAACACTAGGGCCAGTGGTGGGAGCTCACCCCAACCCGTGGCTTTGAACTGCCAACCTTCCAGTCGGCAAGATTTCCTGCAGATTTCCCCCGATGTGCTACCACGGCCCTTTTCGCCATTCCCAAAATAGATTCCGAGAACTACGATGCAAAAATAAACTTTCCCCGAGGTTTACTGGTTACGTGGTGAATATCCTCTCCTGGCCTGAGATTATTATTTTGTGTTTCCTTCATGTCCACATAAAAGACAATGGGAAGCCCCATTCCACAAATAGCTCCTCCTTGAGGTCATCTCTCCGGAGCCGCGCGCCAAGGCCGGGCAGGGCTGAACTCTGAGATGCATTGTATTTATATCCTTCCTTGTTCCAAAACTTGTCGGAAGGCGATTCAATGTATGGCCAAGGTGCGGAAAAGACTATGCAATGTTACAACAGCAAAACAGGGCTGTTTTGTGGAATTCTGGAATTTCCGGGGAGCATCTACTTTATACAATTAATGCAATTTGTGTTATTGGCCCTCACGGCAGCGTTCGATACTGTCTATTACGACCTTTTGACCCACCGTCTTGCCGGGGCCGGGGTGAGGGGGACAGTCCTGAATTGGCTTTCCTCTTTCCTCCGGAACCGGTCACAGCGAGTGAGGAGGGGTGAGGTAGTCTCGGCGGGCGCCCCCCCCCCTTCTTTGTGGGCTGCCTCAGGGGGCAATCCTCTCCCCTTTATTATTTAACATCGACGTCCGACCACTTGCTCAGTTGGTACGCAGCTTCGGGCTGGAGTGTCACCAATACGCGGACGACACCCAGCTCGTTCTGGGGATGGAGGGCCGGCCCGACTCCGTACCCGATAATTTCCATCGTTGCCTTGAAGCCGTCACTGGATGGCTGCGAGCCAGTAGGTTGAAGGTGAATCCGGCTAAGACGGAGATCCTGTGGCTGGGTCTTCCCGGTTTGGGAGAGATCCAGCTCCGAACCCTGGACGCTGCGACGCTTCGCCCGTCGCCATCTGTCAAAAGCCTGGGAGTCACACTTGACTCCCAATTGTCGATGGAGAAGCATATCTCCATCGTCAGCGGAGTAGCCTTCCACCACCTCTGGCAGGCGGGGAAGTTGGCTCCCTACCTCAGGCCCGGATCAGGCCCTTTTGGCGCCCTAGGCCAAAGGCTCTGACTCTGCCCCCGCCTCCGCCCCGGCTTCGCCCGCCTGCTTTGCCCCGGCCCCGGCTCCACCCCACACGAGAAGCAGGGAAACACAGGCTGGGGGGGGGGCACGAGCCGAGGGAGGGAGGGAGGTAGGAGCGCGTGCGAGAGAGAGAGAGAGAGAGGCAGGGAAACACAAACACAGAGAGACTGAGGCGCGCGAGCCGGACAAGGGAGGCAGGGAAACAGACGGGCGCGTGAGGAGGCGGGGGCGGAGCCGGGGATGGGGCAGAGCCAAGGGCGGGGCAGAGCCAAGGAGAGCAGAGCTGGTAGGGCAGCCGTGGATGGCGCTTACGCCGCCGCGCGCATGCGCCCTTTTTTGTTTGTTTTTGAAAAAAATTTGGATTTTTTTTGAATTTTTTAAAACTTTTCTTGGGGGGGTCCGGACCTGCTGCCCCCCAAAAGGTGCCGCCCTAGGCCATGGCCTAGGGTGGCCTTATGGGTAATCCGGGACCCGGCCCTACCTGTCCCGCTACAACCTAGCCATAGTGGTCCAAGCCACGGTCATCTCAAGATTGGACTACTGTAATGCTCTCTACATTGGCCTCCCTCTGTCGGTGATCCGCTGGTGCAGACGCCGCGGCTCCTGTTGGCAGGCCTACCATCTTGCTGCCACATCACGCCTGTTCTGCGCGAACTGCACTGGCTTCCAATAGAGCACGGATCACGAAGTGCTGGTTCTGACCTTCAAGGCCTTGAACGGTCTGGCCAGGCCTAAAGGGACCGCCTCTCCCCATATAGTTGCTGCGATCACTAGCCTTCCGGAAGGCTTGTAAGACCTTCCTGTTTGTACAGGCATTTGGTCAGTAATAACTCTAGGCCTTCTACCACATAGCCGTAGACTACGGGAGTAATCTTGGTGTGTGTGTGTGTTCTTCGGCGTTGAGTATTTATGTCACAGCGGATAGGCAACAGAAATATAGAAGTTTAATTCCCCATCGGCCCAAAAACTCCAGTCTCTGTTCGAGTGAATAATGAAACTCTCATTCAATTCACAAGGTAAATATATAACTTTGTATTGAATTGTATTTAACAATAACTGGCAAAACATCGAAAAACAACAGCCATCACAGCTACCTTTCTAAACATCCTTTCCTCACAGATATTAAATCCCAACTGACAAATCCCAACTGTCACTTTGTAACTGACATTCCTCAAGGTTCCATTTAGCAGTCTTGAGACAGCGCCATCTGGTGTCAAACATGTCACACTGCAGGCGAAAATATATCTTGTGCTGACTCATGAATTGCTATTCAAAATCAATAAACGCCTGTTCTGCGCGAACTGCACTGGCTTCCAATAGAGCAAATCATATCTTGTGCTGACCGCCTCTCCCCTCATGAATTCCGGAAGGCTATTCCAAAATGCAATAATCTGACATGTGTTACTGTATAGTTTTAATTATGGATGCTAATCCTGTCATTTTATCATGTTTTTATAGTGTTTTTAACATTTGTAAGTCGCCGAGCCTAACGAGAGTGGCGACTAATAAGCCGAAATAATAAATAATAAATAAATAATAATTAGTCACTCGGGGCTAAATCCGGGAAATAGGGCGGATGAGGGAGCAATTCATATCCCAATTCATGGATTGTTGCCATGGCAACTGCACATGTGTGCACCCTTGCATTGTCCTGGTGCAAAAGAACTTTTTTCTGGGACAAATGCGGTCGGTTTTTCTTCCAAATCCTGATTAAATCGACCCAATAAGTGGGCATAATATTCGCCATTGATTGTTTTACCCTTTTGAAGGGAGTCGATGTGGCTTTTACCGCGTGTAACCCAATAAACGGTCACAGTGACAAACCCACCTTGGCCTTCTTTGGCGCCGATTCACCCTGGGAAACCTACTGTTTTGGCTGCTGTTTGGTCTCTGGTGTCTGGTGAATCCACGTTTCGTCCATGGTTACGAAGTGGCGCAAAAAACCGTCCATATTGCGGTTGAACAACGCCAAAAACTGCTACGAAATTGTCACACGATTGTGTTTGTGGTCGATTGTGAGCAAACGCGGCACCCATCTTGCGGAAAGCTTTCTCACACCCAAGCGGTCATTTAAAATTGAAACCACTAAGCCACGTGAGATGCCTATGGCTTCCACAATCCCTCGCAATTTCAATCTCCGATCGGCCAACACCATATCGTGAATTTATTCAATTGTTTCGGGTATGGAGACCTCAACTGGGCGTCTAGGACGTTCGGCATCTTCCGTGCTTGTACGGCCACAACGCAATTCAGTAAAACACTTTTTACCATTGAGATGGATGGTCCAGAGTCCCCATCGTATTGATCAAGCTTAGCCTTGATTTGAAGGATGGGTTTTTTCCGCAAAAAAATACACAAAATTCATATCGTGAATTTATTCAATTGTTTCTGGTGTAGAGACCTCAACTGGGCGTCCGGAACGTTCGGCATCTTCCGTGCTTGTACGGCCACAACGCAATTCAGTAAACCACTTTTTACCATTGAAATGGATGGTCCAGAGTCCCCATCGTATTGATCAAGCTTAGCCTTGGTTTGAAGGATGGGTTTTTTTTCCGCAAAAAAAATACACAAAATTCACTTTTTTCCATTTTCTCCTCCAATCACTCAGAAGTCTGGTCCCAATGTCTGTCAAACACAAACTAAATGACGCAGCTCGTTCAAATTTTGACAGGATTCGACTGACAGGTGCCTGTTGACCGGAGCAGTGTCGCCCTTTCAGTTAAGAGGCGGGACATTCAAAAAGTCACGGACTGATTGACCCGCCCTCGTATCAAGTCAGTATGGTACATAATGGGGCATAGTGAGGCCTATTTTTAATAGTAACTCTCAAGCAACCAGAACCTACATCTTTCTGGCGTCTAGGAAGCCCCATGGGTCCCAGTTAAGTGGGAATCTGTGCGCCCCAGGATTGATGGCTTTCGAAATGATGCCCGATGCATCGCTTTCTGTTCCGGTGCCAACCACATCCTGCTTGCTTTTCTTTCGTTCTTTCTTTCGAAAGTGTGTCATCTGGGCTCGAGGGGATTTACCAGGGGAAATGGGTCACGGCACGGAAAGTACCAGAAACTTATCTTGAGTTTCAGAATGCAGTGGAGGCTGGAGTCCGGCGGATCTGGGACGGGCGAAAGTCCCCGGCTATTTATTTATCTATCGAGTCAGAAGCAAATGGAGAGCACAGATTATAATGTACTAGCTGACCCGGCCACGCGTTGCTGTGGGACTTTTTAAACTTGGGGACTGTGTGTGTAGCTATTAGGCATGGTTTAGAACCCAAAAATAGGAAATCGAAAATCTCATGGGGGGGGGGGATTTTTTTTGATTAGTAATAGGAAGACTTACAAAAAATTATCCAAAAATTTCTAAAATGTAACTTAATTACTAACGAAATTTGTTAGTAGTTCGTATGCCAGCGCATGCGCATTCCAGATGGTAAATTGGCTGGGATTTCTGGGAGTTGTAGGCCAAAACTTGAATAAATCACACTGAATTCTAGATGGGACTCTCCAAATAGGAAGGAGGGAGGGAAGGAGGGAGGGAGGGAGGGGGTATTCTATTCTTGGAAGCAGCAAAAGAAAAGGAGGAGGAGCCCCGGCTCCTCGCTGCCTCTCTCACCCCGATCCCGAGGAGCGAGGGCCCAAGTTTGCCCAGGCTGGTCATATACCTACATTCCATGCACATGCAATAATACAGCAGTAATAACAATGGGTATAAGAAGAGGTAAAATTCAAACCGAGTATTCTGACTGGTCCCTCCTCATGCGGTGCAAACGGGCCCTTCTCTGTGAGCCGGAGAAAAGCCAGCGTTTTCTGCTTGGGTGCACACACATACATATTCTTTGGGGGATTTGCTGCAGAATCTTCTCTATGAGCCCGGATTCTGCAGCAAATCCCCCCCAAGAATATGTATGTGTGTGCTCCCAAGCAGAAAACGCTGGCTTTTCCCGGGCTAATAGAGAAGAGCCCGTTTGCACCGCATGAGGCAGGGACCAGTCAGAATACTTCGGTTTGAATTTTACCTCTTGTTATTGTTATTACTGCTGTATTATTGCATGTGCATGGAATGTAGGTATATGACCAGTTGGATTACTTATAATATTAGGCACTTACAGTAGCATTCATTCTATTATACATTAGGTTGGTTTCTCACCCCAATACTCTTTGATGCTTTAGATCCTGGCAGGCAGGAGAGGCAGGGAAGCCTGGAAAAAATGTAAACAGAGAGGTTTACTCAGAAGTAAATCCACAAAGGAGGGCCCTTCATCCAAAGTGCCCTCCTTTGCAGATTTACTTCTGAGTAATCCTCTCTGTTTACATTTTTTCCGGGCTTCCAGCCGAAAGAAGGAGCGAGTTTAGGGCTTGCCTTGCCATAATACTTATTGGCAAGGGAGGCGGGAGGGTGGTGAGAGAGAAGGAGGGTGCCCCCCCCCTTACGACCTAATAACGACACTTAAGAAAATCCTGGCCCCCGAAGTTCGAAAAAGGAAGTCCACTTCCTGGTTGGCGTTCCAGGTGCGGAAATACTCGAAAGTAGCATTTCTTACGAAACGAATCATTTTCATAACTTTTTTTTCTCATGCCTAATAGCTATGTATATGTGTGTTTGTATATGTATGTGCGTGTATATATGTGTGTGTGTATGTGTTTCTGTGTTCCTTTCTTCTCCCTTCTTTCCTTCCTTCCTTCCCTCCATCCTTCTATCCTTTCCTTCCTTTCCCCTCCCGTCCTTCCTGCTATCCTTCCTTTTTTCCTTCCTTTCTTCTCTCCTCCTTCCTTCCTTCCTTCCTTCCTTCCTTCCTTCCTTCCTTCCATCCATTCTTCCTTCTATCCTTCCCTTCCTTTCTTCTCCCCTCCTTTCTTCCATCCATTCTTCCTTCTATCCTCCCTTTCCTTTCTTCTCCCCTCCTTCCTTCCCTCCCTCCCTCCTTTCCTTCTTTCCTTTCCCTCCTGCCTGCCATTCCTCCCCTTTCTGTATCAGTCCTTGCTCCCCTTGTCTCAGTCCCTCCATTCCTTTCCCTACCTTTCCCTACCACCACCAACATTACAACTCTTTAAACTGCCAGGGGGGTGGGGTGGGGGCTCCCAGCCTACATTCTAACTGAGGGAGTATTTCCATAATGCCTCTAATTGGTCAGCTCCACTAACATTCCGACTCTCTAAACTGCCAGGGGGCCTCAGCCTGCATTCTAACTGAGGGAGTAATGCCTCTAATTGGTCAGCTCCACTAACATTCCGACTCTCTAAACTGCCAAGGGGGGGCTCCCAGCCTGCATTCTAACTGAGGGAGTAATGCCTCTAATTGGTCAGCTCCACTAACATTCCGACTCTCTAACCTGCCACGGGGGCCTCTCAGCCTGCATTCTAACTGAGGAGTAATGCCTCTAATTGGTCAGCTCCACTAACATTCCGACTCTCTAAACTGCCAAGGGGGGGCTCCCAGCCTGCATTCTAACTGAGGGAGTAATGCCTCTAATTGGTCAGCTCCACTAACATTCCGACTCTCTAAACTGGCAAGGGGGCTCCCAGCCTGCATTCTAACTGAGGAGTAATGCTCTAATTGGTCAGCTCCACTAACATTCCGACTCTCTAAACTGCCAAGGGGGCTCTCAGCCTGCATTCTAACTGAGGGAGTAATGCCTCTAATTGGTCAGCTCCACTAACATTCCGACTCTCTAAACTGCCAGGGGGCCCCAGCCTGCATTCTAACTGAGGGAGTATTTGCATAATGCCTCTAATTGGTCAGCTCCACTAACATTCCGACTCTCTAAACTGCCAGGCGGGTGGGGGTGGGTTCCCAGCCTGCATTCTAACTGAGGGAGTATTTGCATAATGCCTCTAATTGGTCAGCTCCACTAACATTCCGACTCTCTAAACTGCCAGGGGGGGGGGGCTCCCAGCCTGCATTCTAACTGAGGGAGTAATGCCTCTAATTGGTCAGCTCCACTAACATTCCGACTCTCTAAACTGCCAGGGGGGTGGGGGTGGGTTCCCAGCCTACATTCTAACTGAGGGAGTATTTGCATAATGCCTCTAATTGGTCAGCTCCACTAACATTCCGACTCTCTAAACTGCCAGAGGGAGGTGGCGTGGGGGATCATGGGAGTTGTAGTCCATAATGTTTTTTTGGGATTTGTGGCCATTGGCTCTTTTTTGGGGCGGGAGTGGTGGTGGGGTGTTTTGGTAAGCAGACCTCGTAGGGTTTTCTGGGTATGAGGGCTGTTTTTGTGTGTCTGCCTTGTGTGGTTTCTTTGTCTATAAGACTGGAACCACCACATGAAGAATTTTATATATATAGATATTTAAAAACCATATCAAAGTTAAGAACTTGGCATTATACTAAATTTATGGCACCTGGAGTGCCTCTGGTGTTGCTCTAAGAAGGTCCTCCGCTGTGCACGTGGCTGGGCTCAGACCGCATTGAAGTAAGTGGTCTGTGGTTTGCTCTTCTCCGCACTCGCATGCCGTGGACTCCACTTTGTGGCCCCATTTCTTAAGGTTGGCTCCGCATCTTGTGGTGCCAGAGCACAGTCTGTTCAGTGCCTTCCAAGTCGCCCAGTCCTCTGTGTGTCCAGGGGAGAGTCTCTTCTCCAGTATCAGACACTGATTGAGGTTTTAACCTGCCACCTTTGGACTCTCGCTTGCTGAGGTTGTTACCGAACAATTTAGGACAGCCTGGATTTGTCCATATGTAAATGAAGGTCCGAGGCTTTGACCTTTCGAGTCAAAGGAATTATTTTGTTCTTGGTGAGAAACAGGAATTGTCCTTAACGACCCTTCCTTGTTGACAAAGGGCCATATGCAGATTTTCCATGAGAGTTCCAGTCTTCTGGATGATAAACAAATGAAATAATTATAGCCATGTGCTGGTTTCCGAGGCCAGCAATGATAGCCGGTTATGAAATATGAAAAATAGTTATGCCATCTGTATCTGTATACCTTTATAAAGCGGAATGTTTGTATGTATGTATGTATGTATGTATGTATGTATGTGTGCGAAGGGCAGGAGGGCGGAAGGGCGGAAGGGCGGATATGTGGCAGCCAGTTTCACAGGCCACAGCGACCAGCGCGGGTGATGGACCTGCACAAAACTTGGTACACATAACCCCCCTAATCCCCTTTACGTCCTGGTGCGGTTCGGGGGACATGACCCATGGATTTTGGGATTTGTAGTACTTTCAAACACTTTGGTTCCCACAGACCACTGAGGCCACCAAAAAGGACTAATACAGACCACACTTAGCACACACAGCCCCCATGACCCACTCTACGTCCTGGTGCAGTTTGGAGGAGGGTGGATGGATGATGGGACTTGAAGTACCTCTACTCACTTCCCAAGTCCACTGCAACCCTCATCCAATCACTGATCGAGACCAAACTTGGCATACATAACCCCTATGACTGCCTTCACATCCTGGTGAGGTTTGGGGGAGGACTGACAAGGGATGATGGGATTTGTAGTACTTTCACACCCCTCTGTTCCCACAGACCACTGTGGCCCCCAACAAACACTGATAAAGACCACACTTGGCACACAGAGCCCCAGTGACCCACTCTACATCCTACTGAAGTTTGAGGGCCAGAACATGGATGATGGGACTTGCAGTACCTTCCTCACTTTCCAAGACTGCTACAAACCTAATCCAATGACTGATCAACACCAAACCTGGCACACAGAGCCCTCATGACCCACTCTACATCCTGGTGCTGTTTTTGTGTGAGACGGACCACTGATGATGGGACTTGCAGTACCTTCACTCACTTCCCAATGAGTCTTCAACCCTCATCCATTCACCAATACAGACCAAACGTAGCACACAGAGCCCACATGACCCAATCTACATCCTACTACACTTTGGGGGAGGGTGGACCAGAGATGATGGGACTTGCAGTACCTTCAGTAATTTCATGATACCACTGCAACTCCCAATACTGATGGATCAAGACCACACTTGGCACACAGAGCCCCCATGACCCACTCTACATCCTGCTGCGCTTCTCAAATGACCCGGGCACCGCCGGGTCCCCAAGCTAGTATGTTCTATAAACGCGGGATAAGGCTAAATTCAGAGGGTCCAGAATTTATGGAACAAAAGGGGGTCTTTCAAAAATGGGGAGAAGGGAGAGAAACCTTCTCCAAACCAGAAAGAGTCCTCTGTCATGCAAATTGTTCCAATGATTGGATTAAAGGGTGCAGCCAGGAACATATTGGAAAGGAAAAAAAGTGCAGGGAAATGGTTATTTATTTATTATTTCGCATTTGTCTGTCGCCCCCCCCCCCCCCAACGGCGCGGGGCGACTTACAACAGTTCGTAAAAATACAATTGTCAGATAACTCATAAAACCACAGTAATACCATTAGGATGGAATTACAATTAGAACAGGTGAAGCACCAAATGGAGTCGCAGGGGGCTGACCGGGAGGCGGTGTGAGCTCCAGTTGAGCTCACTCCGCAGGCTTGGTGGAACCGCAAGGTCTTAACTGCTCTCCTGAACGGAGGAGGCCCTGGGTGGCACGGATGCCGGCAGGCAGTGCGTTCCACATGGTAGGGGCTGCAACAGAGAAAGCCCGGCAGCGGTTTATGACAGGTGGTAGGTCCTCACATTTGGGATGACCAGGAGGTTGAGCTCTTCGGAGCGCAGTGATCTGGTGGGATGGTATGGGACAAGGCGGTCCCGCAGGCACACTGGCCCCAGACCATGTAAGGCCTTAAAAGTCAGGACTAACACTTTGAAGGCAATCCGGCATTCAATTGGGAGCCAGTGCAGTTCGCGCAGGATTGGCGTGATGTGGTGGCCAATCGGGACCCCGCCAGGAGTCACGCTGCAGCGTTCTGCACCAGCTTGAGTCTCCGGATTACCGACAGAGGAAGGCCAATGTAAGAGCGTTACAGTAGTCCAGCCTCGAGATGACCGTGGCTTGGACCACTGTGGCTAAGTCGCCCGGGACAAATAGGGGCCAGCTTCCTCGCCTGGTGAAGATGGAAAAATGCTACCCTGCTGACGCGGGAGTGGGCCTCCATCAACAACAGGGTCCAGGGGTTACTCCTAAGCTCTTAACAGAGGGCGACGGACGTAATGTCACGCCGTCCAGGGTTGGAAGCTGAACATCCCTACAGCCCGGAGGACCCAGTCTTTGCCGGATTCACCTTCAACCTACTGGCTCACAGCCATCCAGTGACGGCCTCAAGGCAACGATGGAAATTATCGGGTACGGTTCGAGGCTGCCCTCCATCTTGAAGATAAGCTGGGTGTCCTCAGCGTACTGATGGCACACCAGCCCAAAACTACGCACCAGCTGGGCAAGTGGTCGCATATAGATGTTAAATAAGAGGGGGGAGAAGGCCCCTGAGGAACCCAAGAAAGAAGCGGGAACCCCGAGACATCCTTGCCCCTCCTCACTCGTTGTGGCGGTTTCGGAGGAAGGAGGTCACCCACCAAGGGCTGTCCCTCACTCCGGCCTTGGCAAGGCGGTGGGTCAATAGATCATAATCGACTGTATCAAACGCCGCTGTGAGGTCCAATAACACGAGCAGCGCCGATCCGCCCTGATCCAGCTGGCAGCGCAACTCATCCGAGATGGAGATGAGTTACATGGAAGGGGAGGGTTTCAGGGAAATATCACTACCAATATCTCATAATTATTTCATGAGTAAGAAGTAGAAAGAAAGTCCATCCGTGTCCTTGGAAAACTATAAGAAAGAGTCCTTTTCGCTAATAACCTGAGGAGAGTCCAAATACACAAAAGTCCTTTGGAAAACTATGTCTCCCATACCGTTCCGGGCTTGCCCCTGTTGGCCTGTCCGCATGCAACTCAGTGCACAAAGAGTCCATGGCTTCAGGCCCCTAATGGGAGCCCTTTGGGGCAAAGGGAACAAATGGGTTTGAGAAACCGGCAAGTTTTGCAAAAGGCAGAAAGCATGAGCCATATGGGACATTTTGTATCATTGTGGATGGGGGGAAAAAGTTGTGATTTGAAGTGTTTTTGACAGGAGTGGCGCTACGATGTTTCCGATTAAGTGAGGCAGGGAAACAGAGAGCTAGAAATACCGTGTTTCCCCGAAAGTAAGACAGCGTCTTACTTTCTTTTCCCCCCGAAAAGTCCCCCTACGGCTTACTTTCGGGGTACGTCTTATATAAACAAAGACGTACCCCGTCGCCACGCCCACGCCGCCGCCCCCGTCACGCCGCCGCCACCGCACCCGGCCATCGGCCGCAGCACACCTCCATGGCGCACCTTTCTGCAGGCCTCCAAGGAAGGGAGAGGGAAGAGTCCCAGAGGCCTGGCAAAGCGGCGCTGCATCAGAGTGACGCGTCGCCGCTTAGCCACGCCTCTGGGACTCTTCCTCTTCCCTCCCTTTGTCCAACGAAGGCATAGGGAAAAGTCCCAGAGGCGTGGCAAAGTGGCGCTGCATCAGAGTGACGCGTCGCCACTTTGCCACGCCTCTGGGACTCTTCCTCCCCTCCCTTGTCCAACGAAGGGAGGGGAAAAGTCCCAGAGGCGTGGTTAAGCAGCGACGCCGTCACTCTGACGCAGCGCCGCTTTGCCACCCCTCTGGGACTCTTCCCCTCCCTTCCTTGGAGAGGCCTAGCAGAAAGGTGCGCCGCGGAGGTGTGCGCGGCCGATGGGCGTTTGGCGGCGGCGGCGGCGACCAGGCACGGCTTACATTCGGGTACGGCTTACATTAGCCAACCCCTGACACCCCCGATACGTCTTACAATCGGGGGTGTCATACTTTCGGGGAAACACGGTAGCTGGAAGTCTTTTGATGCCAAATCCCAGTCTTTGGTGCTAAAGATGCCAGACTACATGTGCAGGAACGTTGGAACTCCCTGCTGCAGGTCAAACCAATTAAGATGCAGACGGGCTCTTTCTGGGGCTCGCCTTCATAAATGATGAACATGGCCCTGAGCAGGCCGTTGTTCTGTTCCCGCCGTCTGCTTCTCTGGCCCTGGAACTCAACAAAAAAGCTCCTGTTTTGTAGCGGATTTCCTATGAAGCGGGTGAGGTGGTAATCCTTTGTGATACTATACATTTTTTTCAGGAGGAAGGCAATGAAACACAGTATCATAAGCTGTTGACAGGTCTACGAAGACGGCCTGTAATCTGTTGCCTTTCAAATCCAACTTCTGTGTGGTGAATCAGGTTTAGCACTTGTGATGTGAAGCCTTTCCCTTTTTCTGAAACCAGGAAAGGGATGTGAGAGGAGCCTCCCCGCAGGATAGTCACACATCCGGGCATCCCCTGGGCATCGTCTTTGTAGATGGCTGATTCTCTCACACCAAAAGAGACTTGCAGTATTATTATTAATATAATAATTGTATATACATATAATATTAATCTATTATATAAGGGAGGTCCCATCATGGAACGACTGCCATAGACAGAGAAACCTTACAAGGCAGACACACCAAACTTGGCAACAAAAATAGGCCTCAGGCAAGGTAGGTTTTTAGCAAACAAACTTTCCCCCCCGAAACCTAGAAGGCCCCCAAAACAACAATACAAAAAATCCTACATTTCCCAGCGTCCTCCGCGGCCGCCAGCGAATCTCCCAGCCTCCACATTCTGACAACATGATTGGTTGCCAGTGAGGGAGTATTTGCATAACGCCTCTATTGGCCAGCCAACACGAACATTCCGACCCTCTAAACTGGCAGAGGAGGAGAAGGCAAAGGCCTGAGGCAGTCGCCAACACGAACACCCAATTCACTTCCCACAGAAAATTTAAATCCCTACAAATCACAGACCACGCCCAAAATTGACAGTAAGGCTTCATTAACATGATTTTCCTGACTAGGCCTCACTTAATGGGATGCTGTTTAAGCTCCTAATTGACAGTAAGGCTTCATTAACTTGATTTTCCCGACTAGGCCTCAGCTCATGGGACATTGTGTATGGCCTGAATTGACAGTAAGGCTTCATTAACTTGATTTTCCCGACTAGGCCTCAGCTCATGGGACATTGTGTATGGCCTGAATTGACAGTAAGGCTTCATTAACTTGATTTTCCCGACTAGGCCTCAGCTCATGGGACATTGTGTATGGCCTGAATTGACAGTAAGGCTTCATTAACTTGATTTTCCAGACTAGGCCTCAGCTCATGGGACATTGTGTATGGCCTGAATTGACAGTAAGGCTTCATTAACTTGATTTTCCCGACTAGGCCTCAGCTCATGGGACATTGTGTATGGCCTGAATTGACAATAAGGCTTCATTAACTTGATTTTCCCGACTAGGCCTCAGCTCATGGGACATTGTGTATGGCCTGAATTGACAGTAACCTACCTTGGCACACAGAGCCCCTATGACCCACGCTACATTCTACTACAGTTTGGAGGAGGGTGGACCATGGATGATGGGATTTGATGTACCTCCATGGATTATGGGATTTGTAGTACTTTCAAACCCTTCATTCCCCACAGACCACTGTGGCCCAGAACCAAGACCAATAAAGACCCAACTTGGCACACAGTGCGCCCATGACCCACACTCCATCCAACTGCAGTTTAGAGGAGGGCACACCATGGATGATGGGATTTCAAGTACCTCCACTCACTTCCAAAGTACCCAACCCACACAAGCATCAACCTCTACATCAACACAGCAGATGAAAAGACAACAAACACTGTATATCCACAAGCTCTGCAGAACGCCAGCAACACCACACACCGACAACTCCACAGCACTTCAACATCCCACCCACCAGAACAACCCACAACGACACAGCCATGGCCCCAACAACACCATAACTAACAACAATTCCAACCCTTACATACTCAGACTTCCTCGCATCTCCTACATAGGGCACAGCAAGGCGTGCCGGGGACAGCTAGTAATATTATAATGTAATACAATATAATACTACTACTAATAATAATATGGTATTATAATTATATATTTTATATTACGTGTGATATTACTAATAATATTACAGTATGATGTTATAGTACAATGTAATATATAATATTAATATTGTGCTATGGCAATAATATAATATATTGAATTTACATTTTACTTGTAAGACGCTCTGAGTCCCCTTCAGGGTGAGAAGGGCGGCATATCAAGGTCGTTAAGGAACTCAAGTGTGAAATTGCTGAACTTCTAGCTAAGATATATAACCTTTCTCTAAGATCAGGCACCGTACCCGAGGACTGGAGGGAGGCAAATGTAACTCCGATCTTCAAGAAAGGATCCAGGGGTGATCCAGGAAATTATAGGCCAGTTAGTCTAACCTCAGTTCCAGGCAAAGTGATGGAAACCATTATTAAAGAAAAATTACTAAGCACATAGAAGAACAGGCATTGCTGAAGGAAAATCAACATGGTTTCTGCAAAGGCAAATCATGTCTTACTAACTTGTTAGAATTCTTTGAGGGTGTAAATAAACACATAGATAAAGGGGACCCAGTCGATATTGTTCACTTTGACTTTCAAAAGGCTTTTGACCAAGTCCTCACCAAAGGCTCCTAAACAAGCTCTTCAGCCATGGAATCAGGGACAGGTCTTGTCCTGGATTGGAACCTGGCTAAACTGCAGGAAACAAAGGGTGGTAATAAACGGATATTTCTCTGGGTGGAAAGAGGTGAGAAGTGGCGTACCCCAAGGTTCAGTTTTGGGTCCGTTACTTTTTAATTTATTCATTAATGATCTGGATGTAGGAGTGAATTCTGAGGTAGCAAAGTTTGCAGACGACACTAAACTGTTCAGGGTAGTTAAAAATGAAACTGACCGTAAAGAGCTCCAGAAAGATCTCTTGAAATTGAGTGAATGGGCAACAAAGTGGCAAATGCATTTTAACCTAAACAAGTGTAAAGTCATGCACATCGGGGCAAAGAACCCCAACTACACCTACCAATTGATGGGGTCAAAGCTTTCCGAGACAAACCAGGAAAGGGATCTCGGGGTTTGGTGGACAGCTCAATGAAGATGTCAACCCAGTGCGCAGCAGCAGCGAAAAAAAAGCAAATTCTATGCTTGGCATGATCAGGAAGGGAATCGAAAATAGGTCGGCAAATGTTGTATTGCCTCTCTACAAATCTATGGTGAGGCCACAGCTGGAGTACTGTGTACCATTCTGGTCTCCGCACCTTAAGAAGGATATAACGGAACTGGAAAAGGTACAGAAAAGGGCAACAAGAATGATCCAAGGGATGGAGCGGCTCCTCACGAAATCAGGTTGCAACGCCTTGGTCTTTTCAGCCTTGAAAGACGGCGTTTAAGAGGTGACTTGATCGAAGTGTATAAAATCATGCATGGGATAGAAAAGGTGAATAGAGAAAAATATTTTCTCTGTCACACAACACTAGGACTAGGGGCACTCCCTGAAGCTCCAAGGTAGGAAAATTAGGACTAATAAAGGGAAATATTTCTTCACCCAGAGGGTCATTGGGTTATGGAACTCACTTCCAGAGGAGGTTGTGACAGCGGTCAGCCTGGACAGCTTCAAGGCAGGATTGGACAGATTCATGGATACCAAGTGTATCGGTAGTTACTGAAAAGGACATCCAAGTGCCACCTCGGAGTTGGTTGAGGTAGGCAGGATTTCCCGGTACTGGTTGTGGGGGGCGGGAGCAGGAGAGGGTTCTGCCCTCCCTTCTGCTCGAGATCCCCGTGTACAACTAGTGGGCCACTGTGTGACACAGAACGCTGGACTAGATGGGCTGAGGTCCGATTCAGCATGGCTCTTCTTATGTTCTTATGTTCTAAATAAATAAATAGGAGCTTTTTGCGCATGCGCAGTGGCTCCGGAGCTGAAGTTGAGCTCCGTAGCCACTGCGCATGCCCAGAAGCACCTGCAGGCGCTGAAGCCTGTAAACACGTCACGTCAGCACTCTGTCCGTATTTGGCACGCAGGGGAGAGATTAAGCCTCTCCCTTGCCTCTGCCTCCTGCGTGCCGAACACGGACGGAGTACTGACGTGGACGTGTTTTGCGCTTTCTGCACCTGCAGGAGCTTCTGGGCATGTGCAGAAGCTCCTGCAGGCGCAGAAGCCTGTAAACATGTCACGTGATGCAATTGGGCAGTCAGGGGGCGGAGGCAAAGGGAAAGGGGGCGGAGACAAAGGGGGGCGCCAAAGTAATGTTCGCTTACCATATAAAATAACCTTAGACCACCCCTGAGCGTGAGCTTCCGCTATTAGCCCCAGCTTCTGCCAACCTAGCAGTTCGAAAACGTGCGAATAGGAGCAGATCAATAGGTACCGCTTTGGCGCGAAAGTAATGGCGCTCCATGCAGTCATGCTGGCCACATGACCTCGGAGGAGTCTATGGACAACGCCAGCTTAGAAATGGAGATGAGCACCAGCCTACAGAGTCGGACACGAGTAGACTTAATGTTTACCTTTTATTATTGTCTAGCTTGGGGACCCGGCAGTGCCCGGGTTATTTGAGAAAGGCATTGTGTGCCAAGGTTGGTTTGAATGTAGAGGCAGGGGCAGTCCTACCGGTAGGCAAAGGACGCCGCTGCGTGGGGTGCCATCTGGGTAAATTGCGCATTCCCCCGCCCGCCAGACAGTGTCCGGCCGATGTTCCGCAACCGAAAGAGGAGCCCGCCAGACAGTGCTCCCGCCGAGGTGCCGCGAGCGGCGTGCTGGAGCGCAGGAAGAGGTTGTGTGCTGCCGCCGCCGGTGTGGTGAGAGCACAGGGAGACCCGGGGAGGAAGAGGAAGTGCTGAGGAAGCGTGAGAAAGAGGAGGAAGCAGCGCCCACGCGGGGGGAGGAAGAGTAGGAGCCTGGCGCGGGGCCGAAGCTGTGGCGGTGGGAGGTGGAGGCACGGAGGAGGCAACACCCTGCCCTGCAAAGAGGCCGCCCTCTGGCTCTTCCCTTTGGCCCGGCATGGCGCCCCCGATTCCGCCCCTTCTTCTCCCCCAAAATTAAGGCGGATTTCAAGACCCTTTTTGCGTCAGAAGAAGGGGCTCTTTCCTCACCCATAACGTTTTTTTGGGGGCGCCAAAATAATGTTTTTTGGGGGCCCAAAATAATGTTTTGGGGGTGCCAAAATAATGTTTTTGGGGGAATAATGTTGGGGCGCCAAAATAATGTTTTGGGGGCAAAATAATGGGGGCGCCAAAATAATGTTTTTGGGGGCCAAAATAATGTTGGGGGTGCCAAAATAATGTTTTTTGGGGAAATAATGTTGCCAAAATAATGTTTTTTGGGGGCAAAATAATGTTGGGGTGCCAAAATAATGTTTTTGGGGGCAAAATAATGTTTGGGGGTGCCAAAATAATGTTTTGGGGGAAATAATGTTTGGGGGTGCCAAAATAATGTTTTGGGGGGGCAAAATAATGTTGGGGGTGCCAAAATAATGTTTTGGGGGGCAAAATAATGTTGGGGGTGCCAAAATAATGTTTGGGGGCAAAATAATTTTGGGGGTGCCAAAATAATGTTTTTTTGGGGCCAAAATAATGTTTGGGGGTGCCAAAATAATGTTTTTTTGGGGAAATAATGTTGGGCGCGCCAAAATAATGTTTTTTGGGGGCCAAAATAATGTTGGGGGACGCCAAAATAATGTTTTTGGGGGCAAAATAATGTTTTGGGGTGCCAAAATAATGTTTTTTGGGGGCAAAATAAAGTTGGGGGCCCACCAAAATAATGTTTTTTGGGGGCAAAATTATGTTTTTGGGGGGGCCCCCGAAATAATGTTCGCTTACCATTTAAAATTACCTTAGACCACCCCGGTGTAGAGGCTTGGATTCTTGGATGCTGGCCAATCAGAGTCCTTTATGCAAATACCCCCTCAGTGGCAACCAATCTCCTCTGCCCGGTGCCTTAGAATGTTGGAGTTCTGAGGCTGACCAATCAGAGTCCTAGGGTGACATGTAGGAGGGGTCCTTTTCCCCAGGTTGCTAGACCACAACTCCCAGGATGCTACAGCTCCCAGCCAATGCGGTGCCAAACCTCATCCAGATGGCAGTGTAGATGGCTGCAGGGTGGAGGGGGTTTCCTGCCTCGATTTGAGAGAGAGAAGAGAGGAAGGGAGGAAGAGGAAGCAAGTGAGGCGTTTCCAAGGCTGTGCTGCTGCTGCTGCTGCCATGGCTGAGAAAGAAGGGCAGGTGGGGGGCTGCCCCTCCAACCCAGAGGAAGAGAGCCCAGGACCACCCCCCTGCCAGAGGTGAGAGAGAGAAGGAGAGAGAGAGAGAGAAGGAGAGAAAGGAAAAGAGAAAGGAGACTCCCCTCCATCTGCTTCTCCCGCCATCCCTGGGGCTGCAGGAGTCACGTGATCTGTTTGGCTTGAGAGAGAGAGAATGAGAATGAGAGAATGAGAGAATGAATGAATGAATGAATGAATGAACACGACAGCCTCCGCCTGTCAGTCGCTCCATTTCTCCCTTCAGCCCTCCCTCCTTCTCTTTTCCTATCCCTTCATCCCTCCATCCTCAGCCTCTCCATCCATCTATTCTTTCCTCCCTTCTCTTTTTTCTATCTCTCCCTCCTTCTCTTTTCCTTTCCCTTCATCCCTCCATCCTCAGCCTCTCCATCCATCTATTCCTTCCTCCCTTCTCTTTTTTCTATCTCTCCATCCTATGTCTCTTCCTCCTTCCATCTATCCTTTCATTCCTCCCTCCTTTCCTCCTCTGATTCTCTCCCGTCATCCCTCCAGCCTCAGCCTATCCATCCATCCTATTCCTTCCTCCCTTCCCTTTTTTCTATCTCTCCATCCTATGTCTCTTCCTCCTTCCATCTATCCTTTCATTCCTCCCTCCTTTCCTCCATTTTTCCTATCCCTTCATCCCTCCATCCTCAGCCTCTCCATCCATCTATTCCTTCCTCCCTTCTCTTTTTTCTATCTCTCCATCCTATGTCTCTTCCTCCTTCCATCTATCCTTTCATTCCTCCCTCCTTTCCCCCTCTTTTTCTATCCCTTCATCCCTCCATCCTCAGCCTGTCCGTCTATCTATTCCTTTCTCCCTTCTCTTTTTTCTATCTCTCCATCCTTCTCTTTTCCTATCCCTTCATCCCTCCATCCTCAGCCTCTCCATCCATCTATTCCTTTCCTCCCTTCTCTTTTTTCTATCTCTCCCTCCTTCTCTTTTCCTTTCCCTTCATCCCTCCATCCTCAGCCTCTCCATCCATCTATTCCTTCCTCCCTTCTCTTTTTTCTACCTCTCCATCCTATGTCTCTTCCTCCTTCCATCTATCCTTTCATTCCTCCCTCCTTTCCTCCATTTTTCCTATCCCTTCATCCCTCCATCCTCAGCCTCTCCATCCATCTATTCCTTCCTCCCTTCTCTTTTTTCTATCTCTCCATCCTATCCCTCTTCATCCTTCCATCTATACCTTCATTCCTTCCTTTTCCTTTCCATCCATTTTTCCTATCCCTTCATCCCTCCATCCTCAGCCTCTCCATCCATCTATTCCTTCCTCCCTTCTCTTTTTTCTATCTCTCCATCCTATGTCTCTTTCCTCCTTCCATCTATCCTTTCATTCCTCCCTCCTTTCCTCCTCTTTTTCTATCCCTTCATCCCTCCATCCTCAGCCTCTCCATCCATCTATTCCTTCCTCCCTTCCCTTTTTTCTATCTCTCCATCCTATGTCTCTTCCTCCTTCCATCTATCCTTTCATTCCTCCCTCCTTTCCTCCATTTTTCCTATCCCTTCATCCCTCTATCCTCAGCCTCTCCATCCATCTATTCCTTCCTCCCTTCTCTTTTTTCTATCTCTCCATCCTATGTCTCTTCCTCCTTCCATCTATCCTTTCATTCCTCCCTCCTTTCCTCCTCTTTTTCTATCCCTTCATCCCTCCATCCTCAGCCTCTCCATCCATCTATTCCTTCCTCCCTTCCCTTTTTTCTATCTCTCCATCTTATGTCTCTTCCTCCTTCCATCTATCCTTTCATTCCTCCCTCCTTTCCTCCATTTTTCCTATCCCTTCATCCCTCTATCCTCAGCCTCTCCATCCATCTATTCCTTCCTCCCTTCTCTTTTTTCTATCTCTCCATCCTATGTCTCTTCCTCCTTCCATCTATCCTTTCATTCCTCCCTCCTTTCCTCCATTTTTCCTATCCCTTCATCCCTCCATCCTCAGCCTCTCCATCCATCTATTCCTTCCTCCCTCCCTCTTTTTTCTATCTCTCCATCCTATGTCTCTTCCTCCTTCCATCTATCCTGTCATTCCTCCCTCCTTTCCTCCTCTTTTTCTATCCCTTCATCCCTCCATCCTCAGCCTCTCCATCCATCTACTCCTTTCTCCCTTCTCTTTTTTCTATCTCTCCCTCCTTCTCTTTTCCTATCCCTTCATCCCTCCATCCTCAGCCTGTCCATCCATCTATTCCTTCCTCCCTCCCTTCTTCTTTCTCTTTTTCTCTCCCTCCTTCTCTTTTCCTATCCCTTCATCCCTCTATCCTCAGCCTCTCCATCCATCTATTCTTTCCTCCCTTCTCTTTTTTCTATCTCTCCATACTATGTCTCTTCCTCCTTCCATCTATCCTTTCATTCCTCCCTCCTTTCCTCCTCTTTTTCTATCCCTTCATCCCTCCATCCTCAGCCTGTCTGTCTATCTATGCCTTTCTCCCTTACTCCTCCCTTCTTTTTCTGTCTCTCCATCCTTCTCTTATCCCTTCATCCCTCCATCCCATCAGTCTTCTCCATCCCTCCATCTATCCCTTCATTCCTCCCTTGCTCCTTCTCTTTTTCTATCTCTTCATCCTCAGCCTGTCCAGCCATCTATGCCTTCCTCCCTTCCTCCTTCTTTTTCTATCCCTCCATCCTTCCATCCTTCTCTTTTCCCATCCCTCCATCCCATCAATCTCTTCATCCCTCCATCTATCCCTTCATTCCTCCCTCCTTTCCTCCTCTTTTTCTATCCCTTCATCCCTCCATCCTCAGCCTGTCCATCCGTCTATTCTTTCCTCTCTTCCTCCTTCCTTCTCTTTTTCTATCTCTCCACCCTTCTCTTATCCCTTCATCCCTCCATCCCATCAGTCTTCTTCATCTCTCCATCTATCCCTTCATTCCTCCCTCCTTCTCTTTTCCTATCCCTTCATCCCTCCATCCTCAGCCTGTCCATCCGTCTAGCCTTCCTCCCTTCTCTTTTCTATCTCTCCATCCCTCCATCCTATGTCTCTTCCTCCTTCCTTCCATCTATCCCTTCATTCCTCCCTCCTTCTCTTTTTCTATCCCTCCATCCTCAGGTTTTCCATCCATTTATGCCTTCCTCTCTTCTCTTTTTCTATCTCTCCATCCCTCCATCCTATGTCTCTTCCTCCTTCCTTCCATCTATCCCTTCATTCCTCCCTTCCTCCTCTTTTTCTATCCCTTCATCCTCAGCCTCTCCATCCATTTATGCTCCCTTCTCTTTTTCTCTCTCCATCCCTCCATCCTTCTCTTTTCCTATCCCTTCATTCCTCCCTCCTTCCTTCTTTTTCCATCCCTTCATCCCTCCATCCTCAGCCTGTCCATCCATCTATCAGTGGCAACCAATCCCCTCTGTCTGGTGCCTTAGAATGTTGGAGTTCTGAGGCTGGCCAATCAGAGTCCTTTATGCAAATAATCCCACAGTGGCAGCCAATCGAAACGCTGCCACATATTCCTCCGCACCTCTGCACCTCCGCCCGCAAACATTGACTTTTATTATATACATAGACAGATAGATATTACATGTAATATAAAATATATAATTTATAATATCATATTATTATTAGTAGCAGTATATTAGTAACAGCCTGTGTTGGATGGGGTGACACTCCCCCTGAAGACGGAGGTTCGCAGCCTGGGAGTGATCCTGGACTCATCGCTGAGCCTGGAATCCCAGGTCTCGGCGGTGGCCAGGGTAGCTTTTGCACAGTTAAGACTCGTGCGCCAGCTGCGCCCGTACCTTGGGAAGTCTGATCTGGCTACGGTGGTCCACGCTCTGGTCACATCCCGAATAGATTACTGCAACGCACTCTACGTGGGGCTGCCTTTGAAGACTGTTCGGAAGGTCTCAGCAGTGGCCAGGGAGCTTTGCACAGTTAAGGCTCATGCGCCAGCTACGCCTGTACCTTGGGAAGTCTGACTTGGCCATGGTGGTCCATGCTCTGGTTACATCCCGTATAGATTACTGCAACGCACTCTACGTGGGGCTGCCTTTGAAGACTGTTCGGAAGGTCTCGGCGGTGGCCAGGGGAGCTTTTGCACAGTTAAGACTCGTGCGCCAGCTGCGCCCGTACCTTGGGAAGCCTGATCTGGCTACGGTCGTCCACGCTCTGATCACATCCCGAATAGATTACTGCAACGCACTCTACGTGGGGCTGCCTTTGAAGACTGTTCGGAAGGTCTCAGCAGTGGCCAGGGGAGCTTTTGCACAGTTAAGGCTCATGCGCCAGCTACGCCTGTACCTTGGGAAGTCTGACTTGGCCATGGTGGTCCATGCTCTGGTTACATCCCGTATAGATTACTGCAACGCACTCTACGTGGGGCTGCCTTTGAAGACTGTTCGGAAGGTCTCGGCGGTGGCCAGGGTAGCTTTTGCACAGTTAAGACTCGTGCGCCAGCTGCGCCCGTACCTTGGGAAGCCTGATCTGGCTACGGTCGTCCACGCTCTGATCACATCCCGAATAGATTACTGCAACGCACTCTACGTGGGGCTGCCTTTGAAGACTGTTCGGAAGGTCTCGGCGGTGGCCAGGGGAGCTTTTGCACAGTTAAGACTCGTGCGCCAGCTGCGCCCGTACCTTGGGAAGCCTGATCTGGCTACGGTCGTCCACGCTCTGGTCACATCCCAAATAGATTACTGCAACGCACTCTACGTGGGGCTGCCTTTGAAGACAGTTCGGAAATTGCAATTAGTCCAGCGGGCGGCAGCCAGATTGCTAACGGGAGCGACATACAGGGAGTACACCCCCCCCCTGCTGTGTCAGCTCCACTGGCTGCCGGTCCACTTCCGAGCTCAATTCAAAGTGCTGGTTTTGACCTTTAAAGCTCAATACGGTTCTGGCCCAGCTTACTTGTCCGAACGCATCCGCCGCTACGTCCCACCTCGTAATCTAAGATCATCCGGGGAGGCCCTGCTCTCGCTCCCGCCTACGTCTCAGATGAGGCTGGTGGGGGCGAGGATAGGCCTTCTCGGTGGTGGCTCCCCGCCTGTGGAATGCGCTTCCTATTGATGTACGATCCACCACATCCCTCCTGGCCTTCAGGAAAAAAGTAAAATCCTGGCTGTGGGACCGGGCATTCGTACACCAGCGCAAGGCAGCACTTTAGGTGGGATTTGAATGGAAGTGGGTGATTATGGCCAATGTTTTTATGGACTGAACATGGTTTTAATCCAGAGTGAATGTGCATGGTGCTAATGTAGTTGTATTTTAATGTATTTTAATGTATTTTAATTGTTGAAGGGTTTTGGGGTTTCTATTGTTATTATGTGGGCATCGAATTGTGCCGTACTGTAAGCCGCTCCGAGTCCCCCCTCCCTCGGGGGTTGAGAAGAGCGGGGTGAAATCCCGAAATAAATAAATAAATAAATAAAGATCATCCGGAGAGGCCCTGCTCTCGGTCCCGCCTTCTTCGCAGGCGCGACTGACGGGGACGAGGGACAGGGCCTTTTCAGTGGTGGCTCCTCGGCTTTGGAACGCCCTCCCTAGAGACATCAGATCGGCCCCCTCCCTCCTGACGTTTCGCGAGAAAGTCAAGACCTGGCTGTTTGAGCAGGCGTTTGCTGATGAAATATAAGGCTTGATTGGATACAACGAATGACGACGATGCGACGGAAACTGATTTCAACATGACGCTGAGGCTGCGATTGTATGTTTTTAATTGTTAAATTGTTTTTTTTTTCTGGGGGGTTTGACTTGTTGCTTGTGTTGTATTGAGGGCAGAGGCTGCCTGTGTAAACCGTCCCGAGTCGCCTTCGGGCTGAGAGGGGCGGTATAGAAACGTGACAAGTAAATAAAATAAATAAATAAATTGTTTTGCATTATAATGAGAATAGATCATGATTTACGATTTACGAATATATTTTCTCTCTGTGTGTGTTTCTCTCCTCCTTCTGCATCCCATCCAGAAACGACGACTGCAAGGAGAACCACGTAAATTGCGCCCGCGAAGAAGGAGCCGTATCCGTTGAAAAGGTTTGTTTCCCCCTGAAGCGTAGACTCCGAAGAGTTGGAAGGGACCCTAGAAGCCATCTAGCCCAACCCCCTTCTGCCGGACAGGAAGGCACCATCAATGCATTCCCAACAGATGGCCATCCAGCCGCTCCGAGTCCTCTTTGGGTTGAGAAGGGCGGGATATAAGTACGGAAAATAAATAAATAAATGGTTTAGAGACAGGCCTGACCTAGATTTCTTCGACTTAACCAGGGCTGTCCAACTTCTACCGGCCCAGGGGCCTGAATTCCGGTCACTGATGACCTGGGGGCCCGTACGGTCTGCCCCCGCCCCTGGCTCTGCCCCCTCCCCACCCCCGGCTCCGCCCTCTCCCCAGCTTCGTCCTCTCCCCTGGCTCCACCCTCTCCCCCAGCTCCGCCCTCTCCCCCAGCTCCGCCCTCTCCCCCAGCTCCGCCCTCTCCCCCAGCTCCGCCCTCTCCCCCGGCTCCGCCCTCTCCCCCAGCTCCGCCCTCTCCCCCGGCTCCGCCCTCTCCCCCAGCTCCGCCCTCTCCCCCAGCTCCGCCCTCTCCCCCAGCTCCGCCTCTCCCCCAGCTCCGCCCTATCCCCCAGCTCCGCCCTCTCCCCCAGCTCCGTCCTCTCCCCCGGCTCCGCCCTATCCCCCAGCTCCGCCCTCTCCCCCAGCTCCGCCCTCTCCCCCAGCTCCGCCCTCTCCCCCAGCTCCACCCTCTCCCCGGCTCCGCCCTCTCCCCCAGCTCCGCCCTCTCCCCCGGCTCCGCCCTCTCCCCCAGCTCTGCCCTCTCCCCCGGCTACGCCCTCTCCCCCAGCTCCCCCCTCTCCCCCGGCTACGCCCTCTCCCCCAGCTCCGCCCTCTCCCCCGGCTCCGCCCTCTCCCCAGCTCCGCCCTCTCCCCCAGCTCCATCCTCTCCCCCGGCTCCGTCCTCTCCCGGCTCCGCCCTCTCCCCAGCTCCGCCCTCTCCCCCAGCTCCGTCCTCTCCCCCAGCTCCGCCCTCTCCCCTGGCTCCGCCCTGTCCCCCGGCTCCGCCCTGTCCCCCAGCTCCGCCCTCTCCCCCAGCTCCGCCCTCTCCCCCGGCTCCGCCCTCTCCCCCAGCTCCGCCCTCTCCCCCTCTCAAGGACTCTATGTAATAATATTAATAGTAATAATAGTAATAATAGTAATAACAACAACAGCAACAGAAGATAATATAATAGTAATTCTATCTTCCTGCTTGGCCGAATCGGGATGGACTGGATGGCCTTTGGGGTCTCTTGCAACTCAAGGACTCTATGTAATAATAATAATAGTAATAATAGTAATAATAACAACAACAGCAACAACAGAAGATAATATAATAGTAATTCTATCTTCCTGCTTGGCTGATTCGGGATGGACTGGATGGCCTTTGGGGTCTCTTGCAACTCTAGGATTCTATGTAATAATAATAATAATAGTAATAATAGTAACAACAACAACAACAGAAGATAATATAATAGTAATTCTATCTTCCTGCTTGGCCGAATCGGGGTGGACTGGATGGCCTTTGGGGTCTCTTGCAACTCTAGGATTCTATGTAATAATAATAATAGTAATAGTAATAGTAATAATAGTAATAATAGTAACAACAGCAACAACAGAAGATAATATAATAGTAATTCTATCTTCCTGCTTGGCCGAATCGGGATGGACTGGATGGCCTTTGGGGTCTCTTGCAACTCTAGGATTCTATGTAATAATAATAATAGTAATAATAGTAATAACAACAACAGTAACAACAGAAGATAATATAATAGTAATTCTATCTTTCTGGTTGGCCGAATCGGGATAGCCTGGATGGCCTTTGGGGTCTCTTGCAACTCAAGGACTCTATGTAATAATAATAATAGTAATAATAGTAATAATAGTAATAATAGTAATAACAACAACAGCAACAACAGAAGATAATATAATAGTAATTCTATCTTCCTCCTTGGCCGAATCGGGATGGACTGGATGGCCTTTGGGGTCTCTTGCAACTCTAGGATTCTCTGTAATAATAATAATAGTAATAGTAATAGTAATAATAGTAATAACAACAACAGCAACAACAGAAGATAATATAATAGTAATTCTATCTTCCTGCTTGGCCGAATCAGGATGGACTGGATGGCCTTTGGGGTCTCTTGCAACTCAAGGACTCTATGTAATAATAATAATAGTAATAGTAATAATAGTAATAACAACAACAGCAGCAGCAGAAGATAATATAATAGTAATTCTATCTTCCTGCTTGGCGAATCGGGATGGCCTGGATGGCTTTTGGGGTCTCTTGCAACTCTAGGATTCCATGTAATAATAATAATAATAATAATAATAATAATAATAATAGAAAATAATAAATGCCCGGCTCAGTTTCAGTGCCGTCTCTCTTCTTGTCTGCCTTGTTTGCTTCCAGGCGTTTAGTGTCCATCAGGAAATATCGGAGATCACGGTGCATTGTGGGACCCCTGGGTGCCACTGGTCCGGCTGCTTGAAGAACCTGGAGGTAAGAGATAAGCCCCGGTTGCTGCATGTTGACAGACAGGGGCCGATGGCGCCTGTGTCGGTGGGATGGTGAATCCATTTTTGGTTCCAGCCAGAGCGGGAACAGCCTTCTTTGACGGATGCTCCAGTTGTAGGTTTCCTACGTCCAGCGATGGTGGGATGAGATGCCTTCTACGGGCCCCCTTCAATGACCAACTCTTGTGCCTTAACCCAGTGTTTCCCAACCAGTGTGCCGTGAGCGATCATCAGGTGTGCCGTGGGCTGGCATGGGCAAACTTGGACCTTCCATGTGTTTGGACTCCAACTCCCACCATTCCTTGCAGCCTCGGGCCCTTTTCCCTTTTCCCCCTCAGCCACTTAAGCAGGAAAGGGCCTCAGGCTGTTAGGAATGGTGGGAGTTGGAGTCCAAAGCACCCAGAGGGCCAAAGTTTTCCCATGCCTGTTTGAGGGACCTTAAAGTGGTGAGCCTCCTTCCAACATTGGGATTCTGGATAGAAAACAAACAACAACATAACATGACATTGTTTGAGTCCACAGTGCTCTCTGGGTGTAGGTGAACTACAACTTCCAAACTCAAGGTCAATTCCCAAGCAAACCCTTTCAGTACTTTCTGTTGGTATCGAGAGTTCAATGTGCCAAGTTTGGTTCCATTCCATTGTTGCAAGAGTTCAGGATGCTGTTTGATTGTAGGTGAACTATAAATCCCAGAAACGAACTCCCGAATGTCAAGGTCTATTTTCCCCAAACTCCATCTGTGTTCACATTTGGGCATATTGAGTATTCATGCCAAGTTTGGTCTTGATCCAACATTGTTTGAGTCCACAGTGCTCTCTGGGTGTAGGTGAACTACAACTTCCAAACTCAAGGTCAATTCCCAAGCAAACTCTTTTAGTACTTTCTGTTGGTATCGAGAGTTCAATGTGCCAAGTTTGGTTCCATTCCATTGTTGCAAGAGTTCAGGATGCTGTTTGATTGTAGGTGAACTATAAATCCCAGAAACGAACTCCCGAATGTCAAGGTCTATTTTCCCCAAACTCCATCTGTGTTCACATTTGGGCATATTGAGTATTCATGCCAAGTTTGGTCTTGATCCAACATTGTTTGAGTCCACAGTGCTCTCTGGGTGTAGGTGAACTACAACTTCCAAACTCAAGGTCAATTCCCAAGCAAACTCTTTTAGTACTTTCTGTTGGTAATGAGAGTTCAATGTGCCAAGTTTGGTTCCATTCCATTGTTGCAAGAGTTCAGGATGTTCTTTGATTGTAGGTGAACTATAAATCCCAGAAACGAACTCCCAATTCTCAAGATCTATTTTCCCCAAACTCCATCTGTGTTCACATTTGGGCATATTGAGTATTCATGCCAAGTTTGGTCCTGATCCAACATTGTTTGAGTCCACAGTGCTCTCTGGATGTCGTTGAACTACAACTCCAAAACTCAAGGTCAATGCCCACCAAGCTCTTATAGCATTTTCTCTTGGTTATGGGAGTTCTGTGTGGGATGTTTGTGTCTTTCGGCCATTCCTGCCAGGATATCTATGTTGCGTTCATCAAAACAGGCCCAGGTTTCACACTGAGTGTATAAATACATTCAAAAACGTATTAACTATCTGTATGACTGTGTTAGAGTGTCGTTTTGTGTCATTTTGGTTGGTGGCGTGCCCCAGGATTCGGTAAATGGAAAAAATGTGCCGCGGCTCAAAAAAGGTTGAAAAACACTGCCTTAACCTGTTTGATTTGTGGCTTTCAGGAGCATCAGCGCCTGTGCGAATTCACCCCGATCCCGTGCCACTTTGGGTGTGGGCAGGTGGCCATACGGACGCAACTGGATCAGCACTTGCAGGACTGTTGCCTCAAGGCGAGTTCGCATCTCCCGTTTGCTCTTCCTCTGTTTCTCTCTGCGAATGTGCGCATTCATGTTCTTTGGGAAATCTTTGGGAAACTTTCCGGCCCTGGATGCAATGTATTTGAAATCATGGGAGGCTTGGATTCTTGGATGCAGGCCAATCAGAGTCCTTTATGCAAATATTATTATTATTTATTATTATTTATTTCAGCTTGGTAGACCGCTCACTCCGAAGCTCAGAGCGGTTTACAACAACAAAATACCAATAAAAACACATAACAACATTAAAACAGCGTTAAAACCAATTCCACCCCCCCCCCCCCCCAATACTGTAACAGGACAGTAGTGATGTAGCGGCAGTGACGCGGCGGGTGGCAACCAATCCCCTCTGTCTGGTGCCTTAGAATGTTGGAGTTCTGAGGCTGGCCAATCAGAGTCCTCTATGCAAATAATCCCACAGTGGCAACCAATCGAAACGCTGCCACATATTCCTCCGCACCTCCCTTCCTCCGCAAACACTGACTTTTATTATATACACTAGATTGGGGACCCGGCCCTACCCGGGCTATTTGAGAAAGGCATTGTGTGCCAAAGTTGGTCCTTATCGGATGTTTACGTGGCTCGCAGTGGTCTCAGGAAGTGAGTGAAGGTACTGCGAGTCCCATCGGCCATGGTCCACCCCCCTCCAAACAGCACCAGAATGTAGAGTGGGTCACGGGGGCTCTGTGTCCCACGTTTGGTCTTGATAATTCATTGGATGAGGGTCTCGGAAGGTGAGTGAAAGTACTTAAAGTCCCGTCATCCATGGTCCATCATCCTCCAAACTACACCAGGATGTAGAGTGGGTCATGGGGTCTCTATGTGCCAAGTTTGGTCTTGATCAGTGATTGGTTAAGGATAGCAGAGGTCTCAGGAAGAGAGTGAAGGTACTTCAAGTCCCATCATCAGTGGTCCGTCCCACAACAAACTGCACCAGGATGTAAAGTGGGTCTTGGAGGTTCTTTGTGCCAAGTTTGGTCTTGTTCTGTCAAAGTGTTTTGGCCTTAAACTCCCACCATGCCTGTCTGCCTCAGGCCTTTTCCTCCCCCACCCCCCGGCAGTTTAGAGTGTCGGAATGTTGGTGGTGCTGGCCAATTAGAGGCGTTATGCAAATAATCCCTCAGTGCCAACCAATCATGCTGTTAGAATGTAGAAGCTGGGAGCAACCCCCTCTGTCAGTTTAGAGTGTCGGAATTTTGGTGGTGCTGGCCAATTAGAGGCATTATGCAAATACTCCCTCAGTGGCAACCAATCATGTTGTTAGAATGTAGAAGCTGGGAGCCACCCCCTTCTGTCAGTTTAGAGTGTTGGAATGTTGGTGGTGCTGGCCAATTAGAGGCGTTATGCAAATACTCCCTCGGTGGCAACCAATCATGTTGTTAGAATGTAGAGGCTGGGAGCCAGCCCTCTCTGTCAGTTTAGAGTGTCGATTTTTGTTGGTGCTGGCCAATTAGAGGCGTTATGCAAATACTCCCTCAGTGGCAACCAATCATGTTGTTAGAATGCAGAGGCTGGGAGCCACCCCCCCTGGCAGTTTAGAGTGTCGGAATTTTGTTGGTGCTGGCCAATTAGAGGCGTTATGCAAATACTCCCTCAGGGGCAACCAATCATGTTGTTAGAATGTAGAGGCTGGGAGCCACCCCCTGCGCAGTGTAGAGTGTCGGAAATTAAGTGGTGCTGGCCAATTAGAGGCGTTATGCAAATAATCCCTCAGTGGCAACAAATCATGTTGTTAGAATGTAGAAGCTGGGAGCCACCCCCCTCCGGCAGTTTAGAGTGTCGGAATGTTGGTGGTGCTGGCCAATTAGAGGCGTTATGCAAATACTCCCTCGGTGGCAACCAATCATGTTGTTAGAATGTAGAGGCTGGGAGCCAGCCCTCTCTGTCAGTTTAGAGTGTCGGAATTTTGTTGGTGCTGGCCAATTAGAGGCGTTATGCAAATACTCCCTCAGTGGCAACCAATCATGTTGTTAGAATGTAGAGGCTGGGAGCCACCCCCTCTGGCAGTTTAGAGTGTCGGAATTTTGGTGGTGCTGGCCAATTAGAGGCGTTATGCAAATACTCCCTCAGTGGCAACCAATCATGTTGTTAGAATGTAGAAGCTGGGAGCCACCCCCTCTGGCAGTTTAGAGTGTCGGAATGTTGGTGGTGCTGGCCAATTAGAGGCGTTATGCAAATACTCCCTCAGTGGCAACCAATCATGTTGTTAAAATGTAGAAGCTGGGAGCCACCCCCCTCTTTCAGTTTAGGGTGTCGGAATGTTGGTGGTGCTGGCCAATTAGAGGCGTTATGCAAATAATCCCTCACTGGCAACCAATAATCCCTCACTGGCAACCAATCCCTCACTGGCAACCAACCTCAGTGGCAATCAATCATGTTGTTAGAATGTAGAGGCTGGGAGCCACCCCCCTCTGGCAGTTTAGAGTGTCTGAATTTTGGTGGTGCTGGCCAATTAGAGGCGTTATGCAAATACTCCCTCAGTGGCAACCAATCACTGGCAACCTCACTGGCAAACATTGTTAGAATGTAGAGGCTGGGAGCCCCCCCCCCCCTGTCAGTTTAGAGTGTCGGAATTTGGTGGTGCTGGCCAATTATGCAAATAATCCCACAGTGGCAACCAATCAGAAAGCTTCCACATACATACATACAAACATACAAACAAACATTCTCTTTTATTATATATAGATAGTTAGATAGATAGATAGATAGATAGATAGATAGATAGATTATTATTATTATTATTAGCAGAGGCTGGGTGGCCATCTGTCGGGGGTGCTTTGATCCTGCGTTTTCTGCATATTGGCAGAATGGGGTTGGACTAGATGGCCCTTGGAGGTCTCTTCCAACTTTAGGATTCTGTGGTTCTAAGTCGTGGAAAATAAACGGCATTTTCCCCTTCACCGCAGTTGACGTTGGCCAACCATTTCATTGGCACCGCGACCCAAAACCAAACCGTTTCTCAGAGCGCGCTTTCCTCTCCGTTGCTTTCTCCCGCCGAGCCAAGAAAAGCAGCTCTTTGGAGTGCCTGATGCCGTCAGAGGCGCTGGAGCCAGGCCAGGTTGGAAAGGAAGACAGTTGGCAACATGGCTTGACAATTCCCTCCTTCCCTCGGCTCAGCCCGCTTTTCTTGCGGAAACTCATTGACCATTTATTTAATAATAGTCGTAATATATTATTATTACCAATAATACAGGAAGAAAAGCCCCGATCAACAAAAGCTTTTGAAAAAGGCACTTCTTGGTCAGAGGCTTTGCCTGCATTGTACGGTGTTGCTCTCACGCATATTGATCTGTTTCATGTATGTGTGTGCATGGAATAGGTTTCATGCACCTGTGCTTTAAAGCTGCTTTTGCTGATCGCCTCCCAACAGAACCTTGCCGTTGTGCCCGTACGAGAGGAAGGGTGCCCCTTTTCCAGCATCGGGTGCTTCTTTATGGTAAGAACAACATTGGCAATAGAAATAAAGTAAACAAACAAACAAACAAACAAACAAATGGAGGCAAGTGTGAGTGTTGTCATTGCCACAGCTCCCCCTGGTGGCCAGGTGTTAAATTGCCTCTGTCTGTCTTGTGCGTTTGGGTGTCTAAATGTAATGTGTACATTGTGATCCGCCCTGAGTCCCTGCTTGGGTGAGAAAGGGAATGAGGGGGTGCGAGAGCTCCCCCTGGTGGCCAGACGTTAAATTGCCTCTGTCTGTCTTGTGTGTTTGTGTGTCTAAATGTCATGTGTACATTGTAATCGGCCCTGAGTCCCCTGCGGGGTGAGAAGGGAATGAAGGGGTGCGAGAGCTCCCCCTGGTGGCCAGATGTTAAATTGCCTCTGTCTGTCTTGTGCGATGGGGGGTCTAAATGTAATGTGTACATTGTGATCCGCCTTGAGTCCCCTGCGGGGTGAGAAGGGCGGAATAGAAATAAAGTAAGTAAGTAAATAAATAAATGGAGGCAAGTGTGAGTGTTGTCATTGCCGCAGCTCCCCCTGGTGGCCGGATGTTAAATTGCCTCTGTCTGTCTTGTGCGTTTGGGTGTCTAAATGTAATGTGTACATTGTGATCCGCCCTGAGTCCCCTGCGGGGTGAGAAGGGCGGAATAGAAATAAAGTAAGTAAGTAAGTAAATAAATAAATGGAGGCAAGTGTGAGTGTTGTCATAGCCACAGCTCCCCCTGGTGGCCAGATGTTAAATTGCCTCTGTCTGCCGTGTGCGTTTGTGTGTCTAAATGTAATGTGTACATTGTGATCCGCCCTGAGTCCCCTGCGGGGTGAGAAGGGAATGAAGGAGTGCGAGAGCTCCCCCTGGTGGCCAGACGTTAAATTACCTCTGTCTGTCTTGTGTGTTTGTGTGTCTAAATGTCATGTGTACATTGTAATCCGCCCTGAGTCCCCTGCGGGGTGAGAAGGGAATGAAGGGGTGCGAGAGCTCCCCCTGGTGGCCAGACGTTAAATTACCTCTGTCTGTCTTGTGCGTTTGGGTGTCTAAATGTAATGTGTACATTGCGATCCGCCCTGAGTCCCCTGCGGGGTGAGAAGGGCGGAATAGAAATGAAGTAAGTAAGTAAGTAAGTAAATAAATAAATGTTACCTAGTGGTACCTTTAATTTCCTACTTGACAGATGCAACTATCTTTCGGGTTGCAAAGTTCGACAACAGGCTACACAACAGGTCGAGAGCCCACCTCGACCCGGGCAGGCCTCGAGCTCATGACCTTCTGGTCAGTAGAGGTCTTATGCAGCTGAACATATATGTGTGTATGTATAAAGAGAGAGTCCGTTTTTGACGCTTATGCACGGACGCACCATAACACCCAGACCCTCAAAACCCACCCCACACATTTCCACGAACCAACACCAACAATCGTGGCAGAAAAAAACCCCAAAACATACCTCCGAAGACCCTAAAACCGGCCCCAAAAAACCCCATGAAACCTATGGAGGCATCCGGAACCCAAAAAAAAACTACAAACAAAATGGCGCTAAAACCACTTCCTGTCCCGCAAATAACACTCGCCCGGAAGTTGTCCCTCACAAAAACCAAACCCGGCAGGAAACACATACCTCACACACTAACAGGAAGTTCATAGCCTTCCCGCTCTCCTCCGCTGCTTCTCTTCCGCTCCCAGCAGAGGAGGGGAAGGGAGAGGGACTGTGCGGGCCTGTGCGGGCCCCTTTCACAGGAGGAGGTGGAGGACATGGGCCCGACCACAGCAACATTCTCCAACGCAGCACTCCTCCCTGCGAAGGTCGCTCTTCGGCCCACCCTGTGGCAGGGAAGTGGCGAAGGGGGAGCGATGGCGGCGGTGCCATGGCCGTTCTTCCGGCCCCTTTGCGCTCTCCTCCGCCGCCTCCGTGCTGCTCCCTGAAGAGGAGGACGAAAGGGGGCCCCGCACGACCTCTCTCCCTTCGCCCTTTTCTCCTGGGAGCGGAAGAGGCGGCAGAGGAGAGCGCACCCTTCGACAGGAAGCGACGCAGAGGGAGCGGTACCGGCGGCGCCCTGGCTGCCTCTTCCACCCCCTTCTCGCTCTCCTCCACCGCCTCCCTTCCACTCCTAGAAGATGAGGGGGAAGGGAGAGAGATCGCGCGGGGCCCCCTTTCGTCCTCCTCTTCATGAAGCACCACGGAACCGGCGGAGGAGAGCGCAAAGGGCCCCGTAGAGCGCCCATGGCGCCGCCGCCATCGCCCCTTCGCCACTTCCCTGCCACAGGGAGGGCCAAAGAGCGACCTTCGCAGGGAGGGCTGTGGTCGGGCCCACGTCCCCCACCTCCTCCTACGAAAGGGGCCCGCACGGTCTCTCTCCCTTCCCCTCCTCTGCTGGGAACGGAAGAGAGGCACCGGAGGAGAGCGAGAAGGCGAACAACAGGAACCAGAACACATGGACAAGGAAGACACAGGCAAGCTAACACAAAACACAAACACCAATGGATAAAAAACACAACATACTGCACAAAAGAACACAAACCTACACAAATATACACATACAAAGACACACATACACTGTATATACATAAACATACACACACAAACATTACCACAAACACACATACATATATATATACAAACACACAAAAATATACACACACACAAAACAACAAACACAAATATACACACATACACATATATACACAAACCCATACATTCACACCCAAACCCACAGACACACAAACACCCCCACATATACACAGACACAAAAAAAACACGCACACGAATATTAAACACACATACAGCCATACCTACACACAAGCATACACATATACACACACACAACCCACACATCATTTCAAACCCTAACATACTTTTCCACATCTACTACATAGGGCACAGCAACGCGTGCCGGGTTCAGCTAGTGTGTGTGTGTGTGTGTGTCTATATATATATATATATATATATATATATATATATATATACACACACACACACACACTAGCTGATCCCGGCACGCGTATATATCTAGTATATTGATCAAAACCTTGCCACTGCTGGGAGTAAACGTCTGGTGTGATTTTTGAAGCCGCGCAACTTAACACGTCTCGCCTGCAGGGTCCCGCGGAGGAGAGAAAAGCCCACGAGGCAGACGCCACGGGGGTCCATTTGCAGCTCTTGCTCCAATATGTGAAGGAGCTGAAGGCAGGGTTGTGCCCAACCAGAGAGGCTTGGTTCATGGGCTCCAACGTTTGGCCCGGCCTCTGCTTCAACGCGACGCCGCTGCCCCCGGAGAAGAAGAAGGGGGCGCCGTGGCATGGCCTCGGGGAGCCGGACCAGGGGGTCTCTCTGCTGGAGAGCAAGCTCCGCGTCTTTGAAGGCATCGCCTCTGTGCTGAGCAAAGAGATGGCCACCTCCAGGCAGAAGAGCGCGGCCGTCCGGGGGCAGAGGGGCCTCGACCAGGACATGATCCGCGGCTTGGAGCTGAAGGTAACCGGGACCCAAGGAAATGCAGGACTCACTTGGGAGCAAACATTTGGAACCCATCGTTCTAAAACAGTGGTTCTCAACCTTCCTAATGCCGCGACCCCATTGGTGGGGGTTGATTTTGTCATTTGGGAGTCGTTGTTGCTGGGATTTATAGTTCACTTACAACTAAAGAGCATTCCGAACTCCACCAATGGTGGAATTGAACCAAACTCGGCACATAGAACTCCCATGACTAACAGAAAATACTGGAAGGGTTTGGTGAGCACCGGCCTTGAGTTTTGGAGTTGTAGTTCACCTACATCCAAAGAGCACTGTGGACTCAATGATGGATCTAAACCAAACTTGGCATGACTACTCAAGATGCCCAAATGTGAATACTAGTGAGTTTGGGGGGAAATAGACCTTGACATTTGGAAGTTGTAGTTGCTGAGATTTATAGTTCTCCTACAATCAAAGAGCCTCTTGAACCCCACCAATGATAGAATTCTTCGGCGTCGAGTATTTATGTCACAGCGGATAGGCAACAGAAATATAGAAGTTTAATTCCCCATCGGCCCAAAAACTCCAGTCTCTGTTCGAGTGAATACTGAAACTCTCATTCAATTCACAAGGTAAATATATAACTTTGTATTGAATTGTATTTAACAATAACTGGCAAAACATCGAAAAACAACAGCCATCACAGCTACCTTTCTAAACATCCTTTCCTCACAGATATTAAATCCCAACTGACAAATCCCAACTGTCACTTTGTAACTGACATTCCTCAAGGTTCCATTTAGCAGTCTTGAGACAGCGCCATCTGGTGTCAAACATGTCACACTGCAGGTCATCTCAAACTGCGAAAATATATCTTGTGCTGACTCATGAATTGCTATTCAAAATGCAATAATCTGACAAGAATGGCCAAACTTCCCACACAGAACCTCCCATAACTAACAGAAAATACTGTGTTTTCTCATGGTCTTTGGCGACCCCTCTGACACCCCCTCATGACCCCCACACTCTTCCCCACCCCCAGGTTGAGAAACACTGTTCTAAAACCTTTGGTTATTTGTTTTGGGATGTTAGGTCAGGGCTGTCCAACTTCTACCGGACCAAGGGCCGGAATTCCGGTGACTGAACACCTGGGGGGCCGCAGCGGGGGCGGTGTCGCTCGCAGGGGCGATTTCACCCAGCGCTTCTGTCGCCCGGCATGACGCTGTAGGAGGGAGGGCGAAGCCATGGGGGCTCCCTTGGCTCCGCCCTCTCTCCGACAGCGTCACGCCGGGCAACAGAAGCGGCGATTTCGCCTGGCCCGCTTCTGTCACCCGGTGTGACGCTGTAGGAGGGAGGGCGGAGCCATGGGGAGCAGAGCAAAGGGGGCGGCGGCTGTGGATGGCGCTTGCGCCGCCGCGCGCATGCACACTTTTTGGTATTTTTGGGGGATTTTTTTTAAAAAAATTCGGAATTGTTTTTTATTGCAGGAAGGTAGGAGGGCCGGATCCAAGGGGCTGGAGGGCCGTGTGTGGCCCGCGGGCCGCCTGTTGGGCAGGCCCGTGTTAGGTAATATCAAGTAGGTATTTTTTTTGTTTTTTATGACTTACTAACTGAGGACCCGGCGGTGCCCAGGTTATTTGAGGAAGGCATTGTGTGCCAAGGTTGGTTCCTATTAGATGTTTATGTGGATTGCAGTCGTCTCGGGAACTTAGTGAAAGTACTGCAAGTCCCATTGGCCATGGTCCACTCCCCTCCAAACACCACCAGGATGTAGAGTGGGTCATGGGGGCTGTGTGTGTCACGTTTGGTCTTGATCATTCTCTGGATGAGGGTTGCAGTGGTCTCTGGAAGTGAGGGAAGGTACTGGAAGTCCCATCATCCATGGTCCCCTGCTCTCCAAACTGTACCAGGATGTAGAGTGGGTCATGGGGGCTCTGTGTGCCAAGTGTGGTCTTGATCGGTCATTGGATGAGTGGGGCATCCAGCGGTCTCAGAAAGTGAGTGAAGGTACTTCAACTCCCATCATCCGTGGTCCGTCCCACTCAAAACTGCACCAGGATGTAGAGTGGGTCATGGGTACTCTGTGTGCCAAGTTTGGGCCTTCTCTCTGATTTGTATAGGCTGCAATGTTCTGTGGGGAATGAATCGGGTGAAGGTACTGCAAATCCCATCATTTGTGAGCCATCCTGCCGTAAACCGCAGCAGGTTTGTAAAGTGGGCCATTGGGCCTCTGTGTGCCAAGTTTGGTCCTGATTCGTCATTGGTTTGGGCCACAGTGCTCTAAGGAAGTGAACTAAAGTACTGCAAGTCCCATCATCCATGGTCCATCTTCCCTCAAACTGCACCAGAATGTAGGGTGCATCTGGGGGGGGCGGGGGGTGTGTGTGTGTGTCTGTGTGCCAAGTTTGGTCTTGTTCTGTCATTGTTGGGGGCCTAGTCAGGAAAATCAAGTTGAGGAAGCCTTGCTGTCAATTTTGGGCCTGGCCTGTGATTTATAGGGGCTACAGTGTTGTTTGGGAAGTGAATGAGGTGAAGGTACTGCAAATCCCATCATTCGTGGCCCATCCTGCCCTAAACCACACCAGGTTGTGAAGTGGGCCATTGGGCCCCTGTTTGCCAAGTTTGGTCCTGATCTGTCATTGCTGTGTGCCGCAGTGACTGACTGCCTGAGCCCTTTCCTTTTTCCTCTGAGTCACTTTAGAATGTTGGAATGTGGTTGGCCAATCGGAGTCCTTTATGCAAATACTATTTCAGTGGCAACCAATCCCCTCTGTCTGAGGCCATAGAATGTTGGAGTTCTGAGGCTGCCCAGTCTGAGCCCTTTATGCAAATAATCCCACAGTGGCAGCCAATCGAAACGCTGGCACATATTCCTCCCTCCGCACCATCGCCCGCAAACACTGACTTTTATTATATACATAGATGCATTTGAAAATGCATAAGGATGGGAGTGAACTACAATTCCCAGAATCATGGGTCAATCCTCCCCAAACCCTGCCAGTATTGAACGTATGCCATGTTGGGGCTATGTACTAAGTTTGGTTCTGCTCCATCATCGGTTGCTTTCAATGCACTCTGGATGCAGGGTGAACTACAACTCCCCAAACACCTGCAGTATGGCCAGTTGGACATGGTGGCTCTCCCTACCAAGTTTGGTCCTGGTCCATTGTCGGTGCGGGTCACAGTTTCTCTGGATGCAGGTGAACTACAACTCCCAAACTCAAGGTCAATTCCCCCGAAACCCCTGCAGTATGGCCAGTTGGTCATGAGGGTTCTCTCTACCACTGCAAGTTTGTCTGTCTGTCTGAATGCGGTTGGGTTTTGTCTGAATCCAGAAGGCGCTGGCCAAGGTTCCACCCTAGGGATGGACGCTCCGGAATCAGGGTTGAGCCCTGGTGTGGATATGCGTTGCAACCTGCACATTTGGGGGCGACCCGGAGACACTCTCTATCCTCCTTTCCCCAAGATGGCTGACCTTCAGCGATGCCTTGTCCAGAAAGATGCCGCTCTCTGCAAGCTGGAGGAGAGGCTCCGCTCCTCAGAGGAGACTTCCTACGACGGGAGCTTTCTGTGGAAGATTGCCGACGTCCACCGCAAATGCTACGAAGCCGTTTGTGGGAAGATGCGCAGCTTCCAGTCTCCCGGTGAGCATCTGTCTGCAACCTTAGACTGTGGTTCTGTCCTACAGATCCCATCTTTATATACTGTGTGTGTGTATATATATATATATATATATATATATATATATATGCACATACACACGCACGCATATGTATGTATGTGTGTGTGTGTGTGTGTATATATATATATATATATATATATATAGTAGGCCTGGTTGATTAAAAAAAGAATTCAAAACTCATTCCACTCATTGGTGCCTCAAATCAGAAAATTTCAAAATTTATTTGGAAAAATTTCAAAATTTATTTGGAAAAATTTCAAAATTTATTTGGAAAAATTTCAAAATTTATTTGGAAAAATTTCAAAATTTATTTGGAAAAATTTCAAAATTTATTTGGAAAAATTTCAAAATTTATTTGGAAAAATTTCAAAATTTATTTGGAAAAATTTCAAAATTTATTTGGAAAAATTTCGAAATTTATTCGGAAAAATTTCGAAATTTATTTGGGAAAATTTTGAAATTTATTTGAAAAATTTTGAAATTTATTTGGAAAAATTTTGAAATTTATTCAGGAAAAATTTGAAATTTATTTGGAAAAATTTCAAAATTTATTCGGAAAAATTTCAAAATTTATTTGAAAAATTTTGAAATTTATTTGGAAAAATTTTGAAATTTATTCAGGAAAAATTTGAAATTTATTTGGAAAAATTTCAAAATTTATTTGGAAAAATTTCGAAATTTATTTGGAAAAATTTCAAAATTTATTTGGAAAAAATTTGAAATTTATTCAGAAAAATTTTGAAATTTATTCGGAAAAAAATTCAAAAAAAATTTGGAAAATTTTCAAAAGGTTTTTGGAAATTTTTTGAAATTTATTTGGAAAAATTTCAAAATTTATCATAATTTTTTTTTAAAAATTCAAAAAAAATTTCAAAATGTATTTGGAAAAATTCCAAAATTTATTTGGAAAAAATTTGAAATTTATTCAGAAAAATTTCGAAATTTATTTTTTTAAAATTCAAAATTTATTCAGAAAAATTCCAAAATTTTGGAATGGCTTTGTTAATGGTAGGCACACATGTGCAGTAAGAAAGGCACCCAGCTTGGACGCCAATGTCTTTCCCTCCCTCCGCTTTAGGTCTAACGTGGAGGAAGAGAAAGACATCCGCGCTCAAACTGGGTTAAATACCCAATTAGGATGCCAATGTCTTTCCCTCCCAATGCGTTAGGTGTTTTATATATAAGAACATAAGAAGAGCCATGCTGAATCGGGCCTCAGCCCATCTAGTCCAGCATTCTGTGTCACACAGTGGCCCCCAGTTGTACACGGGGATCTCGAGCAGAAAGGAGGGCAAAACCCTCACCTGCTCCCGACCCCCCACAACCAGTACCCAGGGAAATCCTGCCTACCTCAACCAACTCCGAGGTGGCACTTGGATGTCCATTTCAGTAGCTACTGATCCCCTTGGTATCCATGAATCTGTCCAATCCTGCCTTGAAGCTGTCCAGGCTGACCGCTGTCACAACCTCCTCTGGAAGTGAGTTCCATAACCCAATGACCCTCTGGGTGAAGAAATATTTCCCTTTATTAGTCCTAACTTTCCTACCTTGGAGCTTCAGGGAGTGCCCTCTAGTCCTAGTGTTGGGTGACAAAGAAAATAGTTTTTCTTTATTCACCTTTTCTATCCCATGCATGATTTTATACACTTCGATCAAGTCACCTCTTAGACGCCGTCTTTCGAGGCTGAAAAGACCAAGGCGTTGCAACCTGGTTTCATAAGGAGCCGCTCCATCCCTTGGATCATTCTTGTTGCCCTTTTCTGTACCTTTTCCAGTTCCGTTATATCCTTCTTAAGGTGCGGAGACCAGAATTGTACACAGTACTCCAAATGTGGCCTCACCATAGATTTGTAGAGAGGCAATACAACATTTGCCGACCTATTTTCGATTCCCTTCCTGATCATGCCAAGCATAGAATTTGCTTTTTTCACTGCTGCTGCGCACTGGGTTGACATCTTCCTTGAGCTGTCCACCAAGACCCCGAGATCCCTTTCCTGGTTTGTCTCGGAAAGCTTTGACCCCATCAGTTTGTAGGTGTAGTTGGGGTTCTTTGCCCCGATGTGCATGACTTTCCACTTGTTTAGGTTAAAATGCATTTGCCACTTTGTTGCCCATTCACTCAATTTCGAGAGATCTTTCTGGAGCTCTTTACAGTCAGTTTCATTTTTAACTACCCTGAACAATTTAGTGTCGTCTGCAAACTTTGCTACCTCAGAATTCACTCCTACATCCAGGTCATTAATGAATAAATTAAAAAGTAACGGACCCAAAACTGAACCTTGGGGTACGCCACTTCTCACCTCTTTCCACCCAGAGAAGTGTCCGTTTATTACCACCCTTTGTTTCCTACAGTTTAGCCAGGTTCCCATCCAGGACAAGACCTGTCCCTGATTCCATGGCTGAGGAGCTTGTTTAGGAACCTTTGGTGAGGGACTTTGTCAAAAGCCTTTTGAAAGTCAAGGTAAACAATATCGACTGGGTCCCCTTTATCTATGTGTTTATTTACACCCTCAAAGAATTCCATCAAGTTAGTAAGACATGATTTGCCTTTGCAGAAACCATGTTGATTTTCTTTCAGCAATGCCTGTTCTTCTATGTGCCTAGTAATTTTTTCTTTAATAATGGTTTCCATCACTTTGCCTGGATCTGTGGTTAGACGAACTGGTCTATAAGTTCCTGGATCACCCCTGGCTCCTTTCTTGAAGATCGGTGTTACATTTGCCTCCCTCCAGTCCTCGGGTACAGTGCCTGATCTTAGAGAAAGGTTATATATCTTAGCTAGAAGTTCAGCAATTTCACACTTGAGTTCCTTATGAACTCTGGGGTGGATGCCAATATATATATTCTTTTTGGGGGATCCGGACCTGCTGCCCCCCCCATGGGTGCCACCCTAGGCCATGGCCTAGGGTGGCTTTATGGGTAATCTGGGCCTGGAGCGGAATATAAATAAAGTATAGTAGGAGTAGGAGTACTCAGAGCATTTACTAACCACCGCAAGCCAATCCAAGTTAAAGAGAGAAGTACCATATCGTCTGCGTGCAGGAGGGTTGACAAAGGTCAACAGGTGAGGAGGATGGACATTTGAACCAGCCAAAGAGTTGATATCAATATTAAACAACAAAGGTGCTAGCACGCGACCCCCACGGCTTGGTCACATGACATGAAAAAGGTGTGGATCTCTTTCCCCAAATCCTCTGTGACCCCTTGCCTAGCGACTGCAGAGCCCAGAGCTAGAATAATCCCGCTTTATAGTCATTGGTGCAGATTTCCTCCATCTCGAACAGCTCCCCTCTTTGCCCCCAGCGTTCTACACGTCCCGCTACGGTCACAAGCTCTGCATGAGGATTTACCTGAACGGCGACGGGAGAAGCAAGGGCTCCCACGTCTCTCTCTTCCTTGTGCTGCTCCGAGGGGAATACGACGCCCTGCTCCAGTGGCCCTTCGCTCACGAGGTACAGAGACGGGGCTTTTCCTTTCCGTGTGTGTGTGCGTGTGTGTGTAGTATACATGTGAACAAACATTAGTTCTGCCTTCAACACAATCCTTCCACATAATAATAATAATATACGTTATTTATATTCCGCCTTATTGGGTAGATCTGAAAGGTCGGTCCTACTGTATTTATTTATTTACATCAGGGCTGTCCAACTGGCGGCCTGGGGGCCGTATACGGGTTCAGGATGCTCTTTGATTGTGTGTTAACTATAAATCCCAGAAACTGTAACTCCCAAATGTCAAGGTCTATTTTCCCCAAACCCCATCTGTGTTCACATTTGGGCATATTGCGTATTCATGCCAAGTTTGGACCTGATCCAACATTGTTTGAGTCCACAGTACTTTCTGGATATAGGTGAACTACAACTCCCAAACTCAAGGTCAATGCCCACCAAACTCTTATAGCATTTTCTCTTGGTTATGGGAGTTCTGTGTGGGAAGTTTCTGTCTTCCTGCCTTTCCTGCCAGGATATCTATGTTGTGTTCATCGAAACAGGCCCAGGTTTCACACTGAGTGGATGTTCTGTCATTGTGTGTCATTTTGGGTTAGTATTAGTATGTTTTGTGTGTGTGTGTGTGTCTTTCTGCCATTCCTGCCAGGATATCTATGTTGTGTTCATCGAAACAGGCCCAGGTATCACACGGAGTGTATAAATACATTTAAAAACATATTAATGATATGTATTACTGTGTTAGAGTGTCATTTTGTGTCATGTTGGTTGGTGGTGTGCCCCAGGATTTGGTCAATGTAAAAAGTGTGCCGTGGCTCCAAAAAGGTTGAAAAACACTGCTGTAAATAAATAAATAAATAGTTTGAGTCTCAACCAGTTCAATCGAGATGGTGGCAGCCACACAGACGAGCCGCCTGAACCCTTCTGCTTGTCTTTTCCCAGGTCACGTTCATGCTGCTCAGCCAAAACAACACCGAAAACCACGTCAGCACCATCCATCCAGATCCAGCATCGCCTTCCTTCCAAAGGCCCGTGACCGATATGAACGAAGCCAGTGGCTTTCCCAAATACATCCTTTTGGCTAAGTTACAGTCCCCAAAATACGCCTATCTCAAGGAGGGCACCCTTTTCCTCCGGTGTATCACGCAAGCCCATCCCTGAAGGGCCAAGCTCCGCTTGGAAACTGTTTCCAGAAGCATCTCAAGCGGCACAGCCTGACCCTGGACCGCCGTCAAGACCCATCGCAAAGGACTGCTGTTGGTAGCCATGATGGGAACAGAAGTGGGTGGATATGGATCCAAAGAGGGGACAGAGGTTTCAGACTCTCCTTGGGAGAAGGCCTTGGGTCAGTGCGTCCAGAATTGGTCATAATATTGCATAAAATTAATTATAATATTGCATAAAATTAATCATAACACTGCATAAAATTGATCATAATATTGCATAAAATTGATCATAATATTGCATAAAATTGATCGTAATATTGCATAAAATTGATCATAATATTGCTTAAAATTGATCATAATATTGCATAAAATTGATCGTAATATTGCATAAAATTGATCATAATATTGCTTAAAATTGATCATAATATTGCATAAAATTAATCATAACACTGCATAAAATTGATCATATTGCATAAAATTGATAATATTGTATAAAATTAATCATAATATTGCATAAAATTGATCATAATATTCCCCAAAATTGATCATAACAATGCATAAAATTGATCATAATATTTCCCAAAATAGATCATAACACTGCATAAATTTGATCATAATATTGCATAATATTAATCAAAATATGTTATAAAATTGATCATAATATTGCATAAAATTAATCATAATATTGCATACTATTGATCATAATATTGCATAAAATTGATTATAATATTGCATAAAATTAATCATAATATTGCATACTATTGATCATAATATTGCATAAAATTGATCATAATATTGCATAAAATTGATCATAATATTTCCCAAAATAGATCATAACTGCATAAAATTGATCATAACATTGCATAAAATTAATCATAATATTGCATAAAATTAATCATAATATTGCATACTATTGATCATAATATTGCATAAAATTGATTATAATATTGCATAAAATTAATCATAATATTGCATACTATTGATCATAATATTGCATAAAATTGATCATAATATTGCATAAAATTGATCATAATATTTCCCAAAATAGATCATAACTGCATAAAATTGATCATAACATTGCATAAAATTAATCATAATATTGCATAAAATTAATCATAATATTGCATACTATTGATCATAATATTGCATAAAATTGATTATAATATTGCATAAAATTAATCATAATATTGCATACTATTGATCATAATATTGCATAAAATTGATCATAATATTGCATAAAATTGATCATAATATTTCCCAAAATAGATCATAACTGCATAAAATTGATCATAACATTGCATAAAATTAATCATAATATTGCATAAAATTAATCATAATATTGCATACTATTGATCATAATATTGCATAAAATTGATCGTAATATTGCATAAAATTGATCATAATATTGCTTAAAATTGATCATAATATTGCATAAAATTAATCATAACACTGCATAAAATTGATTATAATATTGCATAAAATTAATCATAATATTGCATACTATTGATCATAATATTGCATAAAACTGATCATAATATTGCATAAAACTGATCGTAATATTGCATAAAATTGATCGTAATATTGCATAAAATTGATCATAATATTGCATAAAATTGATCGTAATATTGCATAAAATTGATCATAATATTGCATAAAATTGATCATAATATTGCATAAATTTGATCATAATTCTGCATAAAATTGATCATAACATTGCATAAAATTGATCATATTTCCCAAAATAGATCATAACTGCATAAAATTGATCATAACATTGCATAAAATTGATCATAATGTTGCATAAAATAGATCATAATACTGCATAAAATTGGTCATATTTCCCAAAATAGATCATAATACTACATAAAATAGATCATAATATTGCATAAATTTGATCATAATATTGCATAAAATTGATCATATTGCATAAAATTGAGCATAATATTGCATGAAATTGATCATAATATTTCCCAAAATAGATAACTGCATAAAATTGATCATAACATTGCATAAAATTGATCATAATATTGCATCATAATCTATATCCCTAATATTGTGTATGTATGTTGTGTGGTTGGGCTGCCCCCTTCCACAGCCAGGCTCCCACTTCCATAAGCAGCCACAGTGCTGAGGAGCCATCCGATGCCCTCCCTCCATGGACATTTCAGGATATAGCGAGTGCCATGAACATGAAGCCCAAGCCCTGCCATGGTCCCCCCCACCCCCCACACTGCCCACCACCCAAGGAATGCTTTCATTCAGGGACCATTTCACCCTAGATTTTACGTGTTTCCTCCCCCACAGGCACCCCAGTGTTTCTGACTCCTTACATTGGCGTGGAATTTGCATGACCCCGCCCACTGCCCCTCCCTTCACCCCTTCCTACTCTTTTCAACCTTGTCTGCACAACAAACAAAGCAAAAATAATCAGCAACTAAATATACTGGAGGAGTTGGAGGCATTGACTGCACATGATGGAAGCAGAGCGGCGTTTTTCCACCTGCGCCAGGCAAGGCGGCTGGCCTCCTACCTATCCGGTGACGACCTGGCCACATCACTCCAGTCCTACAGCGACTGCACTGGCTCCCCATCGAGCACCGGATTGACTTCAAAGTGCTGGTGTTAACCTTGAAGGCAGGCCCGGATTACCCATAAGGCCACCCGAGGCCATGGCCTCGGGCGGCAGGTTTGGGGGGCAGCATTTCCGGGCCTGAAGGAAGGGGTGAAGGAAGGAGTGGCGCCCGCCTGCGCAAGGGACAAGGAACAGGGGAAAAGTCCCGCCACCCCTAGGGCGATTGATGCGGCTTACCCCGCCGCCGCCCCGCTCGCACGGCCGGGCGCCACTTCTTCCTCCAGTGAAGGGAGGAGGGGCACCGGTGTGAGCGCGGCGGCAGCGGGGGAAGCCGCGTGAGTCGCCCCTAGGGGTGGGACTTCCGGCGGCGCCTTGTCCGGCGCGCGCCGTCAGCGGCCCGCCTGTCCTCCCTTCAGTGAAGGGAGGCGGAACCGGGCGGAACGGACAAGGCGCCGCTGGAAGTCCCGCCCCTAGGGCGACTCACACGGCTTTTGCCGCCGCCGCCTCGCTCGCCCGTGCCCCAAATACGAGCGGGCGGCGGCGGGGGAAGCCGCGTGAGTCTCCCTAGGGGCGGGACTTCCAGCGGCGCCTTGTCCGTCACGCCGGCCCCGCCCCCTGCAAGAGACCCCGCCCCCCGGGGGGCCGGCATTTAGACAGGGGGGCCTTGGGCGGCACAGTCCGCTAATCCGGGCCTGCTTTAAGGCCTTGCATGGCCTGGGGCCAGTGTACCTGAAGGACCGCCTCTCCCTGCACGTTCCCCAGAGACTTCTAAGGTGACTCAGAGGGAAAGCAAAAGGCCTCAGGCACTCAGCCACCGCGGCCCACAGCAATGACGGATCAGGACCAAACTTGCCAAACAGGGGCCCAATGGCCCACTTCACAACCTGGTGTGGTTTAGGGCAGGATGGGCCACGAAGGATGGGATTTGCAGTACCTTCACCTCATTCACTTCCCAAACAACACTGCAGCCCCTATACATAGAGGGAAAAGGAAAGGCCTCAGGCAGTCAGCCACTGCGGCCCACAGCAATGACGGATCAGGACCAAACTTGCCAAACAGGGGCCCAATGGCCCACTTCACAACCTGGTGTGGTTTAGGGCAGGATGGGCCACGAAGAATGGGATTTGCAGTACCTTCACCTCATTCCTGCAGCCCCTATACATAGAGGGAAAAGGAAAGGCCTCAGGCAGTCAGCCACTGCGGCCCACAGCAATGACGGATCAGGACCGAACTTGCCAAACAGGGGCCCAGTGGCCCACTTCACAACCTGGTGTGGTTTAGGGCAGGATGGGCCACGAAGGGTGGGATCTGCAGTACCTTCACCTCATTCACTTCCCAAACAACACTGCAGCCCCTATACATAGAGGGGAAAAGGAAAGGCCTCGGGCAGTCAGCCACTGCGGCCCACAGCAATGACGGATCAGGACCAAACTGGGCAAACAGGGGCCCAATGGCCCACTTCACAACCTGGTGTGGTTTAGGGCAGGATGGACCACGAATGATGGGATTTGCAGTACCTTCATGCAGGGCCATAGCCAGGATTTTGATTGGGGGGGGGGAGCTGAGTTTGGTTCGGGGGGGGGGGGGCTGAGACTGGGTGGAAGAGGGTCTACCCTAGCAAACCTTTTGTATTGTTATCCCAATAACCCCATTAATGTGGGATATAATGAGCATGATATGAATAAACATAACAGTTTAAATAATGTACCAGTAAGGCCTTTTCGCGGACCACCCTGAGAATTTTCGGGGGGCTGAAGCCCCCTTAGCCCCCCCCCCCCCTGGCTACATGCCTGCCTTCATGTCATTCACTTCCCAAACAACACTGCAGCCCCTATAAATCACGCACCAGGCCCAAAATTGACAGCAAGGCTTCCTTAACTTGATTTTCCTGACAAGGCCCCCCAACAATGACAGAGCAAGACCAAACTTGGCACACAGCACCCCCCCCCCCCAAAGATGCACCCTACATCCCGGCACAGTTTGAGGGTGGATGGACCATGGATGATGGGACTTGCAGTACTTTAACTCACTTCCTTAGACTGAGCACTGTGGCCCACACCACTCTGTTGGAAATGGAATGTTCAGTACCTTCGCCCAAGACACTTCTAAGGTGACTCGGAGGGAAAGCAAAAGGCCTCAGGCAGTCAGCCTCTGCGGCCCACAGCAATGACGGATCAGGACCAAACAGGGCAAACAGGGGCCCAATGGCCCACTTCACAACCTGGTGTGGTTTAGGGCAGGATGGGCCACGAAGGATGGGATTTGCAGTACCTTCACCTCTTTCACTTCCCAAGCAACACTGCAGCCCCTATACATAGAGGGAAAAGGAAAGGCCTCAGGCAGTCAGCCACTGCGGCCCACAGCAATGACGGATCAGGACCAAACTTGCCAAACAGGGGCCCAATGGCCCACTTCACAACCTGGTGTGGTTTAGGGCAGGATGGGCCACGAAGGATGGGATTTGCAGTACCTTCACCTCTTTCACTTCCCAAGCAACACTGCAGCCCCTATACATAGAGGGGAAAAGGAAAGGCCTCAGGCAATCAGCCACTGCGGCCCACAGCAATGACGGATCAGGACCATTGCGTTCGCTATGGCACACAATGCCTTCCTCAAATAACCCGGGCACCGCCGGGTCCCCGAGCTAGTAATAAATAAATAAATAAATTAATTAAAATAATTACCCCCCAAGGATTTGTTTGATGTGCATATATTTATTTATTTATTCGCGACCTTGATATGCCGCTCTTCTCACCCCGAAGGGGACTCAAATGTAAATACAATATATTATATTATTGGCATAGCACAATATTAATATTATATATTACATTGTAGTATAACTTTTTTGTAATGTTATTAGTAATATTATATGTCATATAATATATATATAATTATAATATATTATTATTATTAGTAGTAGTAGTATATTGTATTATATTATAATATCAATATTATATGTACATACGCAAACCTATTGCGTGCTTGGAAATAAAGTTTCGGGAAAACGTGAAGCGGTCCTGATTTTGGGATCTTCCGCGGATGCTCTTCGGCTCCTCTCGGGAAGTCTCGGCCAAGGCTCGAAGGGGATCCTGCCAAGGAAGAAGGCCTTGTCCTCAGTTGCATCTCCATGGAGGCCCAAGCCCACGTCCTGCAGATAGACTGCTCCTAGCCTTAGAGCAGTGTTTCTCAACCTTCCCAATGCCGCGACCCCTTAATACAGTTCCTCATGTTGTGGTGATTTTGTCGTTTGGGAGGTGTAGTTGCTGGGATGTATAGTTCACCTACAATCAAAGAGCATTCTGAACTCCACCAACGATGGAGTTGAACCAAACTTGGCACACAGAACTCCCATGACCATCAGAAAATACCGGTAGGGTTTGGTGGGCATTCACCTTGACTTTTGGAGTTGTAGTTCACCTACATCCAGAGAGCACTGTGGACTCAAACAATGGTGGATCTGGACCAAACTTGGCACAAATAGTCAAGATGCCCAAAGGCAAACACAGGTGGAGTTTGGGGAAAATAGACCTTGATAGTTGGGAATTGTAGTTGCTGGGATTTATAGCTCACCTACAATCATGGAGCATTCTGAACCCCACCGACAATACAATTGGGCCAAACTTCCCATAAAGAACCCCCATGACTAATAGAAAATAATGTGTTTTCTGATGGTCTTTGGCGACCCCTCTGACACCCCCTCGCGACCCCCATAGGGGTCCCGACCCCCAGATTGAGAAACACTGCCTTAGAGGCTCCTCCCCATATTTCCCTGCAGATAGGAGGAGGTAGAGAAGGAGAAGAAGGAAGAGAAGCAAGGGAAGGAGAATATGGAAAGGAAGGGAAAGGAGGAAGAGAAGGAAGAGAATGAAAAAAGGAGAAGGAAGATAATGAAGGAGAAGAGGTAGAAAAGAAGAAAGACAACGAAGGGAAGAAAAAATAGAAGGGAGAGAATTAAGGAAGAAAGAAGAGAGAATAAAGAAGGAGGGAAAAGAGGTAAAAGAAAAGAAGAGGATGAAGAAAGGAAAAATTGGGAAGAGAATGAAGGGAAGAAAAAATAGAAGGGAGAGAATTAAGGAAGGAAGAAGAGAAAAGGAGAAGAAGGGAGGGAAAGAAGGTGTAAAAGAAAAGAAGAGGATGAAGAAAGGAAGAATTGGGAAGAGAATGAAGGGAAGAAAAAACGAGAAGGGAGAGAAGTAAGAGGGAAGGGGAGAGAAGAGAAAGAAGGGAAGGAAAGGGAGAAGAAGATGAAGGAGAAAATGAGAAGAAGGAGGAGAATGAAGGAGGAAAAGAAAGAACGGAGAAAGGAAGAAAAAGAGGGAAGAAGAGAAGGAAGGAGAAAAGCAGAAGGAAGAGAATGAAAGTGAAAAGAGAAGGAACAAAATGAGAGGAAGGAAGAGAAGGAAAAGGAGGAGAGGAGAGAGAATGAAGAGAACGAAGGAGGAAAATCTCCCCCATTTCTTTCCCTGGGGGGCTGCTATCTGCAGATAGGCTGCTCCTGTCCATGGAGGAAAAAAGGAAGAGAATGAAGGAGGAAAAGAAAGAAGAGAATGAAGAAAGGAAGAAGAGGGAAGAGAATGCAAGAGAAAAGGAAGAGAATGAAGGGAAGAAAAAGAAGAAGGGAGAGAAGTAAGAAAGAAGAGAGAAAAGAAGGAGAGGGAAGAAAAGAGAAGGAAGGGAAGAAGAAAAAGGAAGAGAATCAAGGAAAGGAGGAAAAGAATAAGAAAAAGGCAAAGAAAGGAAGGAAACAAAGAAGAGAAGGAAGGAGAAAAGCAGAAAAAGAGAAGAAGGAAGAGAATGAAGGAGGAAAAGAAAGAAGAGAATGAAGAAAAAGAAGAGGGAAGACAATGAAGGAGGAAAGGAAGGAAGAGAATGAAGGGAAGGAAAATTAGAAGAAGGGAGAGAAGAAAGAAGAGAGAAAAGAAGGAGAGGAAGAATAAGAAGAAAGAAGGAAGAGAAAAGGAGTAGAAGAAGAAGGAAGAAAAAGGAGAGAAGGAAGGGAAAAGCAGAAAAAGGAGGAAAAGAATGAAGGAGGAAAAAAAGGCAGAAGAAAAGGAAGAGGGAAAGAGAAGAAGAGGAAAAGGAAGAAGAGAAAAAGAGAGAAGAAGAGAAGAAGGAAGAGAAAAGGAAGGAGAAAAGGGAAGAAAGAAGAGAATGGAGAAAGGAAGAAAAAGAGGGAAGATAATAAAAGAAAAGGAAGAAAAAAGGAAGAGAATGAAGGAGAAAAGTAAAAAGAGAATGAAGAAAGGAAGAAGAGGAAAGAGAATGCAAGAGAAAAGAAAGAGAATGAAGGAGAAAAGTAAAAAGAGAATGAAGAAAGGAAGAAGAGGAAAGAGAATGCAAGAGAAAAGGAAGAGAATGAAGGAGAAAAGTAAAAAGAGAATGAAGGAAGAAGAGGAAAGAGAATGCAAGAGAAAAGGAAGACAGAATGAGAGGAAGGAAGGAAGAGAAGGAAAAGGAGGAGAGAGAACGAAGAGAACGAAGGAGGAAAATCTCCCCCACTTCTTTCCCTCGGGAGCTGCAATCTGCAGATAGGCCGCTCTTGTCCATGGAGGATCCTCCTCAGATTTCTGTCAATATCTGCAGATAGGAGGTAGGGAAGGAGAACAAGAAAAGGGAGGAAAGGAGGAAAAGAAGGAAGAGAATGAAAAAATCAAGGGAAGAAAAAAATAGAAGGGAGAGAAATAAGGAAGAAAGAAGAGAAAATGAGAAGAAGGAAGGGAACGGTGTAAAAGAAAGAAGAGAACGAAGAAAGGAAGAAGAGGGAAGAGAATGAAGGAAAAGGAAGAAAAGAAGGAAGAGAATGCAAGAAGGAAAAGAAAAAAGAATCAAGAAGAGGGAAGAATGCAAGAGAAAAGGAAGAGAAAGAAGGGAAGGAAAATGAGTAGAAGGAAGAGAAGAAGAAAGAAGAGAGAAAAGAAAAGAAAAAGGCAAAGAAGGGAAGGAATCAAGGAAAGGGGAAAGAATAAGAAAAAGGCAAAGGAAGGAAGGAACAAAGTGAAAAGAGAAGGAACAAGAATGAGAAGAAGGAAGAGAATGAAGAAGGAAAAGAAAGAAGAGAATGAAGAAAAAGAAGAGGGAAGAGAAGGAGGAAAGGAAGGAAGAAAATGAAGAAAGGAAGAAGAGGGAAGAGAATGCAAGAGAAAAGGAAGAGAATGAAGGGAAGACAAATTAGAAGGGAGAGAAGTAAGAAAGAAGAGAGAAAAGTAAAAGAAGGGAAGGAAAAGGAGTAGAAGGAAGAGAATCAAGGAAAGGGGGAAAAGAATAAGAAAAAGGCAAAGAAAGGAAGGAAACGAAGAAGAGAAGAAAGGAGAAAAGCAGAAGGAAGAGAATGAAAGTGAAAAGGAGGAGAAGGAAGAGAAGGAACAAAATGAAAAGAGGAGAACGAAGAGAACGAAGGAGGAAAATCTCCCCCACTTCTTTCCCTCGGGGGCTGCAATCTGCAGATAGGCTGCTCCTGTCCATGGAGGATCCTCCTCCCCAGAATACGGCTTTAAGGGGCTGATCTCTCTCTCTCTCTCTTCTCTCTCTCTCTTCTCTCTCTCTGTGTCAGGGGGCGGGGCCAGGCGGGCCTGCCTTGCATAAGCAAAAGGCAAATAATTCGCGGGAAAAACAAGAGTTTGCAGAGAAGGCGGGGAGGAAGAGGAAGAGGAAGAGGAGGAGGAGCGGGGAAAGATGGCGGCGGGGCGCATCCTGAGCATCCTGAAGCGGGATCGGCGCGCGCCAAGCCGCCCTTGGAGAGGCAGCCCCGCCGGGATCTGACTTTTCTCTCCAGTGGAAGAAGGTAAAGGGGGTTTCCAAGGGCCTCTCTTCTCCCTTCTGACATTTTCTCCTTCTCTTCCTTCTTTCCCCTCCTTCACTTTTTAAACTTCTCCTTCATCTCTTCCTTCTCCTTTCCTCCACCTTCTCATTCTTTTCCTTCCCTTCCTTCTTCCCTTCCCTACCTCTTTTTCTTATTCTCTTCCTTCTCCGTCCTTCTTACCCTCTCATTTTCCTTCATTCTCTTCTTTTCCTCCTTACTTGTCTTCCTCCTCCCCTCCTCCTTCCCCTTAATCTTCTTTTCCTTCCATCTCTTCTCCTTTTCATCCCTTCATTCGCTTCTTTCTTCTCTTCATTCTTTTCCTTTCCTTACATTCTTTTGCTTCTCTTTCTCCTTTTCATCTTCGCTTCCTCTCCTTTTTCCTTCCCTTTATTCTTCTCCTCTTCCTTCTATCTTCTTATTCTCTTCCTTCTCCTTTCTCCCCATTCTCTCCCCTCTTCTCTTCCTTCATTCTCTTCTCATTTCCTTCCCTTCATTCTCTTCCTTCTTTTCCTCCTTCCTTCTCTTTTTCTACTCTTCCTTCCCCTTTCTTCCCTTCATTCTCTTCCTTCTCCTTTCCCCTTCCCTTTATTCTTTTCTTCTCCTCTTCCTTCTCTTTTCTCTTCTTATTCTTGTCCTTTTCTTCCTTCCCTTCATTCTCTTCCTTCTTTTCCTCCTTCCTTCTCTTTTTCTACTCTTCCTTCCCCTTTCTTCCCTTCATTCTCTTCCTTCTCCTTTCCCCTTCCCTTTATTCTTTTCTTCTCCTCTTCCTTCTCTTTTCTCTTCTTATTCCTGTCCTTTTCTTCCTTCCCTTCATTCTCTTCCTTCTTTTCCTCCTTCCTTCTCTTTTTCTACTCTTCCTTCCCCTTTCTTCCCTTCATTCTCTTCCTTCTCCTTTTCCCTTCCCTTTATTCTTTTCTTCTCTTCCTTCTCTTTTCTCTTCTTATTCCTGTCCTTTTCTTCCTTCCCTTCATTCTCTTCCTTCTTTTCCTCCTTCCTTCTCTTTTTCTACTCTTCCTTCCCCTTTCTTCCCTTCATTCTCTTCCTTCTCCTTTTCCCTTCCCTTTATTCTTTTCTTCTCCTCTTCCTTCTCTTTTCTCTTCTTATTCTTGTCCTTTTCTTCCTTCCCTTCCTTCTCTTCCTTCTCCTTTCCCCTCATTCTCTTCCTTCATTCTCTCATTTCTTTCCCTTCAATCTTTCTCCTCCCCTTTCCATTCATTCTCTTCCCTCCTCTTCTCTTCCTTCATTCTCTCCTCATTTCCTTCCCTTCAATCTCTTCCTCCTCCTCCTTTTCCTTCATTCCCTTGCTTCTCCTTTCTGCCCATTCTCTTACCGCCTCTTCTCTCTCTTAATTCTCTTCTCTTTTCCTTCCCTTCATTCTCTTCCTTCTCCTTTTCCCTCATACTTTTCCCTCCTCTTCCTTCATCCTCTTCTCATTTCCTTCCCTTCATTCTCTTCCTTCTTTTCCTCCTCCTTCTCCTATTTATCATGTATATACCCTTCTTTTCTTCTCCTTTTCTCTCCTTCTCTTCCTTCATTCTCTCATTTCCTTCCCTTCAATCTCTTTCTCCTCCTCCTTTCCATTCATTCTCTTCCTTCCTCTTCCCTTCTCTTCCTTCATTCTCTTCTCATTTCCTTCTCTTCATTCTCTTCCTCCTTCCTTCTCTTTTTCTACTCTTCCTTCCCCTTTCTTCCCTTCATTCTCTTCTTTCTCCTTTCCCCTCATTCTCTTCCTTCATTCTCTTCTCTTTTCCTTCCCTTCATTCTCTTCCTCCTCCTCTTGATCATGTATATACCCTTCTTTTCTATGACGCCTTCTCTCCATTTATTTCTTCTCCCTGGCATGTGGCAGTCTTGTTTCTATTTTACTCCTGAGTTACTTCTGTTGTAAGGCTTGCAAGTTTGTTTCAGGAGGCGCCTGGCTTGAGAGAAAGGAGAAGAGACAAGCACAGGGCCAGGTTCTTCCTTCCCCTTGAACTTGGGGAAGCCATGGGGGTGGCCCTGGGGCTGCATGATGGGCCCTGGGGGTGCCCCCCTGCCCCACCTGTCAAGGAGAGGAAGGCAAGGCCGCCTTTGCAAGCTCTCTTCTTCTGCCTGGCTTTGCAGCAAGGCCCAACCGCACATCCTCTCTTGGCCTTCTGCCTCGGTTTCCGCCTTTCGCTTTGACTCTGCTTTTGGGCCAGTTGCGCGCACTCCACCCCTTCGAAACCAACCTGGCCTCAAATGGATCTATGACTTTCAAAAACAAGCACTGCATTTTCGAACCGGCCAATCAGAACAGCCGGGGATGACCGGCTCTTCAACCAATTAGATGCTGGAGAGGTCATAATAATAAAATATAATAATAATAGTAGTAATAATAATATGGATTATTATTATCATCAATAATAATGATACAATATAACAATATAAATATTATCAATAATAATACAATATAATAGTAATATATGAATTAGTATCAATAATAAAAAATATTAATCTAGTAATATTTATGGATTATTATTATCAATAATAATAATGATACAATATAGCAATAGTAAAATAATATATAAATAATACAATACAATAGTAATAATATATGAATTAGTATCAATAATAAAAAATAATAATCTAGTAATAATATTTATGGATTATTATTATCAATAATAGTGATACAATATAACAATATAAATATCAATAATAATACAATTTAATAGTAATAATATATGAATTAGTATCAATAATAAAAATAATAATCTAGTAATAATATTTATGGATTATTATCATCAATAATAATAATGATACAATATAGCAATAGCAATAATAATAATATATAAATGATACAATACAATTGTAATAATATATGAATTAGTATCAATAATAAAAATAATAATCTAGTAATAATATTTATGGATTATTATTATCAATAATAATGATACAATATAGCAATAGTAATAATAATATATAAATAATACAATATAATAGTAATAACATATGAATTAGTATCAATAATAAAAATAATAATCTAGTAATAATATTTATGGATTATTATTATCAATAATAATGATACAATATAGCAATAGTAATAATAATATATATAAATAATACAATGTAATAGTAATAGTATATGAATTAGTATCAATAATAAAAAATAATCTAGTAATAATATTTATGGATTATTATTATCAATAGTAATGATACAATATAGCAATAGTAATAATAATATATAAATAATACAATGTAATAGTAATAATATATGAATTAGTATCAATAATAAAAAATAATAATCTAGTAATAATATTTATGGATTATTATTATCAATAATAGTGATACAATATAACAATATAAATATCAATAATAATACAATATAATAGTAATAATATATGAATTAGTATCAATAATAAAAAATAATAATCTAGTAATAATATTTATGGATTATTATTATTACCAATAATAATGATACAATATAGCAATAGTAATAATAATATATAAATAATACAATATAATAGTAATAACATATGAATTAGTATCAATAATAAAAAATAATAATCTAGTAATAATATTTAAATTATTATCAATAATACATAACATGGATTATTATTATTAATATTTATTTATTTATTTATTTATTGTTTCAATTTGTGTACCGTCCTTCCAGTTTGGCTCATATAATATAATATATCATATATTAATAGCAATTATATATATATAGATAGATAGATTATTATTATCAATAATGCAATAGTAATATTGCATGGTATATCGCCTTTTATTTATACGTATGTATTTTTATTGTGTTTATTGCTGATGTTTTGATTTTATTTTATTGTAATGTGTTGCTTGGGCTTGGCCTCATGCGAGCCGCCCCGAGTCCCCATTGGGGAGATGGGGGTGGGGTACAAATAAAGTGTATTATTATTAATAATAATAATATTTCAATTTGTATCAATAGTACATAACTAATTTATCTATCTATCTATTACATATAATAAAAGTCAGTGTTTGCGGGCGGTGGTGCGGCCGAGCGACCGAGCGGAGGGAGGAATATGTGCAAGCGTTTCGATTGGCTGCCACTGTGGGATTATTTGCATAACGGGCTCTGATTGGCCAGCCTCAGAACTCCAACATTCTACAGCCCCAGACAGAGGGGATTGGTTGTACTCCGATTAACGTACTCCGATTGGCCGACCACATTCCAACATTCCAAGGTGACTCAGAGGGAAAAGGAAAGGCCTCAGGCAGTCACCAACTGCGGCCCACAGCAATGACGGATCAGGACCAAACTTGGCAAACGGGGGAACAATGGCCCACTTCACAACCTGGTGTGGTTTAGGGCAGGATGGGCCATGAATGATGGGATTTGCAGTACATTCTCCTCGTACACTTCCAAAACAACACTGTAGCCCCTATACATCACAGACCAGGCCCAAAATTGACAACAAGGCATCCTTAACTTGATTAACTCAGCTGGTAATATTATAAAAACATGTATTAATAATAATACAATATAATAGCAATAATATTAAATTATTATCAATAATACATAACCAATAATAATATTCTAGTACTAATATATAAAGTAATAATAATAATAATCTAGTAATAATGTATAAAGTATCATTATCAGTAATACATAATCATAATGGAATATAATAGTAATCCTAAATTAATATGATCAATAATGCATAATAATACAGTATAGTAATAATATAGAAATTATCTAAAATAATAATAACAGTAATATATACATTATTATCAATAATACATAATCAATAATACATAATCAATAATAGAAATCATTATCAATAAGACACAATAACAATACACTATAATAATAGTAATAATAAATATTATCAATAACACAACATAAAACAATATAGTAATTTTAATAATAGAGATATCAATAATAATAATATAGTAATATAGAAATTATCATTATCAATAATACATAAGAATATAGTAATAATATATACATTATTATTATCAATAGCACATCAATAATAATACAATATGGTAATAGTAATGATCAATAATGCATATTAATAATACAATATAGTAATAATATAGAAATGATCAAAAATAGTAATACACTATTTATTTATTTAGTTATTTATTTACATCATTTATATTCAGCCCTTCTCACCCCGCAGGGGACTCAGGGCGGAATACAATGCACATATACAGACAGACAACAAGCTACACAATTGGTCGAGAGCTCACCCTGACCCCAGCAGGCCTCGAACTCATGACCATCTGGTCAGTAGAGATTTTATGCAGCTGACTCCCAGCCAGTTGCGCCACATTATTATCAATAATGCATAATCAATAATACCAATAAAACAATAATACCGGGAATGTGGTGCAGCTGGCTGGGTGTCTGCTGCATAATATCTCTACTGACCAGAAGGTCATGATTTCGAGACCTGCCCAGGTCGAGGTGGGCTCGCGACCTATTGTGTAGCCTGTTGTCGACCTTTGCTACCCGAAAGACAGTTGCATCTGTCAAATAGGAAATTAAGGTACCACTTAGTGGGGAGGCTTAATTTAACTGATTTACGAGGCCATAAAAAGATCTCTAGGAAACATGCTGAGGAATGAAGGAGTGCGACAGCTCCCCTGGTGGCCAGGTGTTAAATTGCCTCTGTCTGTCTTGTGTGTTTGCGTGTATAAATGCAATGTGTACATTGTGATCCGCCCTGAGTCCCCTGCGGGGTGAGAAGGGCGGAATAGAAATGAAGTAAATACATAAATTGAGGCAAGTGTGAATGTTGCCATTGCCACAGCTCCCCCTGGTGGCCAGATGTCAAATTGCCTCTGTCTGTCTGGTGTGTAATTTTGCGGGGTGAGCGGAATGTCTAAACATGTAATGTGTACATTTGTAATTTGCCCAGATGTTAAAGTGCCCTGCATGTCTTGTGCGGTGTGAAATGTAATGCGGAATAGAAATGAAGTAAACAAATAAATAAATAAATGGAGGCAAGTGTGAATGTTGTCATTGCCACAGCTCCCCCTGGTGGCCAGGTGTTAAATTGCCTCTGCATGTCTTGTGTGTTTGTGTGTCTATATGTAATGTGTACATTGAGTCCCCTGCGGGGTGGGAAGGGCGGAATAGAAATGAAGTAAATAAATAAATAATAGTAATAATATATATATATATATATATATACTAATATATATATATATATCAATAATAAATTACTAATTATCAATACTGCATAATCAATAATATAGTAATAATATATTTATTATTATAATAATAAACTAGCTGTACCCGGCAGGCATTGCTGTGCCCTATTTTGGAGATGCGAGAAAGTCTGAGTATGTAAGGGCTGGAAATGATGTTAGTTACGGTCTTGGTGGGGTCGTGGCTGTGTCGTTGTGGGTTGTTCTGGTGGGTGGGATGTTGAAGTCCTGGGAGTTGTGGGTGTGTGGTGTTGCTGGCGTTCTGCATAGCTTGTGGATATACAATGTTTTTTGTCTTTCCGTCTGCTGTGTTGATGTAGAGGTTGATGCGTGTGTGGGTGGGGTACTTTGGAAGTGAGTGGAGGTACTTGAAATCCCATTATCCATGGTGTGTCCTCCTGAACTGCAGTCGGATGGAATGTGGGTCATGGGGGGCATTGTGTGCCAAGTTTGGTCTTTATCGGTCTTGGTTCTTGGACACAGTGGTCTGTGGGGAATGATGGGTTTTGAAGTAGTACAAATCCCATTATCCATGGAGGTACTTCAAGTCCCATAATCCATGGTCCACCCTCTTTCCAAACTGTAGTAGAATGTAGCGTGGGTCATAGGGGCTCTGTGTGCCAAGGTAGGTTACTGTAAATTCAGGCCATACACAATGTCCCATGAGCTGAGGCCTAGTCAGGAACAGCAAGTTAATGAAGCCTTACTGTCAATTCAGGCCATCCACAATGTCCCATGAGCTGAGGCCTAAACAGCATTCCATTAAGGAGAATCAAGTTAATGAAGCCTTACTGTCAATTCAGAGTGTAAACAGCATTCCATTAAGTGAAGCCTAGTCAGGGAAATTAAGTTAATGAAGCCTTACTGTCAATTCAGGCCATACACAATGTCCAATGAGCTGAGGCCTAGTCGGGAGAATCAAGTTAATGAAGCCTTACTGTCAATTCAGAGTGTAAACAGCATTCCATTAAGTGAGGCCTAGTCAGGGAAATTAAGTTAATGAAGCCTTACTGTCAATTTTGGGTGTGGTCTGTGATCTGTAGGGGTGTAAATTTTCTGTGGGAAGTGATTTGGGTGTTTGTGTTTGTGCCTCAGCCCTTTGCCTTATCCTCCTCTGACAGTTTATTATGGGTCGGAATGTTCATGTTGGCTGGCCAGTACAGGAGTTATGCAAATCCGCCCTTATTGGCAGCCAATCATGTTGTCAGAATGTAGAGGCTGGGAGAGTCGTTGGAGGAAATGTAGTTTTTACTCGTTGTTTTGGGGGCCTTTTAGGTTTTGGGGGGGAAAGTTTCTTTGCTACAAACCTACCTTGTCTGAGGCCTATTTCTGTTGGCAAGTTTGGTGTTTCTGCGTTGTAAGGTTTCTCTGTTTGGGACGGTCGTTCCATGACGGGAACCCCTTGATATAATAGATGTGTACATTGAGTCCCCTGCGGGGTGAGAAGGGCGGAATAGAAATGAAGTAAATAAATAAATAATAGTAATAATAAATATATATATATATATCACTAATACATACTCAATAAATTACTAATTATCAATACTGCATAATCAATAGTCTAGTAATAATATATTTATTATAATAATAATAAATAATACATGATCAATAGTAATAGATTGTGACGCTGCTATAAGATAAGGATAGCTGAGGTGCCGTGTCAATAGCCTCAGGATATTATGAATGAACAGCTATGTCGTCGCAGGAGCAGAACTTAGTGAATCCTTGAGTCGTTGGCTGCGTACGCATTGCAGAATGAATGCTCCTGTTGGGACTAAAAATAAATACACAGAAGCACAAGGCAGGGGTGCTTGCACAATATATACAAACAAGTAGTAAAAGCAAACCATAGAATTAGAAAAGTATCATGCAGTACAGGCATAAATTGCAGTCTGGGTGAGTGCACCTCTTAATGTAGGCTACAATGAGCAAGGAGAAGCATCACAGGTATATTCAAAGCATTGATCAAAAACATATATGTGCAAATACAATCAACGTATTACAAAGATACACAGCTCAAAGCATATAGCATATAACGTCAGTGGAAGCATAGACAGGTAAAGGAAGGGCAACACATTCAAGATTGGGTCTTATAACACATTCAATATTGGGTCTTATATAGATAGTAGACAATATACATCCGTATGGGAAACAATGCACAGTCTGAGTAATCGTTCAACACATATTAATACATCTATCTGGTGGGGCTACACATATGAATACCCTGGGGGTGCGTTGGAAGGGCGCAAAAACCCAGGTGAGTGCCTGGGAGTGCGAGGCGGTCAAGCCGCGGCTTCTCTGGCGCTGATAGTGAAAGAGTTTGTTTTGCTGTTAGCGGGAGGTGGGACACAGTCGGGATATTGGCGTGTCCTGGGTCTACACATGGGGTTGGGGGTCCAACGATTCCGTGTAGGTACTCACTCAGAGACAGGGACGTGCGGGGAAGTAAGCCGCGAAGTCCCGGAGTTCAGCCGGCTTGTAGCCGTAAAGTAAAGTTCGAGTCGCAAGGCTGCTGCAAACGAAAATCTCGTCGCATGAATGGCGCAAAGGGTTCCCTCGTAGTAGCGGGGAGCCTTTGCCAAAGAGGTGAAGCATACAGGGCAATGGACCTTCACACCGATGGTGGAAGTCTTGCCAACGGCTTAGAGTGACTTGGCACCATAGCGTTTTGCCGTTTCGCGGGTTTCGCTTCGTCAGGGCAATTACGAGGTGGCTACACAAAGGTCAAGCAGTGGAGCGTTCCAAAATAGGTTGTCATCAGGGCTTCACAAGTTGAAGATCCTATGGGGCTGGATTCAATATCCCTTCCAACGCACCCCCAGGGTATTCATATGTGTAGCCCCACCAGATAGATGTATTAATATGTGTTGAACGATTACTCAGACTGTGCATTGTTTCCCATACGGATGTATATTGTCTACTATCTATAAGACCCAATCTTGAATGTGTTATAAGACCCAATATTGAATGTGTTGCCCTTCCTTTACCTGTCTATGCTTCCACTGACGTTATATGCTATATGCTTTGAGCTGTGTATCTTTGTAATACGTTGATTGTATTTGCACGTATATGTTTTTGAATATACCGGTGATGCTTCCCCTTGCTCATTGTAGCCTACATTAAGAGGTGCACTCACCCAGACTGCATTGTATGCCTGTACTGCATGATACCTTTCTAATTCTATGGTTTGCTTTTACTACCTGTTGGGACTAACCCATAGGATTTGGGCCTGGGGTGCGGACGGAGCCCTGTTTCGGCCTGGACAAGGGACCTCCTTCTGTTGCTGGCTCAGCGTCCGGTGTTGCCAGACTTTCAAATTCCACAATTTGCTCATGACGCAGAGGTAAAAATAGACCTTGGCAAGGCAGAGCGGCCCCGCCGTTACCCGCCGGGCCTCTTCTGTTACTCTTTGGACGGAGAAAGAACTCATCACGGGACTTTCATACGTGACGAAACCCTGGCAAAAGGGGTTCATATCCCGTGCCCAGATTATGGGATCGGAACCATGAAGCTTGTGGGTTGCCTTTGGCCTCACTGAAACAACAACAACAACAACAACAATACTGATAATAATAATAATTCTTCCCTGACTCTCTTTGGGACCCGAGGGAGGTTATGTCATAGCTTAACACAGTGTTTTTCAACCTTTTTTGAGCCGCGGAACACTTTTTACATGTACAAAACCCTTCGGCACACCACCAACCAGAATGACGCAAAATGACACTCTAACACAGTAATACATATAGTTAATATGTTTCTAAATGTATTTATACACTCAGTGTGAAACCTGGGCCTGTTTCGATGAACACAACAGAGATATCCTGGCAGGAATGGCAGAAAGACACACGCACACAAAACATACTAATACTAACCCAAAATGACACAAAATGACACTCTAACACAGTAATACATATAGTTAATATGTTTCTAAATGTATTTATACACTCAGTGTGAAACCTGGGCCTGTTTCGATGAACACAACATAGATATCCTGGCAGGAATGGCAGAAAGACACACACACACACAAAACATACTAATACTAACCCCAAAAAGACACTCAAACACAGTAATACATATAGTTAATATGTTTTTGAATGTATTTATACACTCAGTGTTAAACCTGGGCCTGTTTCTATGAACACGACATAGAAAGCGTGGCAGGTATGTCAGACACACACACAAAACATACTAATACTAACCCTAAATGACACAAACGACACTCTTAACACAGTCATACATATAGTTAATATGTTTTTTAAATGTATTTATACACTCAGTGTGAAACCTGGGCTTGTTTTGATGAACACAACATCGATCTCCTGGCAGGAATGGCAGAAAACACACACACACACACAAAACATACTAATACTAACCCAAAATGACAAAATGACACTCTTAACACAGTAATACATATAGTTAATATGTTTTTGAATGTATTTATACACTCAGTGTGAAACCTGGGCCTGTTTCGATGAACGCAACATAGATATCCTGGCAGGAATGGCAGAAAGACACACACACACAACATACTAATACTAACCCAAAATGACACAATGACACTCTAACACAGTCCTTACATATAGTTAATATGTTTCAAATGTATTTGTACACTCCGTGTGAAACCTGGGCCTGTTTCATAGATATCCTGGCAGGAATGGCAGAAAGACACACACACAGAACATACCAATACTAGCCCAAAATGACAGAACGACACTCTAACACAGTCAGCTTACATAAATACAAATGTAATACGGAGGTGTAACCTGGGCCTGTTTCGATGAACACAACATAGATACACAGAAGAATGGCAGACACACAACATACTAATACTAACAAAAATGACACATACTCTAACACAGTAATACATATAGGTTTTAAATGTATTTATACACTCCAGTGTGAAACCTGGGCCTGTTTCGATGAACACAACATAGATATCCCTGGCAGGAATGGCAGAAAGACACACAAAATGGCACTCTAACACAGTCATACACATTGTTAATATGTTTTTGAATGTATTTATACACTCAGTGTGAAACCTGGGCCTGTTTTGATGAACTCAACATAGATATCCTGCAGTAATGGCAGAAAGACACACACACACACAAAACATACTAATACTAACCCAAAATGACACAAAACGACACTCTCACACAGTAATACATATAGTTAATATGTTTCTAAATGTATTTATACACTCAGTGTGAAACCTGGGCCTGTTTCGATGAACACAACATAGATATCCTGGCAGGAATGGCAGAAAGACACACACACACAAAACATACTAATACTCAAAATGACACAAAAATACTCTTAACACAGTAATACATATAGTTAATATGTTTTTAAATGTATTTATACACTCAGTGTGAAACCTGGGCCTGTTTCGATGAACACATAGATATCCTGGCAGGAATAGACACACACACACAAAACATACTAATACTCCAAAATGACACAAATGACACTCTAACACAGTCATACATATAGTTAATATGTTTCTAAATGTACATTTGTAAAGAAACACACACATAGATATCCTGGCAGGAATGGCAGAAAACACATACAAAACAATACTAACCCAAAATGACACAAAACTACACTCTAACACAGTAATACATATAGTTAATATGTTTCTAAATGTATTTATACACTCAGTGTGAAACCTGGGCCTGTTTCGATGAACACAACATAGATATCCTGGCAGGAATGGCAGAAAGACACACACGCACACAAAACATACTAATACTAACCCAAAATGACACAAATGACACTCTAACACAGTAATACATATAGTTAATATGTTTCTAAATGTATTTATACACTCAGTGTGAAACCTGGGCCTGTTTCGATGAACACAACATAGATATCCTGGCAGGAATGGCAGAAAGACACACACACACACAAAACATACTAATACTAACCCAAAATGACACAAAACGACACTCTAACACAGTAATACATATAGTTAATATGTTTCTAAATGTATTTATACACTCAGTGTGAAACCTGGGCCTGTTTCGATGAACACAACATAGATATCCTGGCAGGAATGGCAGAAAGACACACACACACACAAAACATACTAATACTAACCCAAAATGACACAAAACGACACTCTAACACAGTAATACATATAGTTAATATGTTTCTAAATGTATTTATACACTCAGTGTGAAACCTGGGCCTGTTTCGATGAACACAACATAGATATCCTGGCAGGAATGGCAGAAAGACACACACACACACAAAACATACTAATACTAACCCAAAATGACACAAACCGACACTCTTAACACAGTAATACATATAGTTAATATGTTTCTAAATGTATTTATACACTCAGTGTGAAACCTGGGCCTGTTTCGATGAACACAACATAGATATCCTGGCAGGAATGGCAGAAAGACACACACACACACAAAACATACTAATACTAACCCAAAATGACACAAAACGACACTCTAACACAGTAATACATATAGTTAATATGTTTCTAAATGTATTTATACACTCAGTGTGAAACCTGGGCCTGTTTCGATGAACACAACATAGATATCCTGGCAGGAATGGCAGAAAGACACACACACACACACAAAACATACTAATACTAACCCAAAATGACACAAAACGACACTCTAACACAGTAATACATATAGTTAATATGTTTCTAAATGTATTTATACACTCAGTGTGAAACCTGGGCCTGTTTCGATGAACACAACATAGATATCCTGGCAGGAATGGCAGAAAGACACACACAACATACTAATACTCTGACACAAAACGACACTCTAACACAGTAATACATATAGTTAATATGTTTCTAAATGTATTTATACACTCCGTGTGAAACCTGGGCCTGACACACAACATAGATATCCTGGCAGGAATGGCAGAAAGACACACACACACACAAAACATACTAATACTAACCCAAAATGACACAAAACGACACTCTAACACAGTAATACATATAGTTAATATGTTTCTAAATGTATTTATACACTCAGTGTGAAACCTGGGCCTGTTTCGATGAACACAACATAGATATCCTGGCAGGAATGGCAGAAAGACACACACACACACAAAACATACTAATACTAACCCAAAATGACACAAAACGACACTCTAACACAGTAATACATATAGTTAATATGTTTCTAAATGTATTTATACACTCAGTGTGAAACCTGGGCCTGTTTCGATGAACACAACATAGATATCCTGGCAGGAATGGCAGAAAGACACACACACACACACAAACAAAACATACTAATACTAACCCAAAATGACACAAAAACGATACTCTAACACAGTAATACATATAGTTAATATGTTTCTAAATGTATTTATACACTCAGTGTGAAACCTGGGCCTGTTTCGATGAACACAACATAGATATCCTGGCAGGAATGGCAGAAAGACACACACACACACAAAACATACTAATACTAACCCAAAATGACACAAAACGACACTCTTAACACAGTAATACATATAGTTAATATGTTTCTAAATGTATTTATACACTCAGTGTGAAACCTGGGCCGGTTTCGATGAACACAACATAGATATCCTGGCAGGAATGGCAGAAAGACACACACACACAAAACATACTAATACTAACCCAAAATGACATAAAACGACACTCTTAACACAGTAATACATATAGTTAATATGTTTCTAAATGTATTTATACACTCAGTGTGAAACCTGGGCCTGTTTCGATGAACACAACATAGATATCCTGGCAGGAATGGCAGAAAGACACACACACACACAAAACATACTAATACTAACCCAAAATGACACAAACGACACTCTAACACAGTCATACATATAGTTAATATGTTTCTAAATGTATTTATACACTCAGTGTGAAACCTGGGCCTGTTTCGATGAACACAACATAGATATCCTGGCAGGAATGGCAGAAAGACACACACACACACAAAACATACCAATACTAACCCAAAATGACACAAAACGACACTCTAACACAGTCATACATATAGTTAATATGTTTCTAAATGTATTTATACACTCAGTGTGAAACCTGGGCCTGTTTCGATGAACACAACATAGATATCCTGGCAGGAATGGCAGAAAGACACACACACACAACATACTAATACTAACCCAAAATGACACAAAACGACACTCTAACACAGTAATACATATAGTTAATACGTTTCTAAATGTATTTATACACTCAGTGTGAAACCTGGGCCTGTTTCGATGAACACAACATAGATATCCTGGCAGGAATGGCAGAAAAACACACACACACACAAAACATACTAATACTAACCCAAAATGACACAAAACGACACTCTAACACAGTAATACATATAGTTAATACGTTTCTAAATGTATTTATACACTCCGTGTGAAACCTGGGCCTGTTTCGATGAACACAACATAGATATCCTGGCAGGAATGGCAGAAAGACACACACACACACAAAACATACTAATACTAACCCAAAATGACACAAAACGACACTCTAACACAGTAATACATATAGTTAATATGTTTCTAAATGTATTTATACACTCAGTGTGAAACCTGGGCCTGTTTCGATGAACACAACATAGATATCCTGGCAGGAATGGCAGAAAGACACACACACACACACAAACAAAACATACTAATACTAACCCAAAATGACACAAAACGATACTCTAACACAGTAATACATATAGTTAATATGTTTCTAAATGTATTTATACACTCAGTGTGAAACCTGGGCCTGTTTCGATGAACACAACATAGATATCCTGGCAGGAATGGCAGAAAGACACAAACTTCCCTCACAGGACTCCCATAACCAAGAGAAAATGCTATAAGAGTTTTGTGGGTATTGACCTTGGGTTTTGGAGTTGTAGTTCACCTATATCCAGAGAGCACTGTGGACTCAAACAACGTTGGATCAGGACCAAACTTGGCATGAATACTCAATATGCCCAAATGTCAACACAGATGGAGTTTGGGGAAAATAGACCTTGACATTTGGGGGTTCCAGTTTCTGGGATTTATAGTTAACACACAATCAAAGAGCATCCTGAACTCTTGCAACAATGGAATGGAACCAAACTTGGCCTATTGAACTCTCATGACCAACAGAAAGTACTGAAAGGGTTTGCTTGGGAATTGACCTTGAGTTTGGAAGTTGTAGTTCACCTACACCCAGAGAGCACTGTGGACTCAAACAACGTTGGATCAGGACCAAACTTGGCATGAATACTCAATATGCCCAAATGTCAACACAGATGGAGTTTGGGCAAAATAGACCTTGACATTTGGGAGTTCCAGTTTCTGGGATTTCTAGTTAACACACAATCAAAGAGCATCCTGAACTCTTGCAACAATGGAATGGAACCAAACTTGGCCTATTGAACTCTCATGACCAACAGAAAGTACTGAAAGGGTTTGCTTGGGAACTGACCTTGAGTTTGGAACTTGTAGTTCACCTACACCCAGAGAGCACTGTGGACTCAAACAATGTTCCGACAGAAAGTACTGGAAGGGTTCGCCTTCTCCAATTTCCAGCGGCTTCCTTGGGTCATCTTGTCCACCGAGACCGGGATTCCGTCTATGGTTAGGAGATAACCTCCTGTGGCGACGGGAAGCCCCGCCTCCTCCTCGCGCCATCCTTCCTTGGCAAGGGGGCGAGGGAAGGGGTGCCATAACCCTCCTCCCCGGCCCCTTGCAGTGCACTCCCCGCCCTCCCCCGAGAGAGAGAGAGTCATCTCTGTCCGGAGTCCTTGCGCGTTGCGTTTTTGTTTCTACCTTTTTTCCCGGTTCGTAATCTGCATTCCCCTCGCCTTGCGCCCCAAGCCATGGCCTAGGTTGGCCTTATGGGTAATCCGGGCCTGGCCAGGCATCCTCTGTTGGCATGTGGGGTTTATGTACCTGCGGGATAATGTCCAGGGTGGGAGAAAGAAAGAGCTCTTGCCTGCTCGAGGTAGGTGTGAATGCTACCATTGAATGGCCTTGCAGCTTCAAAGCCTGGCTGCTTCCTGCCTGGGGGAATCCTTTGTTGGGAGGTGTTCGCTGGCCCTGATTATTTCCTGTCTGGAATTCCCCTGTTTTCTGAGTGTTGTTCTTTATTTACTAAGAGAAAATCATAACCTTACTCAGGTCTCAAGGAGAGTCAGGGGAAAAATATTATTATTACTAGCTGAGGACCCGGCGGTGCCTGGGTTATTTGAGGAAGGCATTGTGCCAAGGTTGGTTCCTATTAGATGTGTATGTGGCTTGCAGTGGTCTCAGGAACTTAGTGAAAGTACTGCAAGTCCCATTGGCAGTGGTCCATCCCCCTCCCAACAGCACCAGGATGTAGAGTGGGTCATGGGGGCTGTGTGTGTCACATTTGGTCTTGATCAGGGCTGTCCAACTGGCGGCCCCGGGGCCGGATCCGGCCCCGTAGCCTGTTGGACATGGCCCCACCTATGCCCTCAGCCGCCATTTTTAAATTTTAAAAAAAATCGATTTTTTAAAAAAAATGGCGGCCGGGGGGGAGGGGGAGGCGGGGCAGGGAGGAGGAAGAGAGCTAGCTCCTCCTTTTCGGCGCCCCCCTCCCTACCTAGGAAGGGAGGGGGGCGCCGAAAAAGGGCAGAAGGCGGCGCCAACGGCAGCGCGTCACAGGCCTGGCGTGACGCGCTGCCCCTGGCACCGCCTACTCCTCCTCTTCGGCGCCCCTCCCTTCCTAGGCCGGGGAGCCGCGGGCAGGGCAGAAGGCGGCGCCAAGAGCAGCGTCACAGGCCTGGCGTGGCGCGCTGCTCTTGCGCCACCTACTCCTCCTTTCGGCGGCTCCCGGCCTAGGAAGGGAGGGGCGCCAGGCGGTGCCTACGTGTCACGCCAGGCCTGTGACGCGCTGCGTTGGCGCCGCCTTCTGCCCTTCGCCCCCTCCCATTCCTAGGGCAGGGGGCGCGAAAAAGGGCAGAAGGCGGCGCCAAGAGCAGCGCGTCAGGCCTGGCGTGTGACGCTGCTCTTTGGCACCGCCCTCCTCCTCCTTCGGCGGCTCCCCCGGCCTAGGAAGGGAGGCGCCGAAAGGAGGAGTAGGCGGTGCCAAGAGCAGCGCGTCACGCCAGGCCTGTGACGCGCTGCCCCTTGGCACCACCTACTCCTCCTTTTTCGGCGGCTTTAGGAGGGGGTGGGGCCTGGGCTGGGGGCGGGGCCTGGGGGTGGGGCCTGGGGGCGGGACCGAGCGGCCCCGCAGGTCATCAGTGACCTCTTATCCGGCCCTGGACCCGCCAGAAGTTGGACAGCACTGGTCTTGATCATTCTCTGGATGAGGGTTGCAGCGGTTTTTGGAAGTGAGGGAAGGTACTGGAAGTCCCATCATCCATGGTCCCCCGATCTCCAAACTGCACCAGGATGTAGAGTGGGTCATGGGGGCTCTGTGTGTCACATTTGGTCTTGATCATTCTCTGGATGAGGGTTGCAGTGGTCTCGGAAGGTGAGCGAAGGTATTTCAAGTCCTATCATCCGTGGTCCATCCTCCTTGAAACAGCACCAGGGTGTAGAGTGGGTCAAGGGGGCTCTGTGATCTGTAGTGGTCATTGGGTGAGTGTCGCGTTGTGAAGTGGGCCATTGGGCCCCTGTGTGCCAAGTTTGGTCCTGATCCATCAGTGCTGTGGGCCGCAGTGTCGGACTGCCTGAGGCCTTTCCTTTTCCCTCTAAGTCACCTTAGAATGTTGGAATGTGGTTGGCCAATCGGAGTCCTTTATCCAAATACCATTTCAGTGGCAACCAATTCCCTCTGTCTGGGGCCGTAGAATGTTGGAGTTCTGAGGATGGCCAATCAGAGTCCTTTATGCAAATATTCCCATAGTGGCAACCTATCGAAACGCTGTCACATATTCCTTGGCACCTCCGCACCTCCCAGAAAATGAACATTCCATTTCCAACGGGAAAAAAACTGTCATTTGGCTAACTCAAGCATTTAGTTGCATTCTGTTTTGCTGGCCAATCAGAGTCCTTTATGGAAATAGTTTCTCAGTGACAACCAATGCCCTCTGTCTGGTGCCTTAGATTGTTGGCAGGCATGTAGCCAGGGGGGGGGGCTAAGGGGGCTTCAGCCCCCCCCCCCGAAATTCTCAGGGTGGTCCGCGAGAAGGCCTTACTGGTACATTATTTAAACTGTTATGTTTATTCATATCATGATCTGATCACCATGTTCATTATATCCCACATTAATGGGGTTATTGGGATAACTATACAAAAAGGTTTGCTAGGGTAGACCCTCTTCCACCCAGTCTCAGCCCCGAACCAAACTCACCCCCCCGAATCAAAATCCTGGCTACGGCCCTGATTGTTGGAGTTCTGAGGCTGGCCAATCAGTGTTCTTTATGCAAATACCCCCACAGTGGCGACCAATCGAAATGCTTGCACATATTCCTCCGCACACACCGCCGCACCTCCGCCCGCAAACACTGACTTTTATTATATACATAGATAGATAGATGTTACATATAATATAAAATATATAATTATAATATGATATTAGTAGTAGTATTTTATTGTTTTATATTATATCAATATTATGTGTATATACATTATATATTATATTATAGTGTAATATTAGTAATGTTACATATAATATAAAATATATATTCTAATATATAATTATTATTAGTCGCAGTAGTATATGGTATTGTATTATAATATCAATATTATATGTATAGACATTATATATTATATTATAGTGTAATATTATTAGTAATGTTACATATAATATAACATATATAATTATAATATATAATTATTAGTAGTAGTAGTAGTATATGGTATTGTATTATAATATCAATATTATATGTATATACATTATATATTATATTGTAGTGTAATATTATATGTAATGTTACATATAATATAACATATATAATTATAATATATAATTATTATTATTAGTAGTAGTATATGGTATTGTATTATAATATCAATATTATATGTATATACATTATATATTATATTATAGTGTAATATTATTAGTAATGTTACATATAATATAACATATATAATTATAATATATAATTATTATTATTAGTAGTAGTATATGGTATTGTATTATAATATCAATATTATATGTATATACATTATATATTATATTGTAGTGTAATATTATTAGTAATGTTACATATAATATAAAATATATAATTATAATATATAATTATTATTAGTAGTAGTAGTATATGGTATTGTATTATAATATCAATATTATATGTATATACATTATATATTATATTATAGTGTAATATTATTAGTAATGTTACATATAATATAAAATATATAATTATAATATATAATTATTATTAGTAGCAGTAGTATATGGTATTGTATTATAATATCAATATTATATGTATATACATTATATATTATATTATAGTGTAATATTATTAGTAATGTTACATATAATATAAAATATATAATTATAATATATAATTATTATTAGTAGTAGTATATGGTATTGTATTATAATATCAACATTATATGTATATACATTATACATTATATTATAGTGTAATATTATTAGTAATGTTACATATAATATATATAATTATAATATATAATTATTAGTAGTAGTATTATATGGTATTGTATTATAATATCAATATTATATGTATATACGTTATATATTATATTATAGTGTAATATTATTAGTAATGTTACATATAATATAAAATATATAATTATAATGTATTATTATTAGTAGTAGTATTATATGGTATTGTATTATAATATCAATATTATATGTATATACATTATATATTATATTATAGTGTAATATTATTAGTAATGTTACATATAATATAAAATATATAATTATAATATATAATTATTATTAGTAGTAGTAGTATATGGTATTGTATTATAATATCAATATTATATGTATATACATTATATATTATATTATATGATATGCACAGTGCAGGAGGCAAGATGGAACTGCCTTCCTGGCCCCTCCCTTGGAAGCCTTCACTTGGGTAGAGGGCAGTGTGGTGTTTGTGCAGGACATTAGCAGGGCTCTTGGACATGTTCATGGCGCTCACTATAACCTGCAATGCCATTGGAGGGAGGGCCATGAACTATAGCTGTTTGCGGAGGCAGAAGCTTGTCTGTGTAAGTGGACACCCCAGCCACACACACATACATATTTTCACTGATCATTTATTTATTTTCTTTCTTTCTTTACTTCATTTCTATTCCGCAGGGGACTCGGGGCGGATCACAATGTACACATGACATTTAGGCACACAAACGCACAAGACAGACAGAGGCAATTTAACACCTGGCCACCAGGGGGAGCTGTGGCAATGACAACATTCACACTTGCCTCAATTTATTTATTTATGTATTTACTTCATTTCTATTCCGCCCTTCTCACCCCGCAGGGGACTCAGGGCGGATCACAATGTGCACATTACATTTAGACACACAAACGCACACGGCAGACAGAGGCAATTTAACACCTGGCCACCAGGGGGCGCTGTGGCAATGACAACATTCACACTTGCCTCAATTTATTTATGTATTTATTTACTTTATTTCTATTCCGCCCTTCTCACCCCGCAGGGGACTCGGGGCGGATCACAATGTACACATTACATTTAGACACACAAGACAGACAGAGGCAATTTAACATCTGGCCACCAGGGGAGCTGTGGCCATGACAACATTCACACTTGCCTCCATTTATTTATGTATTTATTTACTTTATTTATATTCCGCCCTTCTCACCTCGCAGGGGACTCAGGGCGGATCACAATGTACACATGACATTTAGACACACAAACTCACAAGACAGACAGAAGCAATTTAACATCTGGCCACCAGGGGAGCTGTGGCCATGACAACATTCACACTTGCCTCCATTTATTTATGTATTTATTTACTTTATTTCTATTCCGCCCTTCTCACCCCGCAGGGGACTCAGGGCGGATTACAACATACACATTACATTTAGACACACAAACACACCAGACAGACAGAGGCAATTTAACATCTGACCACCAGGGGGAGCTGCGGCAATGACAACATTCACGCTTGCCTCCATTTATTTATTTATTTACTTACTTACTTTATTTCTATTCCGCCCTTCTCACCCCGCAGGGGACTCGGGGCGGATCACAATGTACACATGACATTTAGACACCCAAACGCACAAGACAGACAGAGGCAATTTAACATCTGGCCACCAGGGGGAGCTGTGGCAATGACAACACTCACACTTGCATCAATTTATGTATTTACTTCATTTCTATTCCGCCCTTCTCACCCCGCAGGGGACTCAGGGTGGATTACTATGTACACATGACATTTAGACACACAAACGCATACGGCAGACAGAGGCAATTTAACATCTAGCCACCAGGGGGCGCTGTGGCAATGGCAACACTCACACTTGCCTCCATTTATTTATGTATTTACTTCATTTATATTCCGCCCTTCTCACCTCGCAGGGGACTCAGGGTGGATTACAATGTACACATTACATTTAGACACACAAACACACCAGACAGACAGAGGCAATTTAACATCTGGCCACCAGGGGGAGCTGTCGCACTCCTTCATTTCTCAGCATGATCATCATGATTATTATCATCAACCAAAGCTTGTTTCCTTTCCAGGATCCATTGAAGCTCATGGAGGGGACGGCTAGGGCACGCTTTCAGCCATCGACGAACCAGAAGGGCCGGCAAGAGCTGATGGCCACCCTGACGGAAGGGCAATACGTCTTGTGCCGTTGGACTGACGGGCTCTATTACCTTGGGAAGATCAAGAGGGTAAGAATAATGTTTCCTTCCGATTTCATTCTCTAGGGCAGTGTTTTTCAACCTTTTTTTTGAGCAGCAGCACATTTTTTACATTGACCAAATCCTGGGGCACACCACCAACCAAAATGACACAAAATGACACTCGAACACAGTCATACATATCTATATATATAAAAATCGAGTGGTCGTGCAAAGGACTTTATGCACGGCCAAACTACGCCCCCCAGAAACACCAATCCAACGAGACCCATTCCCACAGACCACGAGGTATTACCATCACACAAAAAAAAACAACTTCCTACCTTCCACCCCCCCCAACATCAGCCCCCAAAAACCGCCCATAGGCTCCCGTTCTGCGCTGGCCACGAGCGCAGAACAGAGGGAGAGCCATCGCGCAGGCGCACTCCAACCCCCCCCCCCCCCACCACAACGCAGGACAGAGGGAGAGCAAACACACTACGCACTCTGACTCCCCCAACCCCAACCCATCCCGTCCCCTCTCTCCCCACACACCAGCAACTTCACCGCCACACCGGGCGGCGCCCAACCGCCTCCTCCGCGCTCACAGAGGGAGACCCGCAGCCGCTCTCCGCCGCATCGGTCGCTTCTGGGGCTCTCCGGGGAAGCCACACTGAAAATACCCCAAAAAACTACAAAAAAACATGGCGGCCGAACCGCTTCCGGTCCGGCCGAAAAGGCTCCGACGGAAGTCAATCCGTCAGAAAAGGGTCCGGCCGGAAACTGACGATGCAAACCGGAGGTCCCGCCCCCTCCTGGCCCAAAGTGCCGCCAGGAAAGATGGCGGCCGCCACGGAGCAGCGTCTACCACACGGAGACCTCCTGGTTACTCCGAGAAGCTTCCGCACCCCTGAGCCTGCCCTCCGGAGGACGGAGGGTGAAGAAGGACGAAGCGTGGGGACGCTGCCCTTGCGGCTACTGCCCTCCGGATGGCAGAGGGTGAAGAGGGAAGGACCGGGGTCGGTGCTGCCGCCTTCTTTTCCTCCATCAGCCTCAGGACCTTTCCTTCTCCCCCTCAGCCTACGGCCCCAAACCCCACCCCCCCTACATCAGCCCCAGGCTCCTTCTCTTCTCCCCACACCCTCAGCCCCCTTCTTTTCCTCTCTCAGCCTCAGACCCCTTCTCCCCCCCTTTCCTCTCATGTGTATGTACACATGCACACACATATACAGTACCATACACACGTATACATATATAAACATACATACACATATATACATATACACACACATATATACACTACATACACACATATACACATGCACACACCCACCAAGACCATAAGTAGCATCATTTCAAACCCTTACATACTCAGACTTTCCCGCATCTCCTACATAGGGCACAGCAACGCGTGCCGGGTACAGCTAGTAGTTAATATGTTTCTAAATGTATTTATCCACTCAGTGTGAAACCTGGGCCTGTTTGGATGAACACAACATAGATATCCTGGCAGGAATGGCAGAAAGACACACACTTCCCACACAGAACTCCCACAATCAAGAGAAAATACTATAAGAGTTTGGTGGGCATTGACCTTGGGTTTTGGAGTTGTAGTTCACCTATATCCAGAGAGCACTGTGGACTGAAACAATGTTGGATCAGCACCACACTTGGCATGAATACTCAATATGCCCAAATGTGAACACAGATGGAGTTTGGGGAAAATAGACCTTTACAATTGGGAGTTAGTTTCTGGGATTTATAGTTCACCTACAATCAAAGAGCATCCTGAACTCTTGCAACAATGGAATTGAACCAAACTTGGCATATTGAACTCTCATTACCAACAGAAAGTACTAAAAAGGGTTTGCTTGGGAATTGACCTTGAGTTTGGAAGTTGTAGTTCACCTACACCCAGAGAGCACTGTGGACTCAAACAATGTTGGATCAGGACCAAACTTGGCATGAATACTCAATATGCCCAAATGTGAACACAGATGGAGTTTGGGGAAAATAGACCTTGACAATTGGGAGTTAGTTTCTGGGATTTATAGTTCACCTACAATCAAAGAGCATCCTGAACTCTTGCAACAATAGAATTGAACCAAACTTGGCACATTGAACTCTCATTGCCAACAGAAAGTACTAAAAGAGTTTGCTTGGGAACTGACCTTGAGTTTGGAAGTTGTAGTTCACCTATATTCAGAGAGCACTGTGGACTCAAACAATGTTGGATCAGGACCAAACTTGGCATGAATACTCAATATGCCCAAATGTGAACACAGATGGAGTTTGGGGAAAATAGATCTTGACAATTGGGAGTTAGTTTCTGGGATTTATAGTTCACCTACAATCAAAGAGCATCCTGAACTCTTGCAACAATGGAATGGAACCAAACTTGGCATATTGAACTCTCATTACCAACAGAAAGTACTAAAAGGGTTTGCTTGGGAATTGACCTTGAGTTTGGAAGTTGTAGTTCACTGACATTCAGAGAGCACTGTGGACTCAAACAATGTTGGATCAGGACCAAACTTGGCATGAATACTCAATATGCCCAAATGTGAACACAGATGGAGTTTGGGGAAAATAGACCTTGACATTTGGGAGTTACAGGCCTCGAAAAGACCAGCAGTCTCCCTCTCACTTAAGTTGCCCCCTCCCCTGGTTCGCGACTCCACCAAGCAGGGCCTGTTCCTTGCGGGGAGCCTTTCTCCTGGTTCGTGGCTCCACCAAGCCGGGGTCTGTTCAGCCTGCAGAAGGGAAGGTTGGGAGGAGACAAGAGAGCCATGGATCAATATGGATCAATATGTGAAAGGATGACACAAGGAAGAGAGGCCTGGCTTGTTTTCCGCTGCCCTGGAAACTAGGACTCAATGCAGCCATGAGTTCGAATGACAGAAAATAAAGGAGATTCTACTGAAGATTAGGAAGAACTTCCTGACTGTAAGAGCTGTTCAACAGCGACACACTTTGTCTCGGAGTCCAGTGGAAGCTCTCTTTTTTGGAAGAATCTGGATGGCCATCTGTCGGGGGTGCTTTGATGGTGTTTTTCCTGCATAAAGGCAAAAAGGGGGGTGGATTAAATGGCCCATGCGGTCTCTTCCAACTCTATGATTCTAACAGGTGATAGAAATAGCACTCTAGGAACATCATTCTGTACCCACAAGACTCCTAACAAAGTTTCTTTTTTCCTTCCTTCCTTCCTTCCTTCCTTCCTTCCTTCCTTCCTTCCTTCCTTCCTTCCTTCCTTCCTTCCTTCCTTCCCTCCTTCCTTCCCTCCTTCCCTCCTTCCTTCCTTCCTTCCTTCCTTCCTTCCCTCCTTCCTTCCTTCCTTCCCTCCCTCCTTCCCTCCCTCCCTCCTTCCTTCCCTTCCCTCCTTCCCTCCTTCCTCCTTCCTTCCTTCCCTTCCTCCCTCCCTCCTTCCTTCCTTCCTTCCTTCCTTCCTCCTTCCCTCCTTCCTTCCTTCCTTCCTCCTTCCTTCCTTCCTTCCTTCCTTCCTTCCTTCCTTCCCTCCTTCCTTCCTTCCCTCCTTCCCTCCTTCCTTCCTTCCCTCCTTCCTTCCTTCCCTTCCTTCCTTCCTTCCTTCCTTCCTTCCTTCCTTCCTTCCTTCCTTCCTTCCTTCCTTCCTTCCCTCCTTCCTTCCTTCCTTCCTTCCTTCCTTCCTTCCTTCCCTCCTTCCTTCCTTCCCCTCCTTCCCTCCCTCCTTCCTTCCTTCCTTCCCTCCTTCCTTCCTCCCTCCTTCCTTCCTCCTTCCTTCCTTCCTTCCTCCTTCCTCCTTCCTTCCTTCCTTCCTCCTCCCTCCCTCCTTCCTTCCTCCATCCTTCTTTCCTTCCCTTTCCTCCTTCCCTTCCTTCCTTCCTTCCTCCCCCTCCTCCCTTCCTTCCCTCCCTTTCTTCCTCCCTCCTTCCTTCCTTCCCTCCTCCCTCCCTCCTCCCCTCCTTCCCTCCTTCCTTCCCCTCCTTCCTTCCTTCCCTCCTTCCTTCCTTCCTTCCTTCCTCCCTTCCTTCCTTCCTTCCTTCCCTTCCTCCCTCCCTCCTCCCTCCTCCTTCCTTCCTCCTTCCCCTCCCTCCCTCCCCTCCTTCCTTCCTTCCTTCCTCCTCCTTCCTTCCTTCCGTCCCTCCCTCCCTCCTCCCTCCTTCCTTCCCTCCCTCCTTCCCTCCTTCCTTCCTTCCCTCCTTCCTTCCTTCCTTCCTTCCTCCTTCCCTCCCTCCCCTCCCTCCCCTCCCCCCCTCCCTCCCCTCCCTCCCTCCCTTCCTCCCTCCCTCCCTCCTCCCTCCTCCTTCCTTCCTTCCTTCCTTCCTTCCTTCCTTCCTTCCTTCCTTCCTTCCAGGTGAGCGGATCCAAGCAGAGCTGCCTGGTGACTTTCGAGGACAACTCTAAGTATTGGGTGCTTTGGAAGGACATCCAGCATGGTACGTAGGTGCTACTATGGAAAAGGTGCGCTGCCGAGTCGATGACAATCGGCAAATCTTGATGGAACCTCCAATCGGTTTTGATCCATGGACCGTAGTGGTCTCTGGGGAACGTGCAGGGAGAGGCGGTCCTTCAGGTACACTGGCCCCAGGCCATGCAAGGCCTTCAAGGTCAACACCAGCACTTTGAAGGCAATCCGGTACTCGATGGGGAGCCAGTGCAAGCGCTGGAGGACTGGCGTGATGTGGCCTGTTAGTGTCACTCCAGCCAGCAGTCAAGCCGCAGCATTTTGCACCATCTTCAGTTTCCGGATTACCGACAAAGGAAGGCCAATGTAAAGGGCGTTACAGTAGTCCAGTCTCGAGGTGACCGTGGCCTGGATTACCGTGGCCAGGTTGTCACCAGAAAGGTAGGGCGCCAGCCGCCTCGCCTGGCGCAGATGGAAAAACGCTGCTCTGCTCACGGTGGAGACCTGAGCCTCCATCGTCAGCAGAGGGTCCAGTTGGACCCCCAGGCTTTTGACTAGCGGCGACGGACTAACCACCTCACCATCCATTATTGACAGTCGGAGCTCCCCCCCCTGGGACGACGGGTTCACCTTCAGCCACAGGACCTCCGCCATCTCAGACAGCTGGGTTCACCTTCAACCTGCTGGGGCCGATGTAGAGCCAATAATAGAGGGAGAGAGGATAGTCACTTGGGGCTTCCAGGTACAGATGGACCAGAGTTTAATCTGTTGTTTTGGGGACAGGAGCAAAACAAGACAACTTAGGAAGTGGAATATTCTCCCTCGGAAGGAAGGGAAATCCACTCCTGGAAGAGTTATTATCATGGGGAAAAGGGACCAGGCCCGGATTACCCATAAGGCCATCCTAGGCCATGGCCTAGGGCGGCAGCCATGGGGAGGGGCGGCAGGTCCGGACCCCCCAAAATTAAAAAAAAATTAAAATAAAAGTTCGATCTTTGGGCGCTTGATTCTGCGCCTGCGCAGTGAAGGAAGGAGGGGGGGCCGACGCATGCGAGGAGGAGGCGGAGGGAAGCCACGTCAGACGCCCTAGGGGCGAGACTTCCTCCGTCTGTTCGTCGCTTGCGCGGGTGCTGCTCCTTCCTCCTTCAGTGAAGGAAGGAGGGGCGGGGCTGACGCAAGCGAGGAGGCGGCAGAGTGAAGTCCCGCCGCCTTTAAGGCGTCTGACGTGACTTCCGTCTGCCTGTTTGTCGCTCACGTCGGCCCCACCCCTCCTTCCTTCACTGAAGGGAGGAGTGGCACCCGCGAGCGACGAACAGGTGGGGAAGCCATGTCAGACGCCCCTAGGGCAGGACTTCCTCTGCCTGTTCATCTCTCACGCGCGGCCTGCTCCTTCAGTGAAGGGGCTGGGTCACGTCAGGCGCGGCGGCGGCGAGAAGGAGGTGGAGGGAAGTCCCACCCCGCCCCTAGGCTGTCTGACGTGGCTTCCCTCCGCCTGTTCGTCGCTCGTGTCGGCCCCGCCCCTCCTTCCTTCACTGAAGGAAGGAGTGGCGCCGCGAGCGAGCGAACAGGTGAGGGGAAGCCATGTCAGACGCCCTAGGGGCGGGACTTCCTCCGCCTGTTCGCCTCACGCGGGCGCCGCTCCTTCAGTCAGTGAAGGGGCTGGGTGACCTCAGCCACGGCGGCGGCGAGGAGGAGGCGGAGCGAAGTCTTCCTCGCCGCTGCGCCTGACGTCACCCAGCCCCGCCGACATGCCGTTCCTGGGTGCTGCAGCGGCTGCCCGGGGGTTTCCCTTCCTTCCTCCTCATCGGAGAAGGAAGAGGAAGGAAGGGAAGTTACCGGGCGGCACCCAGGAACATGGCGGAGGACACCGCGCCGCTCGCGCATGCCTGCAAACGGCCCCGCTCCTGGAAGAGTTATTATCATGGGGAAAAGGGACCAGGCCCGGATTACCCATCCCGGCACCCAAGGCCATGGCCTAGGGCGGCAGCCATGGGGGGGCGGCAGGTCCGGACCCCCCAAAATTAAAAAAAATAGCATGGAACATGGCGGAGGACGCCACGCCGCTCGCGCGTGCCTGCAAACGGCCCCGCTCCTGGAAGAGTTATTATCATGGGGAAAAGGGACCAGGCCCAGATTACCCATCCCGGCACCCAAGGCCATGGCCTAGGGCGGCAGCCATGGGGGGCGGGCGGCAGGTCCGGACCCCCCAAAATTAAAAAAAAGCATGGAACATGGCGGAGGACACCGTGCCGCTCGCGCATGCCTGCAAACGGCCCCGCTCCTGGAAGAGTTATTATCATGGGGAAAAGGGACCAGGCCCGGATTACCCATCCCGGCACCCAAGGCCATGGCCTAGGGCGGCAGCCATGGGGGGGGGCAGGTCCGGACCCCCCCAAATTAAAAAAAATAGCATGGAACATGGCGGAGGACGCCACGCCGCTCGCGCATGCCTGCAAACGGCCCCGCTCCTGGAAGAGTTCTTGTCATGGGGAAAAGGGACCAGGCCCGGATTACCCATCCCGGCACCCAAGGCCATGGCCTAGGGCGGCAGCCATGGGGGGGTGGCAGGTCCGGACCCCCCAAAATTAAAAAAATAACATGGAACATGGCGGAGGACGCCACGCCGCTCGTGCATGCCTGCAAATGGCCCCGCCCCCCGCAAGCGGCCCCGCCCCCTGGGGGGGCGCTTGCGGAGTGTGGCCTAGGGCGCCACAAACCGTTAATCCGGGCCTGAAAGGGACTGCCTTTACTTCCTACCGAAGTATAATCAAAATATAGGTTAGCCATGGGGACGGCCGGCTTCCTTTTCCTTCCATCAGACTGACAGGCCTCCTTGACTCCTTTCCCTTCCCCAGCTGGAGTTCCGGGTGAAGAACCCAAATGCAACACCTGCCTCGGAGGCACCACGGGCCCTGCGAACGACATCTTGATCTGCGGGAAGTGCGGACTGGGTAAGAACGAAGTCCCGGTGGCCTGTTTTGGGGGGAAGTCCGGGGCTTTATAGTCCAGACCAAAACCCAGAGTGGAGCCGCCTCCCCATGATGTTGACTGCTTTGTTCTCGCCAGGTTATCACCAGCAGTGCCATATCCCGAGGGTGAGCGATCGGGAGGACTCCTCGGCGTCTCCGTGGTTCTGCCGGAGATGCGTCTTTGCCTTGGCCGTGCGGGTGAGTGATGCGTGCAGGGAAATCATGCATTTGGTCCTCCGACCGAAGGGACCTCTGGGGAACATATGGGAATAGACAGTCTCTCAAGTACACCGGCCCCAGACCATAAAAGGCCTTGAAGGCCAAAACCAATACTTTGAAGATGATCCGGTGCTCAATTGGCAGCCACAGAGTTGGAGTTATATGGCTCCTGGCCGGCACTCCAGCATGAGTCTCGCTGCCGCATAATGCACCAGCTTAAGTCGCCGGATAACCACCAAAGGTAGACCAATGTAGAGGGCATTACAGTAGTCTAGCCTCGAGATGACCGTCGTCTGGATCACCATAGCTAGGTCATTCCCGGTTAGGTAGCCTGTCGCCTAGCCCAGTGTTTCCCAACCAGTGTGCCGGGGCACACTAGTGTGCAGTGAGCGATCATCAGATGTGTCGTGGGAAATTGGAACCTCCAGAGGGGGGGGGGAGTCTAGTCTGTTGAAGTATAAAAACCCTAAGAAACGTACCTCAATAAAGGCAAAAAATGACAACCACCCCCCTCCCCACCCGTTGTCTACTTGGTCTCTCCCTCTCCATGCATTGGGAAGACCCACCTCCCTTTCCCCAAGTAGAGACCTCCTCTTGCCTCCTGGGGGGTTTTGTGTGGGAAGTTTGGCCCAGTTCTATCATTGGTGGGGTTCAGAGTGCTCTTTGATTGTAGGGGAACTATAAATCCCAGCAACTACAACTCCCAAATGTCAAGGTATATTTCCCCTGAACTCCATCTGCGTTTATATTTGGGCATATTGAGTATTCATGCCAAGTTTGGTCCTGATCCAACATTGTTTGAGTCCACAGTGCTCTCTGGATATAGGTGAACTACAACTCCAAAACCCAAGGTCAATGCCCAGCAGACTCTTATATTATTTTCTCTTGGTTGTGGGAGTTCTGTGCGGGAAGTTTGTGTCTTTCTGCCATTCCTGCCAGGATAGCTATTTTGTGTTCATCGCAACAGGCCCAGGTTTCACACTGAGTGTATAAATACATTTTAAAATGTATTAACGATACGTATTACAGTGTTCGAGTGTCACTTTGTGTCATTTTGGTTGGTGGTGTGCCCCGGGAGTTTGGAAACGTCAAAAGTGTGCCGCGGCTCAAAAAAGGTTGAAAAACACTGGCCTAGCCTGTCGCAGATGGAAGCAATCAGATCTGCTGACAGCGGAGACCTGAGCCTCCATTGTCAGCAGCGGGTCCAGTTGGACCCCCAGGCTCTTTACTAAGGACGAAGGGCATAATGCCTCGCTGTCCAGAGTAGGCAGCTGGAGCTCACACCCACCCGGGCGACCCAGCCATAGGATCTCCGTTTCTTTTTTTTTTTTGTTTAATATCTTTATTTTGCATTTTTCAAAACATACCATAAAAAACAGACACACATAGATCGATAGCGGTTAGAAGGGGGTCGGGGAGTGCAGGGGTACAGCGTAAAGGAGGAGCGAGGGGAGAGGGTATAGAAGGGAAAACTAGGAAAAAGAAAGAGAAGAAAGAAAGAAAAAAAAAAGAAAGGAGAAAGAAAAGAGAAAAAAAGAAAAAAGAGAAAGGCCGTAGCCTATAGCAGGGCTGTCCAACTGGCGGCCCCGGGGCCGGATCCGGCCCCGTAGCCTGTTGGACACGGCCCCACCTATGCCCTCAGCCGCCATTTTTAAAATTTTTAAAAATCGATTTTACAAAACAATGGCGGCCGGGGGAGAAGCGGGGCAGGGAGGGAGGGGAAGAGAGCTAGCTCCTCCTTTTCGGCGCCCCCTCCCTACCTAGGCGGGGAGCCGCGAAAAAAAGGGCAGAAGGCGGCGCCAAGAGCAGCGCGTCACAGGCCTGGCGTGACGCGCTGCCCTGGCACCGCGCCTCCTCCTTTTCGGCGCCCTCCCTACCTAGGCCGGGGAGCCGCCGAAAAAGGAGGAGTAGGCGGTACCAAGAGCAGCGCGTCACGCCAGGCCTGTGACGCGCTGCTCTTGGCGCCGCCTACCTCCTTTTTCGGCGGCTTTAGAAGGGGGCCTGGGCTGGGGGTGGGGCCTGGGGGCGGGGCCTGGGGGCGGGGCCGAGCGGCCCCGCAGGTCATCAGTGACCTCTTATCCGGCCCTGGACCCGCCAGAAGTTGGACAGCACTGGCCTATAGAAAGGGTGAGATAAAAGAGGAAATAGATAAGCAATAGGTCTCTCATCCATATCGGTGTTGGCTTCCAGTTCTGGAGTAGGGTACGCCTTGAATACTTGGTCCCGTTCCTTCCGCTTGTATTAGCTATTGTTTGCCATTGTCCTCTCCATCAGACCTAAGGTCTCAAACCTTTAGTCTTTTTCTGGGTTTCCCCATCCTTCTTCTCCTTTTTAGTTTCCACTTCCTTCAGATAATCCTTCACTCGGGTCCAGTTTATCTTGTTCTTTTCCTTACTGTCACTTATCAGATTTTTGAGGTTATCTAATTCCATAACCTCTCTTAGTTTTATTAGCCAATCCTCTATCCTTGGTATTTCCTTAGTTTTCCATTTTTTTGCTACTTCAATCCTAGCCGCCGCTGCCATGTAGAAGAAGATTTTATCCTCATTGTCTTTTATCTCCTCGCCCATTATGTTGAGTAAATAATGTTCTGGTTTCAAATCAAATTTACAATCCAGCATTTTCATTACATGATAATGTACAGAATTCCAGAAGTTCTTGACTTTTTTACAGGACCACCAACAGTGGAGAAAAGTTCCCTTGTGTTCCTCACATTTCCAGCACTTGTCCTTAAGGTTTTTATAGAATTTTGCCAATTTTACTGGAGTTAAGTACCAGTGGAAAAACATTTTAAACCAGTTTTCCGTGATGCTGGTAAAGCCAGAATACTTGGTTTTTTTCTTCCATAGGGTTTCCCATTCCTGTAGAACAGTGCTGTCCAACTTCTTCCGACCCAAGGGCCGGAAGAGTGTCACTGATCACCTCGGGGCCGTAGGTGATCAGTGAGCAGGGGCGGGGCCACGCGTGGGGGGGGGGGGGGGGGCCAAGGGCAGCACATCATGCCAGGCCTCTGACGCGCGGCCCTTGGCTCCGCCTTCTGCTCCTTTTCGCTTGCTCCCCCTCCCTAGGAAGGGCGGGCCGGCGAAAAGGCGGCAGAAGGCGGCGCCAAGGGCAGCGCATCAGAGGCCTGGCGTGACGCGCTGCCCTTGGCGCCGCCTACTGCTCCTTTTCGGCGTGGAGGGACGGAGGGGGCGGTGCAGGGAGGAGGAGCTATCTCTCTTCCTCCTCCCTACCCCACCTCCCCCCCCCCCCGGCCGCTATTTTTTTTTTAAAAAATTAGAATTTTTTTTAAAAAAAATTAAAAATGGCGGCCGGGGGCATAGCAGGGGCCGTGTCCAACAGGCTGGGGGGCCGTGTACGGCCCCCCGGGCCGCCAGTTGGACAGCCCTGCTGTAGAAGAATGGTATGCCCCAACTCTTGTGCCCATTTCACCATTGTTTCTTTTATTGTCTCCTCCTCCGTATCCCATTGGAGCAACTTACTATAAAATATGGAGATTTGTTTCTTTTCTCCTATCATCGCTCTCTCCCATACTTTTTCTTGGCTACAGAAATCCCTCTTTACATCCCTTATTTGCGCATAGTGAAACCATGATATGGTTTCACCTTGATCTCTTAATTCTTGTAAGGTCTTTAACCTCCCAGTTTTGTTAACCTTTTGTATAAAGACTTTGTAAGTAGGCCATTTGGCGGTGGAGGTCTCTTACACCTGCTGAGCCTCTGTGGGAGAGATCCAAAGGGGAGTCTTTTGATAAAATATGTCTTTATACTTGTTCCATACCTTCAGAAGGGCGGCTCTGATAAAATGGTTCGTAAAATTTTTCTCAACCTCAGCTTTGTTGTACCAAAGGTACGCATGCCAGCCCCTCCTCAGTTCATGGCCTTCCAGTATCAATAATTTCTTTTTTTTTCCAGCGTTGCCCAGTCTGTGATCCAGCTCAGGGCCGCGATTCATAGTACAATTGGAGATTGGGGAGTAATAAACCCCCTCTTTCCCTCTTATCCGTCAGTATTTTATACTTTATCCTGGCCTTCTTCCCTGCCCATACAAACTTCAAGATGTCCTTCTTCCACATTGTGAAACTGTAATTTGTTCTTATTATTGGGATTGTTTGGAAAAGGAACATCATACTTGGCAAGATGTTCATCTTAATAACGGCTATTCTACCCAAGATACTTAGATTCAAATGTTTCCACTTTTCTAATTTCTTTCTCAGATTTTTCCAAATTTCCTCATAGTTATTCTTTAAGAGTTGATTATTATTTGCCGTCAACTGGATGCCTAGATATTTAACTTTCCTGGCAAGGCTGAATCCCGAAATCTCCTGAAGCCGTTCTCTTCTTTCTTCTTTAATATTTTTAGTTAAAATTTTCGTTTTTTCTCTATTGATCTTCAGTCCGGCGACCTCCCCGAAATCCTGAATCTTCCTTGTCCAGAGGTGTATTGTTTCAAGGGGATTTCAATCGTGCACACGACATCATCGGCAAAAGCCTTTACTTTATATTCCTCCTATATATAGATCCTAAAGTAAAGGGAGGAATATAGGATCTCCGTTTCTGATGGATTCACTCTCAATCGGCTGGCTCATAGCCAACCAGTCACGGCTTCAAGGCACAGCTGGAAAGTATCGGGTACAGAGTCCGGCCGGCCGGCCATCCTCAGCACCTGCTGGGTGTCACCAGCGTATTGATGACACTCCAGACCAAAGCTCCGTACCAGTTTGGCAAGTGGTCGCATGTAGATGTTGAATAACAAAGGGGAGAGAATGGCTCCTTGAGGGACCCCACAGTTTAGCGGGAGCCTCTCGGAAACCATACCTCCCCTCTCCACTCGCTGTCCCCGATCCAGGAGGAAGGAGGACACCCATTTGAGAGCATTCCCCCTCACCCCCGTCACAGCTAAGCGATGGGTTAACAATGCGTGGTCTACTGCAGTGTTTCCCAACCTTTTTTGAGCCGCGGCACACTTTTTGCATTTGGAAAAATCCTGGGGCACACCACCAACCAAAATGACACAAAATGACACTCTAACACAGTCATACATATCGTTAATACGTTTTAAAATGTATTTATACACTCAGTGTGAAACCTGGGCCTGTTTTGATGAACACAACATAGAAATTCTGGCAGGAATGGCAGAAAGACACATACTTCCCACACAGAACTCCCATAACCAAGAGAAAATACTATAAGAGTCTGGTGGGCATTGACCTTGGCTTTTGATGTCGGGAGATAACTCACAAGAGCGATCTGTATTGAAACGCGGAAACGCAAAATCTCTCGTTTCGAACTATGGCCTAGGGCGCCAAAAGGTATTGATCCGGGCCTGGGACAAGGCTCACAGCTGGGTGTCCAAACCAGCCCGGGATTCGAACCAGCAATCTTCAGATCTTCAGATTGCCAGCACAGCTGTTGCTACCGCTGTGCTATCTCTCCGGCTCTGCTCTTTCCCAGCAAACTCTGCTTCCTTCCTTCTACTTCTCTCTCCTCACGCTGGGGGGTCAGATACCCTTTTCTCTGCCCTCGCCCCCATTTTCTATCTGCGGTTGTTTCCAGAACGGCGGCGCCCTGAAGAAAGGAGCCATCGCCCGGACGCTGCAAAGGGTAAAGATGGTGCTCTCCTACAACCCGGAGCAGTTGGAATGGGACTCACTCCATCGGACCAACCACCAACAGTGTTACTGCTACTGCGGCGGCCCTGGCGAGTAAGACCATGCGGTGCGAGTGGCCGACGAGCCAAGCAAAGCCAAACGCGGCCCCTATTCCGCCTGCCTTTCCACGGGCGGATTCGTCTTCCTTGATCCCATCCTCTTTGCTTTTTTCTTCCAGGTGGTACCTGAAGATGCTGCAATGTTGCCACTGCCGGCAGTGGTTCCACGAAGCCTGCACACAGTGCCTCAGCGACCCAATGCTCTTTGGAGACCGGTATTATTATGATTGTTTACTTACATTCCTTGACCCTGCCTATTTGCAGACCTTCCTAGACGACACAGCCTGGCTAGACCCCTTCCAGTCCGGCTTCCGTTCGGGGCACGGGACGGAGACGGTCCTGGTCTCCATCACAGACCAGCTACGCTGCCAGCTGGACCAAGGCGGATCGGCCCTGCTTGTGTTATTAGACCTCACAGCGGCGTTTGATACTGTCGATTACGATCTTTTGACTCACCGTCTTGCCGGGGCCGGGGTTAGGGGGGCAGCCTTGAATTGGCTGTCCTCCTTCCTCCGGAACCGGTCACAGCGAGTGAGGGGGGCCTAGGTGGTCTCCGAGATCTCCCCCTTTAATTGTGGGGTTCCTCAGGGGGCCATACTCTCCCCTCTATTATTTAACATCTCTATGCAACCACTTGCTCGGCTGGTGCGTAGCTTTGGGCTGGAATGTCATCCGTACGCTGATGACACCCAGCTCATTCTGGGGATGGGGGGCAGGCCCGAAACCGTACCCGATAATTTCCATTTCTGTCTTGAAGCCATTACTGGATGGCTGCGAGCCAGTAGGTTGAAGGTGAATCCAGCGAAGACGGAGATCTGGGCGGTAGGGATGTCCAGCTCCCGACCCTGGACGGCGTGGCGCTATGCCCGTCGTCTTCAGTAAAGAGTCTTGGAGTTCTTTTGGACCCTCTGCTGTCAATGGAGGCCCAAATCCCCACTGTCAGCAGAGTGGCGTTTTTCCATCTTCTAAGAGTAAACTCAAATAAACACAAGGTATAGCGATAATGCACAATGGAAACACAATAGCTGGGTGCAATATTCTACTAAAACACACAGTGGTGCTACTGCCCAGCAAATGCGCTATACAGGGCTCTGTACGCAGCAAAGGAAAATAAACACTTATAACAGGCCAGTATATCTAATGAAGTGAAAACATTAAGTGTAAACTCAGCCAAGCAATGAAAGTGTAACAGCGGGGACCCACACGAGTATCAGTGAGTATATGGAACAACACTACAACTCCCAGTAGTGTTAGCGGTAGCGGAAGTGACGTGTGAGTCCATCCGCTACCCGTAGTGTCCCTGTAGTTCCGAAGTCTTGGCTCCCATCATGCTTGTTACCTGCATCTGGAAGAATGTATTGATGAGATGATTTGAAGTGCTTAAATATATTATTATTTCTACGGAGAACAACTGTTTGATTTGATTGACTATACCTTTGGATACACCATTGCCCACCGTATACAGGGGGTGCACCCCTTAAGGATCTATTCCTGGGATATTAGACACAAATTGTTGGGATACCCTGATTTTCGGATCCCAGCCCAGCAGCGCAGCGGCTCCGCAGCTGGCCGGCCTGCAGCTTCTGGAATAGCGTCCGGCCAAGTGTTGCTACTTTACAGCCTGAGCAAGGCAGTATTGACATTGTTATTGCCTCTATATCAGTGCTGTCCAACTTCTGGCGGGTCCAGGGCCGGATAAGAGGTCACTGATGACCTGCGGGGCCGCTCAGCCCCGCCCCAGGCCCCCCAGGCCCCCCCAGCCCAGGCCGCCCCTCCTAAAGCCACCGAAATGGAGGGAGGCGGTGCCAAGAACAGGTGCCAAGAGCAGCGCGTCCTAGGGCCGGGGGGCCTAGGCGGCGCAAGAGCAGCACGTGACGCGCTGCTCTGCTCTGCCCTTTTCGGCGCTCCCCTGCCTAGGAAAGGAGGGGGCGCCGGTGGCAGAAGGCGGCGCCAACGGCAGCGTCACAGGCCTGGCGTGACGCGCTGCCCCCACCCTTCCTTTTTCGGGCCTAGGCCAGGGGTGCCGCGAAAGGAGGAGTAGGCGGCGCCAAGAGCAGCGCGTCACGCCAGGCCTGTGCGCTGCTCTTGGCGCCGCCCTTCCTTTTTCGGTGGCTCTCCCGCCCTAGGTAGGGAGGGGGGCGCCGAAAAGGAGGAGCTAGCTCTCTTCCTCCTCCCTGCCCCGCCTCCCCCTCCCCCCCGGCCGCCATTTTTTTTTTTAAAAATCGTTTTTTAAAAAAAATTTAAAAATGGCAGCTGAGGGCATAGGTGGGGCCGTGTCCAACAGGCTACGGGGCCGGATCCGGCCCTGGGGCCGCCAGTTGGACAGCCCTGCTCTATATCATTTATATTCCTACGGTGAAGAGTTTATTTTGATCTTTGTGTACTTCCGGGTTCAGTGGCGAACTCCCGCGAGATCACGCCACTTCAGTTCGCCCCACGAGAGTTCATTTGCCTGCCGCGATACCGCGAGACTTCCTGGGATTCACCCAGGAACTACACACAGAGCTACTTCATCGCGAGACTTTGAGGACTCCTCCTGCCACCGCAAGGGCCCCTGGAACTTGTAGGCCCCGGCAGCGCGACTTCGGAACTACAGGGACACTACGGGTAGCGGATGGACTCACACGTCACTTCCGCTACCGCTAACACTACTGGGAGTGGTAGCGTTGTTCCATATACTCACTGATACTCGTGTGGGTCCCCGCTGTTACACTTTCGTTGCTTGGCTGAGTTTACACTTAATGTTTTCACTTCATTAGATATACTGGCCTGTTATAAGTGTTTATTTTCCTTTGCTGCGTACAGAGCCCTGTATAGCGCATTTGCTGGGCAGTAGCACCACTGTGTGTTTTAGTAGAATATTGCACCCAGCTATTGTGTTTCCATTGTGCATTATCGCTATACCTTGTGTTTATTTGAGTTTTTCCATCTTCGCCAGGCTCGGAGGCTGGCCCCTTACTTGTCTCGGCACGACTTGGCCACGGTGATCCAAGCAATGGTCATCTCAAGGCTAGACTACTGTAACGCTCTCTACATTGGACTGCCTTTGTTGGTGACCCGGAAACTCAAGCTGGTGCAGAACGCCGCAGCTCGGTTGCTCGCAGGAACTCCTGCGAGCTGCCACATGACACCAATTCTGCGGCAACTGCACTGGCTTCCTATTGAGTGCCGGATCCCCTTCAAAGTGCTAGTCTTGACTTTCAAGGCCTTGTATGGTCTGGGGCCAGTCTACCTGAGGGACCTACTAACCCCATACCATCCCATGAGAACACTTAGATCCAAAGACTGGAATCTTCTAGCCATGCCCAATGTCAAACAGTGCCACCTGACTTCAACATGGAGAAGGGCGTTCTCCATCATCGCCCCAGTTCTCTGGAACGCACGACCCTGGAGGCTTGGGCCTTGCGTAATCTGCTGGCTTTTCGGAAGGCCTGCAAGTCGGCCCTATTCTGGCAGGCCTTTGAGTTGCAATGTGCCACCTCCTAGGACTTGCGCTATCGCTTAGGAATTGTTTCATCCTTGTGGCTTTATTGCTGTTGTAGATTTGTTGTTTTATTGTGGTGCCCGAACGGCATCTGGTAATGCGTTCCATAGCGTCGGCGCCACCACGGAGAAGTCTCGTTGTCTTATTGCTGAGAGATGACAGGAACGAACTGATGGAATCACCAGAAGGTTTTGTTCTTCTGAGTGCAGAGATATCGGGGGAATGTATGGGGTGAGGCGGTCCCTCAGGTACACTGGCCCTAGACCAGGGGTGCTCAGAACGGTGATCGCGATCACCAGGGTGATCTTCGGGCCTCATCCGGGTGATCTTCAGGTCCTGACCAGGTCAATTTACCTGTTGCTGCTGCCGCGCACGCGCTCCTGCGCGCGCACACCCCCAGCACCGCCTTCCTCTGCTCGCTCAGCTTTGGAGACCGCTTCGAGCATTGGCGCATGTGTGCTGGGCGGAAGTGGATGGAGGCAGAGCGTGGAGTTCTTGAGGTGTGGGCTGGGAAGGGCAGGGTGGCCACAGAGGAGGAGGAGGCCAAAGCAGCCCGAGGGGGAAGAACCAGTGCCGAAGCAGCCTGAGGGGGGAAAGAGCCAGGCCCAGCTCGGCCTCGGAGGGCTCAACCTCCTGAGGGGTGATGCGATTGACAGCCGGCGAAGAAGGAAGAAGCCACGCTGGCGGAAGAAGGCTGCGGCGGGAGAGCGCGCGGGGTTTCCGGTCGCGCGGGGTTTCCGGCCTCTCACAGCGCAGCTTCCGGACGAGAGGCAGGGTGGAGGCCCCACGTGCTCTCCCACCGCAGCCTTCTTCTACCAGCACGGCTTCTTCCTTCTTCGCCGGCTGTCAATCGCATCACCCCTCAGGAGGCTGAGCCCTCCGAGGCCGAGCCGGACCTGGCTCTTTCCCCGGGCTGCTTCGGCACTGGTTCTTCCCTCGGGCTGCTTCGGCCTCCTCCTCCTCTGTCGCCGCCCTGCCCTTCCCAGCCCACACCTCAAGAGGTCCACGCTCTGCCTCCATCCGCTTCCGCCCAGCGTGCATGCGCCAATGCTCGAAGCGGTCTCCAAAGCTGCGCGTGCGGAGGAAGGCGGCGCTGGGAGCATGCGCGCGCACGCAGGAGCGCTGGGAGTGCGTGTGCGCTGGCGACAACAGGTGATCTTTAGACTTTGTTTTTTTAAAAGTAGCTCGCAGGCTGAAAAAGTGTGGGCACCCCTGCCCTAGACCATACAAGGCCTTGAAGGTCAGCACCAGCACCTTGAAAACAATCCGGTACTCTATTGGCAGCCAGTGCCATTGCTGTAGGATTGGCGTGATGTGCTCTCTCGCAGGTGCTCCCACCAGCAATCGAGCGGCAGCATTTTGCACCAGCTTGAGTTTCCGGGTTGTCGACAAGGGAAGGCCAATGTTGAGGGCATTACAGTAGTCTAACATCGAGATGACCGTCGCCTGGATCACCATAGCAAGGTCATTCCTGGATAGGTAAGGAGCCAGTCGCCTAGCCTGCTGGAGATGGAAGAATGCGGACATGCTAACTGTGGAGACCTGAGTCTCCATCGATAGCAGTGGGTCTAATTGGACCCCCAGGCTTTTTACCAAAGACGACGGGCTTAACCGCTCCCCACCCAGGGTAGGCAACCGGCACTCACCCACACCAGGACGACCCAGCCATAGGATCTCCGTCTTCGATGGATTCACCTTCAACCGGCTGGTACGCAGCCATCCAGTCACGGCTTCGAGGCATTGATGGAAACAATCGGGTACGGTGTCCGGCCTGCCGTCCATTCTCAGCACCAGCTGGGTGTCATCAGCGTACGGATGGCGCTCCAGACCAAAATCGCGAACCAGTCGGGCGAGCGGACGCATGTAGGTGTTACCTCACCGAGCCTCAGCCAATTCAACCAAGTGTATGGGAGCCACAGTAACAAAGTTTCTGGAGGGTAACAACTATCAAAATAACAACACTTCCAAACCAGGAAGATACTCCCCCCCCCCCCCCCAATGTTGTTACATTGTGTACATTGATGGCATAACAAAACCGCTTTGCGTTTTGCTGATCCGTATAAGCTCCAGTTGGCAACAAAATGTTTATCATCGCCTTTAGTAAACCAAGGGAATCTCATGTCTTCCAGATTTTACATTTTCTATTGCTCGGTGTGCAACCAGGGCCCGGAATACATCAAACGATTGCCTTTGAGATGGTAAGATCCGGGCTTCGAGCTTCTTTGTTGCTTTCGAGAGTGCCGACAAAAATGTTTGGTCAAGAAGGCAGTTGTATGCACGTAGGAAACCCCCCAAATGCATGAACACGCAGGAGATTCCGGCCAACGGATATTTATTTATTTATTTACTTTATTTATCTTCCGCTCTTCTCACCCCGAAGGGGACTCAGAGCAGATTACAGGTAGACATACTTAGCAGACAATCCCTGCCGTTTCCACATACACACATATAGACGAACAGAGGCAAACTCTGGCCACCAGGGGGGGCTGGCGCACTCCTCACCTCTCTTCTCACCCCGAAGGGGACTCAGAGTGGATGACAGGTACACATACTTAGCAGACAATCCCTGCCGTTTCCACATACACACATATAGACGAACAGAGGCAAACTCTGGCCACCAGGGGGGGCTGGCGCACTCCTCACCTCTCTTCTCACCCCGAAGGGGACTCAGAGCGGATGACAGGTACACATACTTAGCAGACAATCCCTGCCGTTTCCACATACACACATATAGACGAACAGAGGCAAACTCTGGCCACCAGGGGGGGCTGGCGCACTCCTCATCTCTCTTCTCACCCCGAAGGGGACTCAGAGCAGATTACAGGTAGACATACTTAGCAGACAATCCCTGCCGTTTCCACATACACACATATAGACGAACAGAGGCAAACTCTGGCCACCAGGGGGGGCTGGCGCACTCCTCACCTCTCTTCTCACCCCGAAGGGGACTCAGAGCAGATGACAGGTACACATACTTAGCAGACAATCCCTGCCGTTTCCACATACACACATATAGACGAACAGAGGCAAACTCTGGCCACCAGGGGGGGCTGGCGCACTCCTCACCTCTCTTCTCACCTCGAAGGGGACTCAGAGGTAGACATACTTAGCAGACAATCCCTGCCGTTTCCACATACACACATATAGACGAACAGAGGCAAACTCTGGCCACCAGGGGGGGCTGGCGCACTCCTCACCTCTCTTCTCACCCGAGGGGACTCAGAGCGGATGACAGGTACACATACTTAGCAGACAATCCCTGCCGTTTCCACATACACACATATAGACGAACAGAGGCAAACTCTGGCCACCAGGGGGGGCTGGCGCACTCCTCACCTCTCTTCTCACCCCGAAGGGGACTCAGAGCGGATTACAGGTAGACATACTTAGCAGACAATCCCTGCCGTTTCCACATACACACATATAGACGAACAGAGGCAAACTCTGGCCACCAGGGGGGGCTGGCGCACTCCTCACCTCTCTTCTCACCCCGAAGGGGACTCAGAGCGGATGACAGGTAGACATACTTAGCAGACAATCCCTGCCGTTTCCACATACACACATATAGACGAACAGAGGCAAACTCTGGCCACCAGGGGGGGCTGGCGCACTCCTCATCTCTCTTCTCACCCCGAAGGGGACTCAGAGTGGATGACAGGTACACATACTTAGCAGACAATCCCTGCCGTTTCCACATACACACATATAGACGAACAGAGGCAAACTCTGGCCACCAGGGGGAGCTGGCGCACTCCTCATCTCTCTTCTCACCCCGAAGGGGACTCAGAGCGGATTACAGGTACACATACTTAGCAGACAATCCCTGCCGTTTCCACATACACACATATAGACGAACAGAGGCAAACTCTGGCCACCAGGGGGCACTCCTCACCTCTCTTCTCACCCGAGGGGACTCAGAGCGGATTACAGGTACACATACTTAGCAGACAATCCCTGCCGTTTCCACATACACACATATAGACGAACAGAGGCAAACTCTGGCCACCAGGGGGGGCTGGCGCACTCCTCACCTCTCTTCTCACCTCGAAGGGGACTCAGAGGTACACATACTTAGCAGACAATCCCTGTCGTTTCCACATACACACATATAGACGAACAGAGGCAAACTCTGGCCACCAGGGGGGGCTGGCGCACTCCTCACCCCTCTTCTCACCCCGAAGGGGACTCAGAGCGGATGACAGGTACACATACTTAGCAGACAATCCCTGCCGTTTCCACATACACACATATAGACGAACAGAGGCAAACTCTGGCCACCAGGGGGGGCTGGCGCACTCCTCACCTCTCTTCTCACCCCGAAGGGGACTCAGAGCGGATTACAGGTAGACATACTTAGCAGACAATCCCTGCCTTTCCACATACACACATGCGAACAGAGGCAAACTCTGGCCACCAGGGGGCTGGCGCACTCCTCATCTCTCTTCTCAGACAAGGACTCAGAGCCTTCGAAGGGGACTCAGAGCGGATGACAGGTACACATACTTAGCAGACAATCCCTGCCGTTTCCACATACACACATATATAGACGAACAGAGGCAAACTCTGGCTACCAGAGGCTGGCGCACTCCTCACCTCTCTTCTCACAAACTCACTGGGACTCAGATTGGATGACAGGTACACATACTTAGCAGACAATCTCTGTTACCTTCATCTCCTACTTGTTGCCACATACACACATATAGATCGAACAGAGTGGCAAACATATTCTGGCCACTGACAGGGTGCTGTTGTTGGTCCTGCTTCCTCTCACTTTTGCAGTTCAGTGCCTTCTGCACAAAATGCCAACATGCCATGAGGAGAACAACACCCAAAAACAACCAGGGCCAGCTATCACCTCCCAACAAATGATTCCCCAAGCAGCCAGGCTTTGAAGCTGCAAGGCCATTCGATGCTAATCCTGCAACATTCGCACTTGCCTCTGACTTTTGTACTTGTTCCTTGCCCAGGGTCGACTTAGTGCACCTCGCGCTCTACAATTTGGGTGTTCAAAGCAAGAAGAAGTACTTCGACTTTGAGGAAATCGTGGCCTTTGTCAATCACCACTGGGACCTTCTGCAGCCGGGGAAGGTAATCATGGGCTACGGAGGGGAGCCCGAGGCGTTTGTGTGGCATGGGAGCATTTCGATATTGGTGGCACTTGGGTTGCCTCTGGTGGCCGCCACCAAGAACAACTCTCGGAAACCAATACGAATCGTAAGACCTTCACTGAACAGAACCCATCCTTGTGGTTTCACTGTGTCTCCATGCCCGGATTACCCATAAGGCCAACGAGGCCATGGCCTATGGGCGCAAGCCAGGGGGGGGGGGGCGCAGATCATGGACCAAAAAAAACCCTGGTCTGCACCCCTCTTTCCCCCTTTCTCATGCCCCTCCTTGCTTCTTCTCTTGGCAAAGTCTCTGCTCCGTCCCTCGCTCTCTTGCGCGCACTCTTTCTCTCTCTTGCTCTCTCTCACGCGCACTCTCTCTCTGCTCTCGCTCTCGTGCACTCTCTCTCGCACGCTCTCTCTCTCTCGCTCTCTCTCTCTCTCTCACGCACGTGCGCTCTCTCTCGCACGCTCTCTCTCTCGTGCTCTCACTCTTGTGCACTCTCTCTCTCTCTTGCTCTCTTGCTCTCTCTCTCTCTCTCTCTCTCTCTCTCACATGCTCTCTCTGTCTCTCTCACCCTCTCGCACGCTCTCTCTCTCTCTCTCTCTCACTCTCTCGTGCACGCTCTCTCTCTCTCTCTCTCTCACGCACGCTCTCTCTCTCGCACGCTCTCATGCACTCGCTCTTGTGCACTCTCTCTCGCTCTCTTTCTCTCTCGCACGCTCTCTCTCTTGGTCTCTCTCTCACTCTCTCTCGCGTGCGCTCTCTCTCGCACGCTCTCTCTCTCGTGCTCTCACTCTTGTGCACTCTCTCTCACTCTCTTTCTCTCTCTTGCTCTCTCTCTCTCTCGCTCGCTCTCTCTCTCTCTCTCTCTCTCACATGCTCTCTCTGTCTCTCTCACTGTCTCGCACGCTCTCTCTCTCTCTCTCTCACTCTCGTGCACGCTCTCTCTCTCTCTCTCTCACTCTCACGCTCTCTCTCTCTCTCGCACGCTCTCTCATGCACTCGCTCTTGTGCACTCTCTCTCGCTCTCTTTCTCTCTCGCACGCTCTCTTGGTCTCTCTCTCACTCTCTCGCGCGTGCACTCTCTCTCGCACACTCTCTCTCTCGTGCTCTCACTCTTGTGCACTCTCTCTCGCTCTCTTTCTCTCTCTCTCTCTCGCTCTCTCTCGCGCATACGCTCTTTCCCGCACACTCTCTCTCTCGTGCTCTCACTCTTGTGCACTCTCTCTCGCTCTCTTTCTCTCTCTTGCTCTCTCTCTTGCTCTCTTTCACGCGTGCGCTCTCTCTCGCTCTCTCACATGCTCTCTCTGTCTCTCTCACTGTCTCGCACGCTCTCTCTCTTTCTCTCTCTCTTACTCTCTCGTGCGCGCTCTCTCTCTCTCTCTCTCGCACGCTCTCTCATGCACTCGCTCTTGTGCACTCTCTCGCTCACGCTCTCTCGCTTGCTCTCTCTCTCGCGCGTGCGCTCTCTCGCACACACTCTCTCTCGTGCTCTCACTCTTGTGCACTCTCTCTCTCTCTTGCTCTCTCTCGCTCTCTCTCTCTCTCTCTCTCTCTTGCTCTCTCTCTCTCTCACACTCTCTCTCTCTTTCTCTCTCTCTCTCTCTCTCTCTCTCTCACTGTCTCGCGCTCTCTCTCTCTCTCTCTCTCTCTCTTTTTCTCTCTCTCTCTCTCTCTCTCTCTCTCTCGCGCTCTCTCTTTCTCTCGCTCTTTCTCTCTTGTATGCTCTCTCTCTCTCTCTTGCACACGCTCTCTCTCGTGCGCACCTTTGGAGCGAGTTTGCACCTGCTGCGCCCTCCCCAAGCCTCCCGACTCCCGCGGAGACCTTCAGAGCCCAGCGGAGCTTTCCAGGCAGTGGGAATGCATAGGGACCTTGGAGGTGGCGGGAGGTTGGCTTAAAGGGGGCGTCATTCCAAAGTGTGGCCTAGGGCGCAAAAAAGTGTTAATCCGGGCCTGTGTGTCTCTCGTTCCCAGTTAACCAGGACCCCGACGGTGGAGCGAGGTCCCCATCTTTCGGATGCACTAAATAGCTACAAAAGCAGGTGAGGAGCATTATGGGAGACTATATGATTTTATTTGGTCATACAGATAAAAGTAAAGGTTTCCCTATGACATCAACTCTAGTCGAGTCCAACTCTGGAAGGTGGTGCTAAGCCGAAGAGCCGGTGTTGTCCATAGACACCTCCTAGGTCTTGTGGTTGACATGACTTCACGGAGAGCCGTTACCTTTCTGCCAAGTTAGTTCCAGGTCTATCTTTGGTGTAGTTAAGGGTGCTCTTAGATTGCAGGTGAACTATACCTCCCAGTACCTACAACTCCAGTCAATACCGGGACCGAAGGAGGTTGATCCCAGCTGGATGGGGTGCTTCTCAGAGGTGGGCGGAGCCAGGCTGCGCCAAGCCCCGCCCCCTCCCCGGGTTTGGCACTCCCAGCAGCTTCTCCAGGCTTGAGGATGGCAGTGCCAAGCCAGCCTTGTGCTAGCTATGCCACCACTGGCTTGGCATTGCCATCATCAAGCCTGGAGAAGCTGCTGGGAGCTCCAAAGCCAGAGGGGAGGGGCTTGGCAGCCTGGCTCCGCCCCTCTGGCTTCCGCTCTACCAGCAGCTTCTCCAGGCTTGAGGATGGCAATGCCAAACCAGCCTTGTGCTAGCTATGTCACTACATTGGAAGTGCATCCAAGCCTGGAGAAGCTGCTGGGAGCTCCAAAGCCAGAGGGGAGGGGGCGGGGCTTGGTGAAGCCTGACTCCACCCCTTCTGGCTTCCGCTCTACCGGCAACTTCTCCAGGCTTGAGGATGGCAGTGCCAAGCCAGCCTTGTGCTAGCTATGTCACCATTGGCTCAAGCCTGGAGAAGCTGCTGGGAGCTCCAAAGCCAGAGGGGGTGGGGCTTGGTGCAGCCTGGCTCCACCCCCCTCTGGCTTCCGCTCTACCAGCAGCTTCTCCAGGCTTGTGGATGGCAGTGCGAAGCCAGCCTTGTGCTAGCTATGTCACCACTGGCTTGGCATTGCCACCCTCAAGCCTGGAGAAGCTGCTGGGAGCACCAAAGCTGGAGGAGGTGGGGCTTGGTGTGTCATGGCTCTGCCCCCTCTGGCTTCCGCTCTACCAGCAGCTTCTCCAGGCTTGAGGATGGCAGGGCCAAGCCAGCCTTGTGCTAGCTATGTCACCAGTGGCTTGGCATTGCCATCCTCAAGCCTGGAGAAGCTGCTGGGAGCTCCAAAGCCAGAGGGGAGGGGGCGGGGCTTGGCAGGGCCTGGCTCCGCCCCCTCTGGCTTCTGCTCTACCAGCAACTTCTCCAGGCTTGAGGATGGCAGTGCCAAGCCAGCCTTGTGCTAGCTATGTCACCACTGGCTTGGCATTGCCACCCTCAAGCCTGAGAAGCTGCTGGGAGCTCCAAAGCCAGAGGGAGGGGCGGGGGCTTGGGGCGGCCTGGCTCCGCCCCTCTGGCTTCCCTCTACCAGCAACTTCTCCAGGCTTGAGGATGGGAGGGCCAAGCCAGCCATGTGCTAGCTATGTCACCAGTGGCTTGGCATTGCCATCCTCAAGCCTGGAGAAGCTGCTGGGAGCCCAAAGCCAAAGGGGAGGGGAGGGGCTTGGCAGGCTCTACCTGGCAGCTTCTCCAGGCTTCTGAGGATGGCAGTGCGAAGCCAGCCTTGTGCTAGCTATGTCACCACTGGCTTGGCATTGCCACCCTCAAGCCTGGAGAAGCTGCTGGGAGCTCCAAAGCTGGAGGGGGCGGGGCTTGGCGTGTCATGGCTCCACCCCCTCTGGCTTCCGCTCTACCAGCAATTTCTCCAGGGTTGAGGATGGCACTGCCAAGCCAGCCTGGTGCTAGCTATGTCACCACTGGCTTGGCATTGCCACCCTCAAGCCTGGAGAAGCTGGGAGCTCCAAAGCCAGAAGGGAGGGGGCGGGGCTTGGCATGGCCTGGCTCCGCCCCCCTCTGGCTTCCGCTCTACCAGCAGCTTCTCCAGGCTTGAGGATGGCACTGCCAAGCCAGCCTTGTGCTAGCTATGTCACCACTGGCTTGGCATTGCCATCCTCAAGCCTGGAGAAGCTGCTGGGAGCTCCAAAGCAAACAGGAACGGGGAGGGGCTTTGGCATGTCCTGGCTCCACCCCCTCGGGCTTCCGCTCTACCAGCAGCTTCTCCAGGCTTGAGGATGGCAATGCCAAGCCAGCCTTGTGCTAGCTATGTCACCATTGCCTCAAGCCTGGAGAAGCTGCTGGGAGCTCCAAAGCCAGAGAAGAGGGGCCGGGGCTTGGGGCGGCCTGGCTCCGCCCCCTCTGGCTTCCGCTCTACCAGCAGCTTCTCCAGGCTTGTGGATGGCAGTGCCAAGCCAGCCTTGTGCTAGCTATGTCACCACTGGCTTGGCATTGCCATCCTCAAGCCTGGAAAAGCTGCTGGGAGCACCAAAGCTGGAGGGGTGGGGCTTGGCGGTCATGGCTCTGCCCCTCTGGCTTCTGCTCTACCAGCAGCTTCTCCAGGCTTGTGGATGGCAGTGCCAAGCCAGTGGTGGCATAGCTAGCACAAGGCTGGCTTGCCACTGCCCTCCTCAAGCCTGGAGAAGCTGCTGGGAGCTCCAAAGCTGGAGGGGCGGGGCTTGGCAGCTCCGCCCTCTGGCGTCCGCTCTACCAGCAGCTTCTCCAGGCTTGAGGATGGCAGTGCCAAGCCAGTGGTGGCATAGCTAGCACAAGGCTGGCTTGGCACTGCCCTCCTCAAGCCTGGAGAAGCTGCTGGAGCTCCAAAGCCAGAGGGAGGGGGGCGGGGCTTGGTCAATTTGTGAGTCCAAATGGAGAGATTTGCTTCTCTGAGATTTGCTCTTGAGGTTTCGTCCTCCCGCCTTTTAGATTTCTGTGCGGAAAGGAAATCAAGAAGAAGAAGTGCATCTTCCGCTTGCGGATCCGCGTGCCCCCCAACCCGCCCAGCAAACTCCTGCCGGAGAAGATCCCCGGATCCGTCGACGGCGGAGCAAACGACCCCGAGAAAAAGGGGAGACTCAAGCACTCTCGCAAAAGCAGGCCTGTATCTTCTTTTGCTTTAGGCCAAGTCGGGCCACGCCAAAGGGGTCCGTCACTTAACTGGCCTTATTTGCTTGAAACTCATGCTGTGTTTACATCCGTGTTTCCCAACCAGTGCGCCGTGGCACACTAGTGTGCCGTGAGCGATCACCAGGTGTGCCGTGGGAAATGGGAACCCCCAAACCCCTTTCTTCCCCCTCTTGCCGAACACTTTTTCTTCTCCCCTCGGGCTCCCTTCTTCCCAGCCTCGCTCTGCTCGCTTTGCCTCGCTTTGCGCTGGGGCGAGTCTGCGCAGTAGCGCCCGCACGGGTCACGTCTCCCTCCCCCTCCCTTCCTGTACACGCTCACGCTGCCCCCTCGGATCAAAATGGCGGCAGAAGCGGCAGTGTAGAAGAAAAAGTCAGTGTTGGGCAGGAGGGGGAAGAAAGTGCGTGAAGGGGGAGGGGGGGGAAGCTGGCATGGGCAAACTTAACCCAATCCTCCGAGAATATTTCCGCTGCTAGATTGTCAAGTTCTGAATCCTCTTAATTCGCCTACAGTTCTGCGCCGTGCGCACTTCAGCAGGAAAGGAGGAGGAAACAGTCAAAATTCCTCCTGGAGGACGCCATTCCCAGCGTGAGTTTTTGAGTGGTAATCTTTTATTGTTTTCCAGTAATTTCCTTTCCTTCGATAGCAGTCATCTATATCAGTGCTGTCCAACTTCTAACCGGCCAAGGGCCGGATTCCAGGTCACTGATGACCCCTGGCCCCGCCCCACCCCTGGCCACGCCCCGGCCCCGCCCGGCTGCCGGGAAGCTTTGGGAGAGAGGGAGGAGCCACGCGGCACCCCCCTCCCTTCCAAGGCATCCTAGCCACAGATGAAGCTGGCGGTTTCCCTTGCAAAGCATCCCGGCAGCCGCAGAAACCGGCGCTGGCTTCGGCGGCTGCTGCGATGCTTTGCAAGGGAGGGGGTGCCGCGGGGGACCCCCCTCCCTTGCAAAGCATCCCGGCAGCCGCAGAAACCGGCGCTGGCTTCAGCCACTGCTGCGATGCTTTGCAAGGGAGGGGGGTGCCGCCGGGGACCCCCTCCCTTGCAAGGCATCCCGGCAGCCGCAGAAACCGGGCGCTTGCTTCAGCCGCTGCTGCGATGCTTTGCAAGGGAGGGGTGCCGCTGGGACCCTCTCCTTGCAAAGCATCCCGGCAGCCGCAGAAACCGGCGCTGGCTTCAGCCGCTGCTGCGATGCTTTGCAAGGGAGAGGGTGCCGGGGACCCCCTCCCTTGCAAGGCATCGGCGCCGGCGAGAGAGGGAAGAAGAGGCGGTGCAGGGAGGAGGAGCTAGCCCTCTTCCTCCTTCTTGTACCACCCTTGTCCCTCTCACCGGCGCCAATGCAATCGGCGGCGCGGAGAGAGGGACGGAGGGGCGGTGCAGGGAGGAGGAGCTAGCTCTCTTCCTCCTCCCTGCCCCGCCTCCCCCCCCGGCCGCCATATTAAAAAATAGATTTTTTAAAAAATTTAAAAATGGCGGCTGGGGGCATAGCTGGGGCCGTGCCCAACAGGCTGGGGGGGCCGGATCCGGCCCCAGGGCCGCCAGTTGGACAGCCCTGATCTATATATATAAAGGAGGTCCCGTCGTGGAACGACTGCCACAGACAGAGAAACCTTCCAAGGCAGAGACACCAAACTTGGCAACAAAAATAGGCCTCAGGCAAGGAAGGTTTATAGCAAAGAAACTCTCCCCCCAAAACTTAGAAGGCCCCCCCAAAACAATGATACAAAAAAAACCTACATTTCCCAGCGTCTTCCGCGGCCGCCAGCCAATCCCATTGGCCGACACCGGCCCATACACAATATGGCGGCGGCGCTTCCCAGCGGAGGCCACGCCCCCTGCCATCCCCACAAACAATCCACCCCCTTCCCCTGGCCTGGCCCTCTCCACCCCCCACCCACTCCACTCCCTTCCCTCCAACCGCCGGCTCACGCGCACGGGGACGGCCGGGAAGGGCGCTGAGACGGCAGCGAAGTCGCCTCGGTGTCCTCCAACTCGCTCCGGTGCCGGACCGCTGCCCAACGCAGCGGAGGCTCCTGGGAGTTGGAGTCCTGAAGGCGAGGCCTACAGGCACGCTAAAGCCTCGCCCTCTTCCCTTCCCCTGGGAGTGGGAGGGGAGGGGAAGGGCGCACGGAAGGACCCTTCCCTTCATTCAGGCCGAGGAAGAGCAGCGAGGAGGGAGAAGCAACGGAGCCTGAAGGCCCTCGGGAAGGGAAGAGGGGCGGGCGAGGCTTTGGCGTGCCTGTAGGCCTCGCCTTCCCGGACTCCAACTCCCAGGAGCCTCCTCGGGGAAGGGAAGAGGGCGAGGGGGAGGCAGGTAAGGCCTAGATTTATTCTTACAATATTATTTAATCCCACAAACGAACATTACATTTTTATTTATATAGTTTTATTATTACATGTAATTTGATACCCATGGTATTAAATAATAATAAATATAAAATAAAATAACATCTTTCTTATATATATATAAAAATCGAGTGGTCGTGCAAAGGACGTTATGCACGGCCAAACTACGCCCCCCACAAACACCAATCCAACGAGACACATTCCCCCAGACCACGAGGTATTACCTTAACACAAAAACCCACCTCCCTACCTTCCAACCCCCCAAAACAAGCCCCCCAAAACCGCCCATTGACTCCGTTCTACGCTGGCCGCGAGCGCAGAACACAGGGAGAAAAAATCGCCAGAGGCGCACTCCAAAACCACCTCCCCCCCAACATACCAACCCATCCCGTCTCCCTCTCTCCCCACTCACCCTGAACCTTCGATACGCCCTCCGCCGTGTCCCCCGCGGAAGACCCCTAAAACTGCCCCCCCCAAACCCCCATAGCCACCAAGCGTAGTGGCGCTTGCGGCGCACTCAGCCACCCACACCCACCCACACAAACATCCCCTCGCCCTCACTCCTCGCTCATCAGGTGCCCGGGTCCAGGAGCGGCTGGAAGGCGACAGAGGACGAAAAGCCAGCGGAGGAGGCACCCACGGCGCAACCCGGGTTCAGAAGCGCCGGGGAAACAGCGGAGGCAGCAGACACGGCCACGGGACTACATTTCCCAGAAGGCCCCGCACGGCTCAATGGCAAGGAGGGCGAAGGAACAGGAAGTCGCCGTGCGGGGCCTTCTGGGAAATGTAGTCCCGTGGCCGTGTCTGCTGCCTCCGCTATTTCCCCGGCGCTTCTGAACCCGGGTTGCGTCGTGGGTGCCTCTTCCGCTGGCTTTTCGTCCTCTGTCACCTTCCAGCCGCTCCTGGACCCGGGAACCTGATGAGCGAGGACTGAGGGCGAGGGGATGTTTGTGTGGGTGGGTGGGGTGGCTGAGCCGCAAGCGCCACTACGCTTTGGTGGCTATGGGGGTTTGCCTATGGGGATTCCCAGGAGCAGGAGAGGCAGAATTCCCCCGCCAAAGTTGCGAGGCTGCGGCCCGGAAAAATGTGCGCTGCTGCTTCTCCTTCCCCCTCCAAGACCTTCTTCGCCTCCCTGCTTCCATTCCCCACAATGCTTTCTCCCTTCGAGGAATGGGGAAAGGAGAGGGAGGCTTCTCTCTCCTAGGCCAGGGCAAACCTCTTCCTCCCTTCCCGTCTCACCCCCCAAACACACACACTTCTATGCCACTCCTTCCCCACCCCACTCTTCCCTTTTTGTAGTTTCCTCCTTCCTCTCCCAATCTTAACTTCCCCCATTCTCCAGCCCCTCTCCCTCCACTTCCCATTCCCATCCTTCACCACGTTCCACCCTCTCCCATGTCATTCCTCCCCCTTTCACACACATATATACAAACATACACATACATACACACATATACACATACACACACATATATACATATAGACACATTCACACACATATACACTTACACACACATACACACATACAAATACACACACATATATACATATACACACATTCACACACATATGTACATACACACATATACAAATACACATACACACACATATACATGCACACACCAATATACACATGCACACCCACATACATACACATATATACACATGCACACACATATATACCTGCACACATATACACATGCACACACATATACACGCACATATACATATATAGACATGCACACACCCACCAAGACCATAAGTAACATCAATTCCAACCCTTACATACTCATACTTTCTCACAGCTCCTAAATAGGGCACAGCAACGCGTGCCGGGTACAGCTAGTATAATAATAAATCTATATAAGTAAAAAAGCAGCAAAAGAGGCAGGGGGAACCACCTGGAAAGGGCTTCCTAAACTTTCAAGCTCCAGCACCACTGCCACCCTATGCTCTCTACTCAGCACCCCAGACATCCCTGTAGTTAGGCACCGGTTACCAGTACTTTCTGTTGGTAATGAGTTCAAGATGCCAAGTTTGGTTCAATTCCATTGTTGCAAGAGTTCAGGATGCTCTTTGTGTGTTAACTATAAATCCCAGAAACTGTAACTCCCAAATGCCAAGGTCTATATTCCCAAACCCCATCTGTGTTCACATTTGGGCATATTGAGTATTCATGCCAAGTTTGGTCCTGATCCAACATTGTTTGAGTCCAGAGTGCTCTCTGGATATAGGTGAACTACAACTCCAAAACCCAAGGTCAATGCCCACCAAACTCTTATAGCATTTTCTCTTGCTTATGGGAGTTCTGTGTGGGAAGTTTGTGTCTTTCCGCCATTCCTGCCAGGATATCTATGTTGTGATCATCGAAACAGGCCCAGGTTTCACACTGAGTGTATAAATACATTAAAAAAATATATTAACTGTATGTATTATGTATTACTGTGTTAGAGTGTCTGGAGTATGAGCTCTCCCTCCCAATTTGGTCCCATCTGCAAACTTGATCAGTAAAAATGTAATAATATATTATAATAATGTTATAGTATGATAGTATGTTATAGTAATATATTATATTTTAATATTAATATAATTGCAATAATACATTATTATATTATGTTGTTATATAATTGTAATATTATAATAATATTAAATATTATAGTAATTGTAATAATATAATATAATGTTATATTATAATAGTTTTCTATATACATATAATATTGATAATATTATAATGTAATACAATATAATACTACTACCGTGTTTCCCCGAAAGTATGACACCCCCGATTGTAAGACGTATCGGGGGTGTCAGGGGGGTCGGCTAATGTAAGCCATACCCCGAATGTAAGCCGTACCTCGCCGCCGCCGCCGCCGCAACCGGCCCGCGGCACACCTCCGCGGCGCACCTTTCTGCCAGGCCTCCAAGGAAGGGAGGGGGAAGAGACCCAGAGGCGTGGCAAAGCGGCGCTGCGTCAGAGTGACGCGTCGCCGCTTCGCCACGCCTCTTGCTCTTTTCTCCCTCCCTTCCTTCGTCCAGAAAGCTGCGCCGCTGAGGTGTGCCGCGGCCGATGGGCCCAGTTGCGGCGGCGGCGGCGTGACGGCGGCAGCGGCGTTGGCGTGGCGATGGGGCACGCCTTAGTTTATATAAGACGACTCGAAAGTAAGACGTAGGGGGACTTTTCGGGGGGGAAAGAAAGTAAGACGCTGTCTTACTTTCGGGGAAACACGGTACTAATAATATGATATTATAATTATATATTTTATATTACTAATAATATTACAGCATAATGTTATAGTACAAACTATTATATAAATGGGTTCACGTCATGTGATGTATACCTCAAACAAAGAAACCTTACAACGCAGAAACACAATATTCAAGGTCTATTTTCCCAAACTCCATCTGTGTTCACATTTGGGCATATTGAGTATTCATGCCAAGTTTGGTCCTGATCCAACATTGTTTGAGTCCACAGTGCTCTCTGGGTGTAGGTGAACTACAACTTCCAAACTCAAGATCAGTTCCCAAGCACCCCACCAAGACCTTAAGTAACATCATTTCCAACCCTTACATACTCAGACTTTCTCGCATCTCCTAAATAGGGCACAGCAACGCGTGCCGGTTACATCTAGTAGTGTTATAACAAAGGGGCTGTGGTTAGCACAGTGGGTAAACTGCCAGCTATGGAAAATCCAGCTATGAAAAATCCTGCCGAGTGGAAGGTTGGCAGTTCAAGCCGCAGGTGGGATGAGCTCCCACCGTCAGCCCTAGCTTCTGCTTACCTAGCAGTTTGAAAACAGTATTGTGAGTAGACAAATAGGTACCACTGTGGCCGGGGGGGAGGGGTAAAAGGTGCCCCTGAAGACGTGCTGACAATTAAATCAGGAAGGCGTCCATGGACAACAGGCTCCTCGGTGTGGAAAAATGGGACAACAGCACCTCTCCATGGCCAAGACGAGCACAGCCTTCAGCGCTACCACAGCTTCTCCAGGCTTGAGGGTGGCAATGCCAATCCTGCCTTGTGCTAGCTATGCCACCACTGGCTTGGCATTGCCACCCTCAAGCCTGGAGAAGCTGCTAGTAGAGCTGAAGGCTGGGGGGGGTGGAGCCAGGCCGCGCCAAGCCCCGCCCCTCCCCTCTGGCTTCAGCACTCCCAGCAGCTTCTCCAGGCTTGAGGATGGCAATGCCAAGCCAGTGGTGACATAGCAAGCACAAGGATGGCTTGGCACTGCCATCCTCAAGGCTGGAGAAGCTGCTGGTAGAGCTGAAGCCAGGGGGTGGAGCCAGGCCATGCCAAGCCCCCTCCCCCCGCTGGCGTTGGAACTCCCAGCAGCTTCTCCAGGCTTGAGGATGGCAGTGCCAAGCCAGTGGTGGCATAGCTATGCCACCAAGGCTGGCTTGGCCCTCCCATCCTCAAGCCTGGAGAAGCTGCTGGTAGAGCGGAAGCCAGAGGGGGGCAGAGCCAGGCTGCAACAAGCCCCGCCCCCTCCCCTCTGGCTTTGGAGCTCCCAGCAGCTTCTCCAGGCTTGAGGACAGCAGTGCCAAGCCAGCCTTGTGCTAGCTATGCCACCACTGGCTTGGCATTGCCATCCTCAAGCCTGGAGAAGCTGCTGGTAGAGCGGAAGCTGGGGGGGCAGGGCCAGGCCACACCAAGCCCCGCCCCCACCCTGCTGGCTTTGGAGCTCCCAGCAGCTTCTCCAGGCTTGAGGACAGCAGTGCCAAGCCAGCCTTGTGCTAGCTATGCCACCACTGGCTTGGCATTGCCATCCTCAAGCCTGGAGAAGCTGCTGGTAGAGCGGAACCAGGGGGGGCAGGGCCAGGCCACACCAAGCCCCGCCCCCACCCCTCTGGCTTTGAGCTCCCAGCAGCTTCTCCAGGCTTGAGGACGGCAGTGCCAAGTCAGCCTTGTGCTAGCTATGCCACCACTGGCTTGGCATTGCCATCCTCAAGCCTGGAGAAGCTGCTGGTAGAGCGGAAGCCAGAGGGGGTTGGAGCCAGACCACGCCAAGCCCTATCCCCTCCCCTCTGGCTTTGGAGCTCCCAGCAGCTTCTCCAGGCTTGAGGACAGCAGTGCCAAGTCAGCCTTGTGCTAGCTATGCCACCACTGGCTTGGCATTGCCATCCTCAAGCCTGGAGAAGCTGCTTGGAGCTCCAACGCCGGGGGGGGCGGAGCCAGGCCCCACCAAGCCCCACCCCCACCCCTCTGGCTTTGGAGCTCCCAACAGCTTCCAGGCTTGAGGATGGCAGTGCCAAGTCAGCCTTGTGCTAGCTATGCCACCACTGGCTTGGCATTGCCATCCTCAAGCCTGGAGAAGCTGCTGGTAGAGCTGAAGCCAGGGGGTGGAGCCAGGCCATGCCAAGCCCCGCCCCCTCCCCTCTGGCTTTGGAGCTCCCAGCAGCTTTTCCAGGCTTGAGGATGGCAGTGCCAAGCCAGTGGTGGCATAGCTAGCACAAGGCTGGCTTGGCACTGCCATCCTCAAGCCTGGAGAAGCTGCTGGTAGAGCGGAAGCTGGGGGGGGGGCAGAGCCAGGCCACACCAAGCCCCGCCCCCACCCCTCTGGCTTTGGAGCTCCCAGCAGCTTCTCCTGGCTTGAGGACGGCAGTGCCAAGTCAGCCTTGTGCTAGCTATGCCACCACTGGATTGGCATTGCCATCCTCAAGCCTGGAGAAGCTGCTGGTAGAGCGGAAGCGGGGGGGGGGGGGGCAGAGCCAGGCCACACCAAGCCCCGCCCCCCCCTCTGGCTGTGGAGCTCCCAGCAGCTTCTCCAGGCTTGAGGATGGCGATGCCAAGCCAGCCTTGTGCTTGCTATGCCACCACTGGCTTGGCATTGCCATCCTCAAGCCTGGAGAAGCTGCTGGTAGAGCGAAAGCCAGGGGGGTTGGGAGCCAGACCACGCCAAGCCCTATCCCTCCTCCCTCCCCCTCTGGCTTTGAGCTCCCAGCAGCTTCTCCAGGCTTGAGGATGGCAGTGCCAAGCCAGCCTTGTGCTAGCTATGCCACCACTGGCTTGGCATTGCCATCCTCAAGCCTGGAGAAGCTGCTGGGAGAGCTGAAGCCAGGGGGTGGAGCCAGCCATGCCAAGCCCCACCCCTCCCCCTCTGGCTTTGGAGCTCCCAGCAGCTTTTCCACGCTTGAGGATGGCAGTGCCAAGCCAGCCTTGTGTTAGCTATGCCACCACTGGCTTGGCACTGCCATCCTCAAGGCTGGAGAAGCTGCTGGTAGAGCTGAAGCCAGTAGGGAGGGGGCAGGGGCTTGTGGTGCCTCCGCCCCCTCCCCTGGCTTTGAGCTCCCAGCAGCTTCTCCAGGCATGTGGATGGCAGTGCCAAGCCAGTGGTGGCATAGCTAGCACAAGGCTGGCTTGGCACTGCCATCCTCATGCCTGGAGAAGCTGCTAGTAGAACTAGCAGAGGGGCGAGCCAGGCCACACCAAGCCCCGCCCCCCACCCTTACCCTCTGGCTTTGGAGCTCCCAGCAGCTTCTCCTGGCTTGAGGACGGCAGTGCCAAGTCAGCCTTATGCTAGCTATGCCACCACTGGCTTGGCATTGCCATCCTCAAGCCTGGAGAAGCTGCTGGGAGTGCCGAAGCTGGGCGAGGGGACGGAGCTTGGTATGGCCTGGCTCTGTCCCCCTCTCAGAAGCGCCCCATCCGGCTGGGATCAACCTGCTTCGGTCCCGGGATCGACTGGTCGATCGCGATCGACTTCCTGGGCAGCCCTGATGTATGCTGTAATCTGCTCTGAGACCTCTCGAGGAGATAGAGTGGAATTCAAATAAAATATATTATTATTATTAATGTGAAAGGAATTGTAGGGCCCTGGAGGCCCCACTTTTGTTGGAGGACGTTTTCCTTACGTTCGTTTTTCCTGCTCAGAGTGATTTTGCCTCGGCCTGGAGCACAAACCACCACCTGGCCAGCATCTTTGATTTCACTTTGGACGAAATTCAGAGCCTGAAAAGGTAAGAGCGATCATAAGTAAGAGCATGTGCAAAGTTCAGTCCTTGTGCTCTCTCAGTGATGAGTAGCTTGCATCCTCCTCCTCTCTCCCTGCTTAGCTCTGTTTTCCTTTCAAAGTTATGCCTTTGAGACCTGGGTTTCGAAGACTTCTCACCGAGTTTTTCTCATTTAGGCGCTAAAAGAGGCGGTGGTCAGTCCATTGCTGAAGAAGCCCGGATTAGACCTCGGCTCCCTCCAATTACCGCCCCAGTGTCGAACCTTCCGTACCTGGGCAAGGTGATTGAGAGGGCAGCAATGGACCAGCTGCAGACCTTCTTGGATGACGCAACCTGGCTAGACCCCTTCCAGTCCGGCTTCCGTTCAGGCCATGGGACGGAGACTGTCCTGGTCTCCATCACAGACCTACTCCGCTGCCACTTGGACCGAGGTGGATCGGCGCTGCTCGTGTTATTGGACCTCACGGCAGCGTTTGATACCGTCGATTACCAACTTTTGATACACCGCCTGGCGGTGGCGGGGGTGAGGGACAGCCCTCAACTGGCTGTCTCTCATCAGTACGCTGATGACACCCAGCTCATTCTGAGGTTGGACCCCGGGGCAGTCTCTGTACCCGATAATTTCCACCTTTGCCTTGAAGCCGTTACTGGATGGCTGCGAGCCAGTAAGTTGAAGGTGAACCCGGCGAAGACGGAGATCTTGTGGCTGGGCCGCCCGGGGGGGGGGGGGGGTAGCGACCCAGCTGCCAACGTTCGATGGTGTGGCCCTCTGCCCTCAGCCATCGGTAAAAAGTCTAGGGGTCCGGCTGGACGCCCACCTGTCCATGGAGGAGCAGATTGGCTGCACCTGCAGGACAGCATTCTACCACCTATGGTTGGCTAAGCGCCTGGCTCCCTACCTCTCCCAACGCGACCTTGCTACGGTGATCCAAGCCACGGTCATCTCGAGGCTCGATTACTGTAATGCGCTCTACATTGGCCTTCCCTTGTCGATGATCCGGAAGCTTAAGCTAGTGCAGCCGCCGCAGCCCGCCTCCTCCTGGGTGCTGCAAGATCTGACCGCGACTCCACTCTTGCGCGAGCTGCACTGGCTCCCGATTGAATTCGGGTCCTCTTCAAGGTGTTAGTTCTCACCTTTAAGGCCATCTATGGTTTGGGGCCAGTGTACCTGAGGGAGCGACTTACCCTTATGTGCCCGCATGAGATCACTGCGCTCTGAGGAGCTTAACCTCCTTGAGGTGCCTGCCCTTGGAACCTGCAGACTGGCCACTACACGGGAGGGCATTCTCTGTAGCTGCCCCAAGTCTCTGGAACGGCCTCCCGGAGGAGATCCGCGCCATCCGTGCTCTTCCGCCCTTCCGCAAGGCCTTGAAGACTTGGCTCTTTAGGAAGGCGTTCGGCCCTTAACTCAACCACACTGTGTGCCATGCCGCCCTATGGCCCCCAGATTCTTATCTTGTCCCCAGCCTTCGCCGAGGGCTAGTGTTTTTAATATGTTTTAACTGCTTTGATGTTTAATGTGTTTTAACTGTTTAATCTGTTTTATTACTCACGGTGTTTATGCTTCTTCTGTAAACCGCTCTGAGCTCCGGAGTGAGCGGTATACTAAATCGAAGTTAATAAATAAATAAATTTATTTATTTATTTATTTATTTATTTATTTATTCGAACTTGTGAGTCGCCACTCCCGGATGGCTCGGGGCGACTTACAGTGAGTTGAATATTCCACAGAGTAAAAACAGAGTAAAAACACCATAAAACAAAACAGAACAACAGACAGTAAAACGCCGTAAGCGCATCAACGTGATATACCCAGAAGGCAGGGGCCTGCCAGCCTTATTGTTCAAACCCAAAGGCCTGCCGGAACAGCAGGGTTTTGCACGCCTTCCGGAAGGCGACTAGATCCGTAAGAACCCGGACTCCGGAACGGAGGGCATTCCACAAAGTCGGAGCGATTATTGAAAAGGCCCTCCGCCTTGTCGCCGTCAGCAGGGGCGGTCTAAGGTAATTTTAAATGGTAGGCGAACATTATTTTGGTGCCCAAAAAAACATTATTTTGTCGCCCCCCATGTAAAACAAATATACAATTATAATATCACAATACCATTAGTAGTACTATATTGTATCAATGTATATACAATATATTATACCAGTCTTTCTCAACCAGTGTGCCGTGGCACACTAGTGTGCCGGGACGGACCTCCTGCTGTGCCGCGAGAAAAGCTCTCTGCCCCCCTTCCTCCCCCCCTCCTGCCGAACTCCTGCTGCTTGGGGGAGGAGGAAGGGCCAGGCAATGGCGAACAAAAAGAAGAAGGACCGGGGCACCGACTCCTTCGGCCGTTTCCCCAGCCAGCCTCCAATCCGCCATGACTCCCACCATGACTCTCGCCCCTCGCTCGCTGAAGCCGCATGGAGGAGGAGCCCCGCCCACTGAAGCCTGTCCACCACTCATGCTCCTCCTCTGTGGGAGAGCTGAAGCTAGGGGAGGGGCAGGGCACAACACGGCCTGGCTTTGCCCCTTCTCCCAACTTCGGCACTCCCAGCAGCTGCTCCAGCCTTGAGGGGACAGTGCCAAGCCAGCATTGTGCTGGCTCTGGCACCACTGGCTTGGCACTACCCTCTCAAGGCTGGAGCAGCTGCTGGGAGAGGTGAAGCCGGGGGGAGGGGGTGGGGCATGGCGCAGCCTGGCTCTGCCCCCTCCCCCAGCTTTGACATGCCCAGCAGCTGCTCCCAGCAGGCCACCGTCCCCCAGCCGTTCTTTACTGTGTTAGAGTGTCATTTTGTGCCATTTTGGTTGGTGGTGCGCCCCCGGATTTTTTTAATGTTAAAAGTGTGCCGCCTCTCAAAAAAGGTTGGGAAACACTGCTATATTGTATCAATGTATATACAATATATTATACCATACTCATACTATATTATATCATAATTATATTATACTACATTACAATATAATTATATTATAATATATTGACATTATAATACAATGTAACATTCTATTATATTATTATTATAAAATAATAAAATTATTTATTTAAATAAAATTATCCTCCACTAGATATTTTCATGACTCCTATAAAACTCAAATAACCCAAAATAAAGTAAAATAAAATATTATATATTACTATTCTGTACAATACCACTATACTGCACTATTGTTTGTAATATTACATGTAATATAAAATATATCATTATTCTATTGTTATATTGTATTTGTATTCTATTGTATGACAATATTAAGCAGAACTGTATAATAATCAACAATAAATGCAATGTAAATGCATCAAAATCAGAATATATGACCTATCACCCAACTCATAATCCATAGGAGTCTCCCATAAGTCCAAAATTAGGATCCCAATGTAAATGTAAATAGAAAACAGCCAAAATGTTCAAATGAGGTCGAATACACCGGGGTCAAAAAGCAGGCAGCTGCAGCACTGTCTGAGGAACATCGGCAGGGCCAGGATGGCGCCCCATGTGGCCAGGATGGCGCCCCCTTCCCAGATGGCGCCCTAGGCGGCCGCCTACTTGGCCTATCTTGTAGGACCGCCCCTGGCCGTCAGGTGGTACAATTTGACACCGGGCACCTCTAATAGCTGACCCACCTTAGAGCATAGTGACCTAGCGGGGCAGTATGGGATAAGGCGGTCCCTAAGGTACGCTGGCCCCAGACCGTTCAAGGCCTTAAAGGTCAAGACCAACACTTTGAAGGTAATCCGGTGTTCCACTGGTAACCAGTGCAGCTCCTGCAGGACAGGTGTTATATGGGCAGACGTCGGAACGCCAGCCAGGAGTCTAGCTGCCGCATTCTGGACCAGCTTCAATTTCCGGATCACCGACAGAGGAAGGCCGACGTAGAGAGCATTACAGTAGTCTAGCCTCGAGATGACCGTGGCTTGGACCACTGTGGCTAGGTCGTGACGGGAGAGGTAGGGAGCCAGCTTCCTCGCCTGACGAAGATGGAAGAAGGCAACTCGACTGACGGCGGAGACTTGAGTCTCCATCGTCAGTCGAGAGTCCAGAGTGATGCCAAGACTTTTAACTGCCGACGACGGACATAGTGTCACGCCGTCCAGGGGAGGAAGCTGGATCTCCACCCCACCCGGACGACCCAGCCACAGGATCTCCGTCTTAGCTGGATTCACCTTCAACCTACTGGCTCGCAGCCATCCAGTAACGGCTTCGAGGCACAGATGGAAATTATCGGGTACGGTTCCGGGCCTGCCCTCCATCCCCAGAACGAGCTGGGTGTCATCAGCGTACTGGTGGCACACCAGCCCAAAAGCTACGGACCAGCCGAGCAAGTGGTCGGACATAGATGTTAAATAATAGGGGGCAGGATTGCCCCTGGGGCACCCACAAAGAAGTGGGGAACCCCGGATACATCCCGCCCCTCCTCACTCGCTGCGAGCGGTTCCGGAGGAAGGAGGACAGCCAGTTTAAGGCCGTCCCCCCTCACCCCGGCCCCGGCAAGGCGGTGGGTCAAAAGATCGTTGCCGAATTAATCTATTCTTCACTCCCTCTGAATGGAGGCCTAATCTGATATCATGGGAAAACTCTCCCATCTGCATCTGATTCCCAAGAAAAACTGACTTTTCATCGGTTGCTAAAAAATGGACATTGGAATCCCAAATATCCTCCGTCTCCTCTGCAGCCGCTGGCATTTCATTCCGCAACGAAGCGTTATTCGCACGCCAACTTTTACACCGTGGCAGGGTAGGCTATCCTGACCGCTACCACCAGTTTGCGAAGATGTTCCACCTCTGACACCAAATTTGCGATGACTTCTCTTTTAGGTTTACTTCAGTACACCAATTTGCGACGACACAGCTTTTAGCTGGCGTCACTATGCGAATATTTGTTTCTTCAAACTGCTGCCACCATTTTGTGAGAGAGAGACCAACCGGAACAATTTTGTGAGGAATGTCAGCTATTTGTGAGGGTTCGCGTTGTGAGACAGGATAAAACTTTTAAACTGAGGCTTGACTTTTGAAAGCAATGGCGCTGAGCTAACAACGAACAGTTATTTTGGCACAAAAGCTTGGTTTGATACTTTATATCAGGGCTGTCCAACTTCTACCGGCCCAGGGGCCTGAATTCCGGTCACTGATGACCTGGGGGGCCGAAGGGTCTGCGCCCACCCCTGGCACCGCCCCACCCCGGCTCCTCCCCCGCCCCGCCCCCTCCCCCGGCTCCAATTTACTTACAATTCATAAGAGGCATCCATACAATCAAATATAATTTTACTAAGGGGAAATGCAGGGAGGGAATACATAAGAGGCATCCATACAATCAAATATAATCTTTTACTAAGGGGAAATGCAGGGAGGGAATACATAAGGGGCATCCATACACAATTACATAATAATAACATAAAGGTTAGCCTACCTTCCCAAACGCGCAGGATCCAGGAGTAGCCGGACCACGAGCAGAGGCGACGACCGACCGAGGCAGCAGCCGAGAAGGCCCAAATCGCGTCTGCGTGGGCCGCAGGGATTAAGTAGCCGAGATTTCGGCAAAAGGAGTATCGCGAGGCTGGACTACTGTAATGCCCTCTACGTTGGCCTTCCCTTGTCGACAATCCGGAAACTCAAGCTAGTGCAGAATGCCGCTGCTCGCTTGCTGGCGGGAACGCCAATGAGGGAGCACATTACACCCATCCTCCGGCAGCTGCACTGGCTTCCCATCGAGTACCGAATTGCCTTCAAGGTGTTGGTCTTGACCTTTAAGGCCCTACACGGCCTAGGGTGCTGCGTACCTGAGGGACCGCCTTACCCCGTACTCTCCCCCGAGATCACTGCGCTCAGATGAACAAAATCTGTTGCTAATACCATCAATCCGCTCCTGCCATCTGTCTACGACTAGACAGAGAACCTTCTCCGTAGCTGCACCGGTGCTCTGGAACTCCCTCCCGGACAGTACACGAGCCATTTCGGAGCTGGCACCCTTCCGAAGGGCATGTAAGACCGCCCTCTTTGAATTAGCCTTTAACTAGACATATTGAACTTAAGAATCTGTGTCATATGTCATCTTACGCCTCGCGGTTGTGATGTAGCGTGTTTTAATTGTGTTTTTATGCTTTATGTTTTTATTGTAGGGCTACATGTCGACATGCTGTGACACGTTGCCCGCTTACACTTATTGTCACCCGCCCCGAGCCTGCTGGGAGGAGCGGAATATAAAATTGAATAATAAATAAAATAAATAAATAAAATAAATACAGAAGCCACATGGGATTTTGCTCTCAACGCAGGCGTGATCTCGTGTTGAGAGCGAAATCCCGTGTGGCTTCCGTAGTCTCGCGATACTTTCTCCGGAACCCGGAAGTGGGTAATTTTTAAAAATATTATTATTTAATTTTTATTTTTATTTAAAAAGCTTAGGGGGCCGCAGGGAATGGGCTGGGGGCCCGTATACGCCCCCCCCCCGGGCCGCCAGTTGGGCAGCCCTGCTATATATAACACTTCCAAAGAGGCACGACTTGAAAAGGTTACAAATGTTCTAGTTGTAACTAATACACAGTTGCAATGTTTGACTATTGCTATTACTCAGCTAGATCAACGTCTAACTCTCTCAATATATAGGCACTCGGGCCTTTTTACAGACACTTTGTCTATATTTAGCCCTCAGGCTTTACATAAAACCAGCTGGCTCGCAAGCTCAGCTCACTAGAACTGTCTCCTCACAGCTCTAAACACCGACTGCCCAGAACCTGCTCTCTCCTTGAGCTGGTCTGACAGTCAACTGTCAAAATTCAAACTTCCCCAGAATTCTATTCCTGGCTCTGGCAGAAGGCTGTTGACTCCTCCCACTTCTGCGTCACACTACGTTGCTATGGCAACTCTGCTCTCCCTGCAGAGACTTGCCCTTAATATCAGTCCTTTCTGGCTCACATTACCCCAACATTTTAACACACATATATAATTACATTTAACCGGTAACAGAATTATCAGTTCACCACACTTTCTGATCTGTGGCCTGCAATTCACCCTGATCACACACAGACTCTTCAATGGGAAACCCATCGTCCCCCTTATCCTCGGAGGAATCTCAAGGCGCTTTCCTTTTCTTCGCCGGTCATCCTCCTGAAACCCAGGCCTGGATCAACACCTTTTGGCGCCCTAGGCCACAGTTTGGAATTGCGCCCCACCCCCTGCCTCGCACCACCGCGTTAGAGAGGCCTATCCCCTTTCTCCCCCACTCCCCCTCAGCCCTTCCTTCTCTTCTCCCCCGACTTCCACTCACCGCTGAAGCTCCTCCCCATGCCAGGAACGCGCGCCTGGCGATCTCAAAGAACTGCAGGTCCCAGCATGCCCCGTGGCTGAGAGGATGGCGCCGCCGCCGCATCCTGGCAGCCCCCGCGGCCTCAAAGGCAGCTTTGCGGCCTCGCGCTGGGTGCGCGGAGGGCAGCGGCTGCAGTGAGTCGGGGCCTTCCTCCGCCTCAGGAGCCAATCGTGACCAGCATGGGCTGAAGGAAGAGGCCTCCTCCGAGCCCATGCTGGCCACGATTGGCTCCTAAGGCCCGACTTCTTCGGCGTCGAGTATTTATGTCACAGCGGATAGGCAACAGAAATATAGAAGTTTAATTCCCCATCGGCCCAAAAACTCCAGTCTCTGTTCGTGTGAAGAATGAAACTCTCATTCAATTCAAAAGGTGAATATATAACTTTGTATTGAATTGTATTTAACAATAACTGGCAAAACATCGAAAAACAACAGCCATCACAGCTACCTTTCTAAACATCCTTTCCTCACAGATATTGAATCCCAACTGACAAATCCCAACTGTCACTTTGTAACTGACATTCCTCAAGGTTCCATTTAGCAGTCTTGAGACAGCGCCATCTGGTGTCAAACATGTCACACTGCAGGTCATCTCAAACTGCGAAAATATATCTTGTGCTGACTCATGAATTGCTATTTAAAATGCAATAATCTGACACGACTCTCTGCAGCCACTGCCCTCCGCGCACCCAGTCGCCTTCGAGGCCACGGGGGCTGCCGGGATGCGGCGGCGGCGCCAGCCTCTCAGCCGCAGGGCATGCTCCTCCCCTCCCTCCTCATGCTGCTGCTGTTGCTGCCTCATGGGGAGCCCTGGTCACGTGGTGCGCCCTCTGCCGGGTCACGTGGGGGCTAGCTCCCGGCTGTATTGTCTGCAGGGTGGTGAGGAGGGAGCCCCCCTCCCTCCCTCTCTCCCTCCTGCTTCCTTCCTTTTGGGTACCAGGCGGCAGGAGCCAATTGCGGCACGATTTTTAGAATTATTTTATAACATTTTTATTTTATTTATTTTTGGGCGTGATTTGGCCCCCTCGGCTCATGCCCCTAGGCCAGTGTTTCCCAACCAGTGTGTCGGGGCACGCTAGTGTGCCGTGAGCGATCATCAGGTGTGCCGTGGGAATCTGGAACCTTCAGGAAGGGGGGGGAGTCTAGTGTGTTGAAGTATAAAAACCCTAAGAAACGTACCTCGATAAAGGCACAAAATTACAACCACCCCCCTCCCCACCCGTTGTCTACTTGGTCTCTTTCTCTCCATGCATTGGGAAAGCCCACCTCCCTTTCCCCAAGTAGAGACCTCCTCTTGCCTCCCTCCCCCCGGGCCTAATGCCGGATGGTTCAGTCCAGCACCGGCCTCGCCCTCCCTCCTCTTCCTCCTCGGTGCGCGCGAAACCGCTCTCGGCCTCCGGCTCCCTGCCTGCCGCCACTGCCGCCTTTCTGCCTGCTTCACCAGCCCCGAGATGCCCACCCGGGCCGCCTGACTGACCCCCGAGGAGCTGCGTAGGTGGTGAGTGAGGCTCCCTGCTCCCCACGACCCCAATTCAAGCCTGGCGGGGAGGGAGGGGGCAACCTAAGTGAGCGGGAGACTGCTGGTCTTTCGATGCCCCCCCCCCTCCAGAAACTGTAATTCCCAAATGTCAAGGTCTATTTTCCCCAAACTCCATCTGTGTTCACATTTGGGCATATGGAGTATTCATGCCAAGTTTGGTCCTGATCCAACATTGTTTGAGTCCACAGTGCTCTCTGGATATAGGCGAACTACAACTCCAAAACCCAAGGTCAATGCCCACCAAACTCTTATAGTATTTTCTCTTGTTTATGAGAGTTCAATATGCCAAGTTTGGTTCAATTCCATTGTTGCAAGAGTTCAGGATGCTCTTTGATTGTAGGTGAACTATTAATCCCAGAAACTAACTCCCAATTGTAAAGGTCTATTTTCCCCAAACTCCATCTGTGTTCACATTTGGGCATATGGAGTATTCATGCCAAGTTTGGTCCTGATCCAACATTGTTTGAGTCCACAGTGCTCTCTGGATATAGGCGAACTACAACTCCAAAACCCAAGGTCAATGCCCACCAAACTCTTATAGCATTTTCTCTTGGTTATGAGAGTTCTGTGTGGGAAGTTTGTGTCTTTCTGCCAGGATATCTATGTTGTGTTCCTCGAAACAGGCCCAGGTTTCACACTGAGTGTATAAATACATTTAAAAACATATTAACTATACGTATGACTGTGTTAGAGTGTCATTTGGTGTCATTTTGGTTGGTGGTGTGCCCCAGGGTTTTGTCAATGTAAAAAGTGTGCTCAAAAAAGGTCGGGAAACACTGCCCTAGGCCATGGCCTCGTTGGCCCTATGGGTAATCCTGCTGAAACCTTTTACTGACTTTCATCGAACTCTCGCCTTGTTGTTGTTTGGACTAGCAAGCGTTTCAGCTTTCTTTTTCAAGTCCTGCCATCCTCCCTCCCTCCTTCCCTCCCCGTCTCAATCTTTCCTTTCCTAACTTTCTTAAAACTTCCTTCTTTGTATAAGCCTGTCTCTCTTCATTGGCTTTGAGCTGTTACAGAAGAGCTGTTGATTCTGTGTCTCTGGCCCCTTTCCAGCGCAAGTTCGAGCCACACTTTCCTTTCCGATGTGGATTCCACCGATGCGGTCAGCACTTCGGGATCGGCAACAACCAGCCTGTCCTATCAGTCAAGGTAGAGAGTGTCTCCGTTGCGTTTGCATTATGAGCAACACATTATTTACCCTGGGGTTTCTAGAAGATTCTCCTTTCCTTTGGCCTCCTCTCTGGGTTTTAATCTGAGTTCTACATTATTTATTATTTGGGCTTGTAGGCGGCCACTCCCCGAGGGCTCGGAGCGGCTTACAATCAGGTAATACCTTGACTTTCAAAAGGCTTTTGACCAAGTCCCTCACCAAAGGCTCCTAAACAAGCTCTTCAGCCATGGACTCAGGGGACAGGTCTTGTCCTGGATGGGAACCTGGCTAAACTGTAGGAAACAAAGGGTGGTAATAAACGGACATTTCTCTGGGTGGAAAGAGGTGAGAAGTGGCGTACCCCAAGGTTCAGTTTTGGGTCCGTTACTTTTTAATTTATTCATTAATGATCTGGATGTAGGAGTGAATTCTGAGGTAGCAAAGTTTGCAGACGACACTAAACTGTTCAGGGTAGTTAAAAATGAAACTGATTGTAAAGAGCTCCAGAAAGATCTCTCGAAATTGAGTGAATGGGCAACAAAGTGGCAAATGCATTTTAACCTAAACAAGTGTAAAGTCATGCACATCGGGGCAAAGAACCCCAACCACACCTACCAATTGATGGGGTCAAAGCTTTCCGAGACAAACCAGGAAAGGGATCTCGGGGTTTTGGTGGACAGCTCAATGAAGATGTCAACCCAGTGCGCTGCAGCAGTAAAAAAGCAAATTCTATGCTTGGCATGATCAGGAAGGGAATCGAAAATAGGTCGGCAAATGTTGTATTGCTTCTCTACAAATCTATGGTGAGGCCACATCTGGAGTACTGTGTACAATTCTGGCCTCCGCACCTCAAGAAGGATATAACGGAACTGGAAAAGGTACAGAAAAGGGCAACAAGAATGATCCAAGGGATGGAGCGGCTCCCTTTACGAAACCAGGTTGCAACGCCTTGGTCTTTTCAGCCTTGAAAGACGGCGTCTAAGAGGTGACTTGGTCGAAGTGTATAAAATCATGCATGGGATAGAAAGGGTGAATAGAGAAAAATTATTTTCTCTGTCACACAACACTAGGACTAGAGGGCACTCCCTGAAGCTCCAAGGCAGGAAAGTTAGGACTAATAAAGGGAAATATTTCTTCACCCAGAGGGTCATTGGGTTATGGAACTCACTTCCAGAGGAGGTTGTGACAGCGGTCAGCCTGGACAGCTTCAAGGCAGGATTAGACAGATTCATGGATACCAAGTGTATCGGTAGTTACTGAAATGGACATCCAAGTGCCACCTCGGAGTTGGTTGAGGTAGGCAGGATTTCCCCGGGTACTGGTTGTAGGGGGTCGGGAGCAGGTGAGGGTCTTGCCCTCCTTTCTGCTCGAGATCCCTGTGTACAACTGGGCCACTGTGTGACACAGAATGCTGGACTAGATGGGCTGAGGCCCGATTCAGCATGGCTCTTCTTATGTTCTTATGTTCTTATGTAATACACACAGAGGTAAAAGCATACATATTAAACTAGCTTAAAAAGATTTCCGGCCTAGCAATCAAAGCCTAGCCGGAAAAGGTGAGTCTTGCAGGCCTTGCGGAAGGAGAGAAGGTCCTGCGTGGCCCGTACATCGCAAATTGACGGCACCACTACAGAAAAGGCTCTGCGCCGGGTCGACGTAAGACGGATTGCTTTGAAGGCCGGTACTTCAAGGAGGTTCATTTGTTCAGAACGAAGTGACCTCTGGGGTTGGTAGGGGAGGAGACGGTCCCTCAGATACAGCGGCCCCAGACCATGCAAGGCCTTGAAAGTTAACACCATCACCTTGAAGGTGATCCGGTGCTCGACCGGAAGCCAATGGAGCTGCTGGAGGATGGGTGTCATGTGACGTCTCACTGGAGCCCCAGTGAGAAGTGGTGCAGCGGCATTCTGGACGAGCTTAAGTTTCCGGATCACAGACAAGGGCAGGCCGATGTAAAGGGCGTTACAGTAGTCCAGTCTCGAGATGAATGTGGCTTGAAGCACCGTGGCCAGGTCGTCTCCGGATAGGTGGGGGGCCAGACGCCTAACTTGCCGCAGGTGGAAAAAGGCGGTTTTGCTGACGCTGGAGACCTGGGCCTCCATCGACAGCAACGGGTCAAAGACGACCCCAAGGCTCTTAACTGAGGATGTCGGGCATAATGCCTCGCTATCCAAGCCAGGCAGTCGGACCTCCCCACCCACCGGGCGGCCCAGCCACAGTATCTCCGTCTTTGCTGGATTCACCCTCAATCTCCTGGCACGCAGCCAACCAGTGACGGCTTCAAGGCACTGTTGGAAACAAGAGGGTACGGAGTCCGGCCGGCCTTCCGTCTTCAGAACGAGCTGGGTGTCGTCAGCGTACTGATAACATTCCAGCCCAAAGCTTCGGAGCAGACCAGCAAGTGGCCGCATATAGATGTTAAATAATAAAGGGGAGAGAATGGCACCTGGAAGGACCCCACAGGTAAGTGGAGCCCTCTCGGAGACCATACTGCCCCTTTCCACTCGCTGTCCCCGATTGTGGAGAAAGGACAGGAGCCACGAACTCTCCATGATTCTGGACCTATCCCCCTTTAGGTTCAGCACCTTGGAGAGTTGCTTTCAGAATAAACCCAGAATAGATTCAGAGAAGCCAAGATGGCCGTTTCGCGTAACCGCTTCTTCAGGGCGCTGATCACTTCTGACCACTCCTCCCCAGTATTGTAGTAGACCAATTTAGACTCAAAGTCGAAACGAGAGATTTCTAGGCATGGAATTGTCAGATTATTGCATTTTGAATAGCAATTCATGAGTCAGCACAAGATATATTTTCGCAATTTGAGATGACCTGCAGTGTGACATGTTTGACACCAGATGGCGCTGTCTCAAGACTGCTAAATGGAACTTTGAGAAATGTCAGTTACAAAGTGACAGTTGGGATTTGTCAGTTGGGATTTAATATCTGTGAGGAAAGGATGTTTAGAAAGGTAGCTGTGATGGCTGTTGTTTTTCGATGTTTTGCCAGTTATTGTTAAATACAATTCAATACAAAGTTATATATTTACCTTGTGAATTGAATGAGAGTTTCATTATTCACTCGAACAGAGACTGGAGTTTTTGGGCCGATGGGGAATTAAACTTCTATATTTCTGTTGCCTATCCGCTGTGACATAAATACTCAACGCCGAAGAGGAATAGCATACAGTGAATACATGACATAGGTGGCAACGCATATAATACGATATACAGGTACATAATAACAGTAAAACATAATAAAAGCAGAGAGTACATACATACCGCGTTTCCATACAGATCGCTCTTGTGAGTTATGAAATTACCTGCGCTTCCTCGGGAGTCATTTACGCTATCCAATGCTCCTGTGGCTGCAATCGCCATTATACTGGGATGACCTCCAGGTGTCTTAGAACAAGGATTATGGAACACCTTTGTAGAATTAGATGTGGGTCCCTTGACTCTGGGTTTTACCAGCATTGTGCAGAAAAGAAAATTGATCCAAACATGCTAAAGGTGACAGGTTTAGAAAAGGTGCGTTTCCCCCCTCATTGTGACGAACAGAACATCTTGCTAAAAGCTGAAAGAAAATGGATTTTATTGGTATCTAGCGAGCCCCCCTTTGGGCTCAATGAGACCCTCTCAGTGCAAACCCTGTTACTGTGAATTCACCTGTGTTGAATTTGGCTATATAAGCTAGCTACTCCTGTAACCTGGTGCTGATCGCAGCCCGGGAGATAACTCACAAGAGCGATCTGTATTGAAACGCGGAAACGCGGTATGTATGTACTCTCTGCATGCTATTATGTTTTACTGTTATTATGTACCTGTATATCGCTAGAAGCAAAGTAAGTAAATAAATAAATAAATTTGATGGTGTGTAAACTACCGTGTTTCCCCGAAAGTAAGACAGCGTCTTACTTTCTTTCCCCCCCGAAAAGTCCCCCTACGTCTTACTTTCGGGGTACGTCTATATAACCTAAGACGTACCCTGTCGCCACGCCCCCGCCGCCGCCACTGGCCCCATCGGCCGCGGCACACCTCCGCGGCGCAGCTTTTCTTGATCAGAAGGAAGGGAGGGGGAAAGAGCAAGAGGCATAGTGAAGCGGCGCCGCGTCAGAGAGACGCTCTGACGCGGCGCCCCTTCACCACGCCCCTTGCTCTCTTCTCCCTCCCTTCCTTGGGCCGAAAGAGGGAGGGAGAGCAGGCGTGGTGAGCGGCGCCGTCAGAGCCGTCTCTGACGCGGCACCGCTTCACCACGCCCTTGCTCTCCCCTCCTTCCTTGGACTTGGCGTCAGAGGCGTGGCAGAAAGGTGCGCCGCGGAGGTGTGCCGCCGTTGGGCCGGTTGCGGCGGCGGCGGCGAGGTACGGCTTACATTCGGGGTACGGCTTACATTAGCCGACCCGCTGACACCCCCGATATGTCTTACAATCGGGGGTGTCTTACTTTCGGGGAAACACGGTATGAATCCCAGAAACTGTAACTCCCAAACGTCAAAGTGTGCCACAGCTCAAAAAAGGTTGGGGAACAATGCTCGAAGGAACCATCATGCGGTTGCCCCTTCCCACAATAGGAACGCCACCACTTTGGCTGAATGTGGTCATAACGCTATTGTCTTCTTCTAGCCGAAGGACCCTGGGCAGCCAGAAGCGCAAACCGGTGGCCAAGACCTCTGCAGCGGTTGAGGCCAAGGTGAAACAACGCCCACGGCGAGCGTTGCCTGCCTGCCTTTCCGAAGACGGCGAGGCGCCCGGAGCCCCGTCCCGCCCGGGCCACGCCATCGACTGCCACACTTTGGAGAGCCTGAGCGAGGACGACGCCTCTCTCTCGCACCTCAAGTCCTCCATCAGCAGCTACTTTGGGGCGGCCGGGCGGCTGGTGTGTGGCGAGAAGTACCAGGTCCTGGCGCGGAGGGTGACCCCGGAGGGCAAAGTGGAGTATTTGGTGGAATGGGAAGGCACCACCCCGTATTGAAGCCACGCCTTCAGGAAGGAAGTCGCAGAACGGACGGGAATGGGTTTCGGAAATGGAATGGCGGGCTAGTCGTGGAAAGAACACGTGTTCTGTGCCGTTGAGGGATCCATTGAGGATGCGGGTGCCGTTGAGGGATCCGCAAAAGAGGCTTTGTCGGCACGACAATTTGTGTTGCTAAAGCAGAGCCCCCGTTGCTTTATTGCTGCTTTTTGTTGTTGTTGTTGTTGTTGTTGTTACAGAAAGGAGATAGAAATGGCGGAAAAAAGTTTGAATTGAATCTCAATCGAACCTTTCTCGATCCGGATGATCTTGCTGAAGATAAATAAGTCCTTGCAGCCCAAACGGAGTCACTTTGCGGCCTGAATCGTGGCAAGAGTGCCAGCCGTCAGAGGCGCTCATTAATGATTTCCCCTGACCCACTTCCTGTGGACTGAGAGCAATGAGGCTTGGCCCAGTTCTGAGTCCTTCTCTCCATCGGTGCCACCTTGGGACGGACACTCCTCCCATCTTTTGAAGCAACTCTCTCTCTCTCTCTCTCTCTCTCTCTCTCTCTCTCTCTCTCTCTCGTGCACGCCTTTGGAGCGAGTTTGCACCCCAAGCCTCCCGACTCCCGAGGAGACCTTCAGAGCCCAGCGGAGCTTTCCAGCCGGTGGGAATGCCTGGGGACCTTGGAGGTGGCGGGATGCAGGCCCGGATTAAATGATTGTGGGGCCCTAGGCTACACTCTGGAGCACCGCCCCTGCCCCGGGGGGCGTGGCCGCATGCGGGGGAATGGGGTCACTTGCGGGGGGCCCTCCCTCCTCACTGAAGGAGGAGCGGCAGACGGGAGGGAGGAGGGGGCAGGGCTTCTCTCCGCCTCCTCCTCCCCTCGCCCGGCGCCCCGCCCCTCCGTCCTTCAGTGAAGGAAAGAGGGGCGGTGGATGATGTGAGGGAGTAGGGGTGGCGAGGCGTTCTCTCTCTCCTGCCCGCGCCGGCCCCGCCCCTCTGTTCTTCAGTGAAGGAAAGTGGGGCGGTGCGACGGGAGGGAGGAGGGGTGGCGAGGCCTCTCCGCCTCCTCCCCGCCCCGGCCCCGCCCTCCCTTCAGTGAAGGAAGAGGGGTGCGGTGATGTGAGGGAGTAGGCGGTGGCGAGGCCTTCTCTCCGCCTCCTCCCTCGCGCCGCGTCGCCCCCGCCCCTCCGTCCTTCAGTGAAGGAAAGAGGGGCGGTGCCGACGACAGGAGGGAGGAGGGGGCAATGAGGCCTTGTCTCCGCCTCCTCCTCCCCCCTCGCACCACGTCGGCCCCGCCCCTCCATCCGTCAGTGAAGGAAAGTGGGGCGGTGCCGGCGAAAGGGAGGAGAGGGCGGCGAGGCTTCTCTCCGTCTCCTCCTCCCCCCTCGCGCCGCGTCGGCCCTGCCCCTCCATCCTTCAGTGAAGGAAAGAGGGGCAGTGTCGATGATGTGAGGGAGTAGGGGGTGGCGAGGCCTTCTCTCCGCCTCCTCCTCCCTCGCACCACGTCGGCCCCGCCCCTCCACCCGTCAGTGAAGGAAAGTGACGACGGGAGGGAGGAGGGGGCGGCGAGGGCTTCTCTCCGCCTCCTCCTCCCTCACGCAGCGTCGGCGCCGCCCCTCCATCCTTCAGTGAAGGAAAGAGGGGTGGCACGACAACGGGAGGGGGAGGGGAAAGCCGCGTCAGAGGCCCTAGGGCCTATGGGGCTCCGCGTACAGGCGCAAGAGTGCCAGAAGATCGAACCTTTTTTTTAATTTTTAATTTTGTTTTAATTTTGGGGTTTCCGGACCTGTTGCCACCCCCAAGGCTGCCGCTCTAGGCCATGGCCTAAGGTGACCTTATGGGTAATCCGGGCCTGGCAGGATGGTGCCTACTCGCCTTTCTCTTCTGCTCCGGAGGCACCATGACGAAAGCCAGCCAAGTGTGGGTCTGAGTGGTGGTGGGGTGTGTGTGTGTGGGGGGGAGTAGAGGTTGGCTTAAAGGGGGCGTAATTCCAAAGTGTGGCCTAGGGTGCATAAAGGTGTTAATCCGGGCATGCTCAACTTGCTGGATTTGTGTCCCAGGGTTACCCTGGAATTGGAACGGTTTGCACCAAAGTCCGGCCAGTTTGAACCGACAATTCCAGTTCTTGACTCCATCGTACGATGGAGAATCCTCACCATCAACCTCTTTCATCTCGCCAAACGTCTCCTCTGGCGTGCGGCCTTGCACAGAAAGGAACTTCGACTGCTCTGGATTCCACCGGGTCCGTTCTCAAACCTCACACCGCTTCGGCACCTGCCACATCAAGACCGTGGCCCATAACCTATAGAGATGTATATCATGACACATGTGCGGTTTCGGGTCAAGTGAGTCAATGGAAGTCGTTAATGAAGGCCCCTCGTCTTTCGTTCCATGACGTAGAAAAGGCCACGAGCACGTCTTGCTTGCTCGCGTTGCAAAATGGCCGGAGCGAGCCTTTGCACTTCTACCGTGTTTCCCCGAAAGTATGACACCCCCGATTGTAAGACGTATCGGGGGTGTCAGGGGGGTCAGCTAATGTAAGCCGTACCCCGAATGTAAGCCGTACCTCATCGCCACGTCCGCCGCCGCCGCAACTGGCCCATCGGCCGCGGCACACCTCCGCGGCACACCTCCTTTCTGCCAGGCCTCCAAGGGAGGGGGAAGAGAGCCAGAAGCATGGCAAAGCGTGCGCTGCGTCAGAGTGACGCGTCGTCGCTTTGCCCCGCCCCTGGCTCTCTTCCCCCTCTCTTCCTTTGTCCAAGAAAGGGAGGGAGAAGAGAGCCAGGGCGGGTCGAGGGAGCGCCGCGTCAGAGTGACGCGAGCTGTCTCGTCCCGCCCCTGGCTCCTTCCCCCTCTTTTGCTTGGACGAAAGGGAGGAAGGAGCCAGGGGTGGGACGAGCGGCGCGTCACTACCTGACGCGGCGCTTCCTCGCCACGCCTCTGGCTCTCTTTCCCCTCCCTTGCTTGGAGGCCTGGCGGAAAGGTGTGCGCGGAGGTGTGCCGCGGCCGATGGGGCCGGTTGCGGCGGCGTGACGGCGGCGTGCGCGGCGACGGGTACGTCTTGGGTTATATAAGACGTGCCCGAAAAGCCGTAGGGGGACTTTTCGGGGGGGAAAGAAAGTAAGACGCTGTCTTACTTTCGGGGAAACACGGTACCTAGAATCCTCGAGTGAGCCTAGGAGTTGGAAGAAGGCGGACGCAAAGGTCTTCTGTGGGGACGGGTTTGGCCTTTTTGCGCCATATTTTGATTGTGTCTCCTTTGTGCACTTACGCTGCCTCTTTTCGCCATCCTCTCCTTGCCCAAAGTCGAGGATAATCGTGGAGGTTCGGAGCGAACAGGGTACAGGGTTGGTCTGTGCTGAGACATTTCAGAGGCCAATGTACTGCGAATGTATTTAGTTGGTATCTACAAGGTGTTTCCCAACCATTGTGATGCGGCACAGTAGTGTGCCGTGACGGACTTCCTGCTGTGCCGCGAGAAAAGCTCTCTGCCCCCCTTCTCCTGCCGAACTCCTGCTTGGGGGGGGGGAGGAAGAAGGGGCCGGGGCGCCGCCTCTTTCGGCCGTTTCCCCAGCCAGCCTCCAATCCGCCATGACTCTCGCCCCTCTCTCGCTGAAGCCACGCGGAGGAGGAGCCCCGCCCACTGAAGCCCGTCCACTGCTCATGCTCCTCCTCCTCCGCGCGGCTTCAGCGAGCGAGGGGCGGGAGTCATGGCGGAGAGCAGTGCCAGGGATGGGGGCCATGACTCCCGCCCCTTGCTCGCATTGTCCCCTCAAGGCTGGAGAAGCTGTGGGAGAGCTGAAGTTGTGGGGGGAGGGGGCGGGGCATGGCTTAGCCTGGCTCCGCCCCCTCCCCTCGGCTTCCGCAGCCTTGAGGGGTTGGGGGATGGTGGCCTGCTGGGATTGGCATTGCCCCCTCAAGGCTGGAGAAGCCGCGTGGAGGAGGAAGCCGGGGGACATGGCACCGTGCCCCGCCGCCTCCCCCGGCTTCAGCTCTCCCACAGCTTCTCCAGCCTTGAGGGGCAGTGCCAAGCCAGCATTGTGCTGGCTCTGCCACCGCTGGCTTGTCATTGCCCCTCAAGGCTGGAGAAGCTGTGGGAGGCGGAAGCCGAGGGAGGGGGCGGGGTGAGGCATGGCACGGCCTGGCTCTGCCCCCTCCCCCAGCTTCAGCTCTCCCACAGCTTCTCCAGCCTTGAGGGGGCAATGCCAAGCCAGCATTGTGCTGGCTCTGCCACTGCTAGCTTGGCACTGCCCCCTCAAGGCTGGAGAAGCTGTGGGAGAGCGGAAGCGGAGGGAGGGGTGGGTCCTGGCGCGCCTTGCTCCACCCCCTCCCCTGCTTTCGCTCTCCACAGCTTCTCCAGCCTTGAGGGGACAGTGCCAAGCCAGCATTGTGCTGGCTCTGCCACCGCTGGCTTGGCACTGCCCCTCAAGGCTGCTGAGCTGTGGGAGAGCGGAAGTCGAAGGGGAGGGTGGGTCCTGGCGTGGCCTTGCTCCATCCCCTCCCCAGATTTCACTCTCCCACAGCTTCTCCAGCCTTGAGGGGACAGTGCCAAGCCAGCATTGTGCTGGCTCTGCCACTGCTAGCTTGGCACTGCCCCCTCAAGGCTGGAGAAGCTGTGGGAGAGCGGAAGCCGGAGGGGAGGGGGTGGGTCCTGGCGCGGCCTTGCTCCACCCCCTCCCCCTGCTTTCGCTCTCCCACAGCTTCTCCAGCCTTGAGGGACAGTGCCAAGCCAGCATTGTGCTGGCTCTGCCACCGCTGGCTTGGCACTGCCCCTCAAGGCTGGAGAAGCTGTGGGAGAGCGGAAGTCGAAGGGGAGGGTGGGTCCTGGCGTGGCCTTGCTCCATCCCCTCCCCTCAGCTTTCACTCTCCCACAGCTTCTCCAGCCTTGAGGACAGTGCCAAGCCAGCATTGTGCTGGCTTTGCCACCGCTGGCTTGGCACTGCCCCCCGCAAGGCTGGAGAAGCTCTGGGAGAGCTGAAGCTGGGGAGGGGGGGGCATGGCACAGCTTGGCTCGCCCCCTCCCGGCTTCAGCTCCCACAGCTTCTCCAGCCTTGAGGGGGCAATTACAAGCCATCATTGTGCTGGCTCTGCCACCGCTGGCTTGGCACTGCCCCTCAAGGCTGGAGAAGCTGTGGGAGTGCTGAAGCTGGGGGGAGGGGGCGGGGCACGGCACGCCCTGGCTCCTCCCCCTCCCCCAGCTTTGGCACTCCCAGCAGCTGCTCCCAGCAGGCCACCATCCCCCAGCCGTTCTTTACTGTGATAGAGTGTCATTTTGTGTCATTTTGGTTGGTGGTGTGCCCCCGGATTTTTTTTAATGTTAAAAGTGTGCCGCGGCTCAAAAAAGGTTGGGAAACACTGAAGTAAATATCTGATGTGCAGGATGTATTTTCATGGTTGCTTCTCTTTCACCCTGGAATTTGGCCATGGAGGGAGGGGCCACTCCACCCCTCTCTAAGCCCCGCCCTTCTCTCAGGCCCTCCTCCCTCACCTTCTCCCTTCCACCACCTCCTCCTCCTTCCCCACTGGAATGTGGCCATGGAGGGGCCACTCCACCCCTCTCTAAGCCCCGCCCTTCTCTCAGGCCCTCCTCCCTCACCTTCTCCCTTCCCTTCCACCACCTCCTCCTCCTTCCCCATTGGCTCCAAAGCAGACCTCATCTGTCGTTCTCGTCTCTTCCTTCTAAAATGGTGGCGGGAGTGGAGAGGGTGGGGTTGAGTGACATCACCACCCTCCCCCCCCTCCCGGAGAAAAAGAAGAGGCTTCTGGGAAGGGGCAGGAAAAGGTTAGTGCCCCCGTTCCCAAGACCATTGGAAATACGTGTTTTTCTGATGGAATAAGGCAACCCTTGTGAAAGGGTAATTCGACCCCCAAAGGGGTCGCGACCCACAGGTTGAGAACCGCTGCATTAGAGGTTTTTATGCTGACCATACCGTCTACATGAGCTCACATTGCCGTAGAATACAGTTCCATCCAGGCCCGGATTAACTGTTTGTGGCGTCCTAGGCCACACTCTGGAAGCGCCGCCCCCGGGGGCGGGGCCGCTTGCGGGCATGCCCGAGCGGCGTGGCGCCCTCTGCTATGTTCCTGGGTGCCGCAGCGGTCGCCCGAGAACTTCTCTGAGGAGGAGGAAGGGAGGGAAACCCCCGGGCAGCCGCTGCAGCACCCAGGAACGCCATGTCGGCAGGGCTGGGTGACGTTAGGCGCGGCGGCGGCAAGGAAAAAGAGATGGAGCGAAGCCGCGTCAGAGGCCCTAGGCGCGGGACTTCCCTTTGCCTCCTCGCTCGTGCCGGGTGCCCTTCCTTCACTCAAGGAAGGAGCGGCGCCCGGCGCAAGCAACGAAGAGGCAGAGGGAAGTCTGGGGCCTCTGACGTGGCTTCCCTCCGCGTCTTCGTCGCTCGCGCCGGGTGCCCCTCTTTCCTTGAGTGAAGGAAGGAAGGGCGCCCGGCGCGAGCGACGGACAAGCAGAGGGAAGTCCCGCCCCTAGGGCCTCTGACGTGGCTTCCCTCCGCCTCTTTGTCGCTTGTGCCGGGCAGTGAAGGAAGGAGGGGTGGGGCCGACGCGAGCGAGGAGGTGGAGGGAGGCCACGTGAGAGGCCCTAGGGCCTATGGCGCTCGGCGCGAAGGCGAAGAACCGCCCGAAGATCGAACTTTTCTTAAAAAAAATTTTTTTTTTAATTTTGGGGGGTCCGGATTTGCCGCCCCTCTTATGGCTGCCGCCCTAGGCCATGGCCTAGGGTGGCCTTATGGATAATCCGGGCCTGGTTCCATGCAGTTAAACTGCATTATCAAGCAGCGTTACGCAGCAGTATAGACGGGGCCTTGGATGCCCGAAGTGGTAAGGGCCGTGTGAGAAAAGGGCACGAGGTTTAGAAGAATGTGTTTGGGTGCCTTCGAAAAGCCAAGCTCTGTCATGAGTGCCTTACAACAACGGGAGCCGATTCTCGAGGGCGTTTGCAACACAATCCAAATTTGATGGTTTTTGCACACTCCTTTTTCTTTTCCACGATGGAGCACCTTCCCTTGATCCCACTGACAGAAATCCAGAATGGAGAGCGCTCTTAAGAGAGACTTTCTTCCCGGAATCAGTGTATTGTTTGCCTTGGTTTGGACCGACTTCTCTGGGTCCGTCTACGCTACGGCACGAATGCAGTTTGCTCCCGCTTGAACCGCCAAGGCTTAATGCTATGGAATCCTGCAGGGCTGTCGTTTCCCAGGGTTCTCAGTGTTCAACCCAAGAGGGTTTTTGGCCTCGCCAAACTACAACTCCCAGCATCCCATAGTATTGAGTAGGGCTGTGCAGTCATGGTTCTAAATGTTTCTAAAGTACTTACAAAACTAAAGTTCTGGTGGTGAACACTAGGTGGCGCTGGTGCTTTGCTTCTATAGTGTTGCTAAAGTTCTGGTGGTGAACACTAGGTGGCGCTGGTGCTTTGCTTCTATAGTGTTTCTAAAGTTCTGGTGGTGAACACTAGGTGGCGCTGGTGCTTTGCTTCTACAGTGTTGCTAAAGTTCTGGTGGTGAACACTAGGTGGCGCTGATGTTTTGCTTCTGCAATGTTCCTTATGTTCTGGTGGTGAACATTAGGTAGCGCTGGTGCTTTGCTTTTACACCGTTGCTAAAGTTCTGGTGGTGAACATTAGGTAGCACTGGTGCTTTGCTTCTACAGTGTTGCTACAGTTCTGGTGGTGAACATTAGGTGGCGCTTGTGCTTTGCTTCTACAGTGTTGCTACAGTTCTGGTGCTGAACACTAGGTGGCGCTGGTGCTTTGCTTCTACAGTGTTGCTAAAGTTCTGGTGCTGAACACTAGGTGGCGCTGGTGCTTTGCTTCTACAGTGTTGCTAAAGTTCTGGTGGTGAACATTAGGTAGCACTGGTGCTTTGCTTCTACAGTGTTGCTACAGTTCTGGTGGTGAACATTAGGTGGCGCTTGTGCTTTGCTTCTACAGTGTTGCTACAGTTCTGGTGGTGAACATTAGGTGGCGCTGGTGCTTTGCTTCTACAGTGTTGCTAAAGTTCTGGTGCTGAACACTAGGTGGCGCTGGTGCTTTGCTTCTACAGTATTGCTAAAGTTCTGGTGGTGAACACTAGGTGGCGCTGGTGCTTTGCTTCTACAGTGTTGCTAAAGTTCTGGTGGTGAACACTAGGTGGCACTGGTGCTTTGCTTCTACAGTGTTGCTAAAGTTCTGGTGGTGAACACTAGGTGGCGCTGGTGCTTTGCTTCTACAGTGTTGGTAAAGTTCTGGTGGTGAACATTAGGTAGCACTGGTGCTTTGCTTCTACAGTGTTGCTACAGTTCTGGTGGTGAACACTAGGTGGCGCTGGTGCTTTGCTTCTACAGTGTTGCTAAAGTTCTGGTGGTGAACACTAGGTGGCGCTGGTGCTTTGCTTCTACAGTGTTGCTAAAGTTCTGGTGATGAACACTAGGTGGCGCTGGTGCTTTGCTTCTACAGTGTTGCTAAAGTTGTGGTGGTGATCACTAGGTGGCGCTGGTGCTTTGCTTCTACAGTGTTGCTAAAGTTCTGGTGCTGAACACTAGGTGGCGCTGGTGCTTTGCTTCTACAGTGTTGCTAAAGTTCTGGTGGTGAACACTAGGTGGCGCTGGTGCTTTGCTTCTACAGTGTTGCTAAAGTTCTGGTGGTGAACACTAGATGGCGCTTGTGCTTTGCTTCTACAGTGTTGCTAAAGTTCTGGTGGTGAACAGTAGGTGGCGCTGGTGCTTTGCTTCTACAGTGTTGGTAAAGTTCTGGTGGTGAACATTAGGTAGCACTGGTGCTTTGCTTCTACAGTGTTGCTACAGTTCTGGTGGTGAACACTAGGTGGCGCTGGTGCTTTGCTTCTACAGTGTTGCTAAAGTTCTGGTGGTGAACACTAGATGGCGCTGGTGCTTTGCTTCTACAGTGTTGCTAAAGTTCTGGTGGTGAACACTAGGTGGCGCTGGTGCTTTGCTTCTACAGTGTTGCTAAAGTTCTGGTGGTGAACACTAGGTGGCGCTGGTGCTTTGCTTCTACAGTGTTGCTACAGTTCTGGTGATGAACACTAGGTGGCGCTGGTGCTTTGCTTCTACAGTGTTGCTAAAGTTCTGGTGGTGATCACTAGGTGGCGCTGGTGCTTTGCTTCTACAGTGTTGCTAAAGTTCTGGTGGTGAACATTAGGTAGCACTGGTGCTTTGCCTCTACAGTGTTGCTACAGTTCTGGTGGTGAACACTAGGTGGCGCTGGTGCTTTGCTTCTACAGTATTGCTAAAGTTCTGGTGGTGAACACTAGGTGGCGCTTGTGCTTTGCTTCTACAGTGTTGCTAAAGTTCTGGTGGTGAACAGTAGGTGGCGCTGGTGCTTTGCTTCTACAGTGTTGCTAAAGTTCTGGTGGTGAACACTAGGTGGCGCTGGTGCTTTGCTTCTACAGTGTTGCTACAGTTCTGGTGGTGAACACTAGGTGGCGCTGGTGCTTTGCTTCTACAGTATTGCTAAAGTTCTGGTGGTGAACACTAGATGGCGCTTGTGCTTTGCTTCTACAGTGTTGCTAAAGTTCTGGTGGTGAACAGTAGGTGGCGCTGGTGCTTTGCTTCTACAGTATTGCTAAAGTTTTGGTGGTGAACACTAGGTGGCGCTGGTACTTTGTTTCTATAGTGTTGCTAAAGTTCTGGTGGTGCAATGTTCACCACCAGAACTTTAGCAACACTGTAGAAGCAAAGCACCAGCGCCATCTAGTGTTCACCCCCAGAATTTTAGTTTTGTAAGTACTTTAGAAACATTTAGAACCATGATTGCACAGCCCTAGTATTGAGCAGTGGTGATGAAAGTAGAACTGCATTCGTTCTATAGTGCAGATGCGCTCTCTAGTGCAGGCATGGGCAAACTTCGGCCCTCCGGGTGTTTTGGACTTCCACTCTCACGATTCCTAACACCGGAAGGTCGGACGTTTGCCTATGCCCGCTCTAATGCTTTTGTGCACCTTCCTATATATATATAGGTATAGATATATACATAATATAAAAGATTCAGTCATTTGTGTTGCTGCTTTTTTAATATATATCTCTGACCTTTTTTGTGTATCTGTTCTATTCGAGATGTAATATGTTGGATGTACGATTATTAAAAGTCCCTTTAAACTTTTCCCTATATTTGAGTCATTCTCCCCCCCAATATTTAAAGGCGGATTTCAGGCCAGTTTCCCCCAGTACAGTGCTGTAACATGATGGGAGTTGTAGTCCAAGACAGTGATCAAACTTAGATCAATGGATCTACCCCAGTCAGGGCTAGCAATGCTTCACTGTATTGCCTACTGCAAGTCGCTTCTCGTATATTTATTTATTTATTTATTTATTTATTTCAGTTGTACTATGCCTCCCTGATAGAGTCTGCTAGCTCACACCCAGCAAAATGGTTTGGCATCATTCGGTCTTTGACGACGGTCCCTACTGTCCCAAATAGTAATGATTTGGCCCCGTCAGCTGAGGTTTTCCAGAGCTTATTTGCAGACAAGATCTCACTGCTCCGCCATGACCTCCCTGTCATGGTTGATACAGCGAGCGAACTCAAGACTCCGTGGCCACTCGACGGGCCTACCTTCGACCAGTTCCAGCTGCTGGACGTAGAGGCGATTGACAAGATCATTGCTGCAGCTAGACCAGGCCTGTCCAACAGGTGGAAAGGAGACTGGGTGTACTTGGGAGACGTCAAGGAGTCGAAAGAGACGGGTGTAAAGGGTATATTTCAATGGTTTTAATCTTCATATAATCTTCATATAATAAAGTAAATATTCATCCAAAAGTCAACTAAGAAGTGGAATGCAGGTAGTAGTAGGTCACTATCAGTACATTCTCTGGCCATACAAAGTCCCAAAAATCATAAGTCAATGGCACATCAATTATACTTCCTTCATGGGACGGTCATGAAGGTCATGTGCTTGACTCTGCTTTCTGGAAAGTTTACAACACTCCTAGATCCTCATTATTTTCTTCTCGCTCCAAAACCCCGCCGGATCATATAGTATGGCCTCTTACCCACTCTCCTCACGCCTCACAGATTCGCCGCATAGTTAATACACACTGGCCCATTGTGGATTCCATCCCGGGCCTTGAGAAAATTCCCATGATTGCATTTAAAAGAACCACAAACTTTCGCCAGCTCCTAGTCCACACACGCCCACGCCAGGAGACCCCAGGACCAGTTGCAAAAAAACACACTATACCTTGCACACACTGCTCCATATGCAAGCACATATCAACTCAAACCACGATTACTGACTTGCGCAACAAACATACTTTCACTCTCCGCTCAGGGTCCTCCTGTCATTCAAAAAATGTCGTGTATTGTCTAATCTGTGCGTGCTCTAGGTACTATATAGGTGAATCTGGACGTGAATTAAAAGTGAGGGTCCAAGAACACCGCTCGAGATTCAGGACGCAGAATGAATCCTCAGCCCTATACAGCCACTTCAAAAACTCACACCACTTTGATGATTTTAAGGTGGTGGTTTTAGAGCGCATTATCCCTTTACCACATCAAGATGTTAAACTTCTATTACGCAGACGAGAATGTGCCTGGATAAATTCCCTTTGTTCTGAGTTGCCTTTAGGTCTTAACGACCAATTAAGCCTTATATAGAAGCCTAAATACAGGCGAAACGGCGGGGCCTTTCTCAGACCGTTGACCCATTTCTCTCTCTGACCGTCCCATGAAGGAAGTATAATTGATGTGCCATTGACTTATGATTTTTGGGACTTTGTATGGCCAGAGAATGTACTGATAGTGACCTACTACTACCTGCATTCCACTTCTTAGTTGACTTTTGGATGAATATTTACTTTATTATATGAAGATTATATGAAGATTAAAACCATTGAAATATACCCTTTACACCCGTCTCTTTCGACTCCTTGCTGTCCAACAGGTGGGCCGTGGGCCGCACACGGCCTGCCAGCCCCTTGGATCCGGCCCCCTACTCTCCTGCAATAATTTTTTTTAATCCCAATTTTTTTTTAAAAAAAAAAGGGTGCATGCGCACGGCGGCGCAAGCGCCATCCACAGCCACCACGAGGGAGGAGCTTCCCTTGGCTTCGCCCTCCCTCCTACAGCGTCACGGCCGGGCGCCAGGAGCGGGCGATTTCGCCGCTTCTGGCGCCCGAGAGTGACGCTGTAGAAGGGAGGGAGGAGCTAAGGGGAGCTTCCCCTGGCTTCGCCCTGCCTTACAGCGTCACGGCCGGGCGCCAGAAGCGGCGATTCGTCGCTTCTGGCGCCAGAGAGTGACGCTGTAGAAGGGAGGGAGGAGCTAAGGGGAGCTTTCCTTGGCTTCGCCCTCCCTTACAGTGTCACGGCCGGGCACCATAAGCGGTGAAATCGCCCGCTTCTGGCGCCCGGCCGTGACGCTGTAGGGAGGGCGGCCAAGGGAAGCTCCCTTAGCTCCTCCCTAGCGCCAGAAGCGGTGAGATCGCCCCCGCCCCCGCGATCGTCCCCGCGATCGCCCCCGCTCCCCCGCTGCGCCCCCCCAGGTGATAAGTCACCGAAATTCCAGCCCCTGGGCCGGTAGAAGTTGGACAGGCCTGAGCTAGACCAACAACATGCTCCCTCGACCCGTGCCCCTCCTGGCTTGTTAGATCTTGCTGGGAGGGGTTACGTATGCTGATGACACCCAGCTGGTGCTGAGGATGGAAGGCCGGCCGGACTCTGTACCCGATTATTTCCATCAGTGCCTGGAAAGCCGTGACTGGGTGGCTACGGGCCAGCAGGTTGAAGGTGAACCCGTCGAAGACGGAGGTCCTGTGACTGGGTCGCCCCGGGTGGGGGGGGGGGGGTGAGCTCCAGCTGCCAATAATGGATGGTGAGGTGGTTAGCCCGTCGCTTCTGGTGAAAAGCCTGTGGGTCCAATTGGACCGTCTGCTGACGATGGAGGCTCAGGTCTCCACCGTGAGCAGAGCAGCGTTTTTCCACCTGCGCCAGGCAAGGCGGCTGGCGCCCTACCTTTCTGGTGACGACCTGGCCACAGTAACTTGCCGTTCTTGGGAAAAGCAATTGAGAGGGCAGTAGCGGATCAGCTGCAACAGTTCCTAAATGACACGGCTGGACTTGATCCCTTCCAGTCCAGTTTCCGTATTGGGCATGGGACGGAGACCGTGCTTGTCACCATTACAGGTTTACACACGTGGTACTATATAACACAAGTATACAAACACACGGGACTATAAATTCATACAAAAGGAATGAAGTGTTTTATCTAGTGTGGGCTAAAAGCTTATTTCTCATAAATATGTATGACTGTGTGAGAGTGTCGTTTTGTGTCATTTTGGTTGGTGGTGTGCCCCAGGATTTTGCAAATGTAAAAAGTGTGCCGCGGCTCAAAAAAGGTTGGGAAACACTGCCCTAGACCAGGGCTGTCCAACTTCTACCGGCCCAAGGGCCGGAATTCCAGTGAGTGATCACCTGGGCGGCCGCAGCGGGGGCGGGGCTGGTCGGGGGGGGCCGGGGCCGATCGCGGGGGCGGGGTCAAGCGCCGGGGGGCGAAATCGCCGCTTCTGCCCAGCGTGACGCTGTAGGAGGGAGGGCGAAGCCATGGGGGGCTCCCCTTGGCTCCTCCCTCCCTCCTACAGCATCACGCCAGGTGGAAGAAGCGGCGATTCGCCCACTTTCTCCCGGCATGACTGTAGGAGGGAGGGCGAGGCCATCGGGGCTCCCCATGGCTCCTCCCACCTACAGCGTCACGCCAGGGGGAAGAAGCGGCGATACGCCCACATCCTCCCGGCATGACTCTGTAGGAGGAGGGTGAAGCCATGGGGGCTCCCTTGGCTCCTCCCTCCTACAGCGTCACGCCGGGTGGAAGAAGCGGCGATTCGCCCACTTCCTCCCGGCATGACTCTGTAGGAGGGAGGGCGAAGCCATGGGGGGCTCCCCTGGCTCCTCCCTCCCTCCTACAGCGTCACGCCAGGTGGAAGAAGCGGCGATTCGCCCACTTCCTCCCGGCATGACTCTGTAGGAGGAGGCCGAAGCCATGGGGGCTCCCTTCGGCTCCTCCCTCCCTCCTACAGCGTCACGCCAGGTGGAAGAAGCGGCGATTCGCCCACTTCCTCCCGGCATGACTCTTTAGGAGGGAGGCCGAAGCCATGGGGGCTCCCTTCGGCTCCTCCCTCCCTCCTACAGCGTCACGCCAGGTGGAAGAAGCGGCGATTCGCCCACTTCCTCCCGGCATGACTCTGTAGGAGGGAGGCCGAAGCCATGGGGGGCTCCCCTTGGCTCCTCCCTCCCTCCTACAGCGTCACGCCAGGTGGAAGAAGCGGCGATTCGCCCACTTCCTCCCGGCATGACTCTGTAGGAGGGAGGGCGAAGCCATGGGGGCTCCCCTTGGCTCCTCCCTCCTACAGCGTCACGCCGGGTGGAAGAAGCGGCGTCGCCCACTTCCTCCGGCATGACTCTGTAGGAGGGAGGGGAAGCCATGGGGGGCTCCCTTGGCTCCTCCTCCCTCCTACAGCGTCACGCCAGGTGGAAGAAGCGGCGATTCGCACACTTCCTCCCGGCATGACTCTGTAGGAGGGAGGCCGAAGCCATGGGGGGCTCCCTTCGGCTCCTCCCTCCCTCCTACAGCGTCACGCCAGGTGGAAGAAGCGGCGATTCGCCCACTTCCTCCCGCCATGACGCTGTAGGAGGGAGGGCGAAGCCATGGGGGGCTCCCCTTGGCTCCTCCCTCCCTCCTACAGCGTCACGCCGGGTGGAAGAAGCGGCGGTCGCACACTTCCTCCCGGCGTGACACGGTAGGAGGGAGGGCGAAGCCATGGGGGGCGCCCCTGGGCACCGCCCTCCCTCCAACAGCATCACGCCAGGTAGAAAAAGCGGCGATTCGCCCACTTCCTCCCGGCATGACTCTGTAGGAGGGAGGGCGAAGCCATGGGGCTTTCCTTGGCTCCTCCCTCCCTCCTACAGCGCCACGCCAAGTGGAAGAAGCGGCGGTCGCCCACTTCCTTCCGGCGTGACGCTGTCGGAGGGAGGGCGAAGCCATGGGGGGATCCCCTTGGCTCCCACCCTCCTACAGCGTCACGCCGGGTGGAAGAAGCGGCGGTCGCCCACTTCCTCCCGGCATGACTCTGTAGGAGGGAGGGCGAAGCCATGGGGGCTCCCTTGGCTCCTCCCTCCCTCCTATAGCGTCACGCCGGGTGGAAGAAGCGGCGGTCGCCCACTTCCTCCCGGCATGACGCTGTAGGAAGGAGGGCGAAGCCATGGGGGCTCCCTTTGCTCCTCCCTCCCTCCTATAGCGTCACGCCGGGTGGAAGAAGCGGCGATTCGCCCACTTCCTCCCGGCATGACTCTGTAGGAGGGAGGGCGGCCATGGGGGCTCCCCTTGGCTCCTCCCTCCCTCCTACAGGGTCACGCCAGGTGGAAGAAGCGGCGTTTCGCCCACTTCCTCCCGGCATGACTCGGTAGGAGGGGCGAAGCCATGGGGCTCCCTTGGCTCCTCCCTCCCTCCTACAGCGTCACGCCGGGTGGAAGGGCGGCGATTCGCCCACTTCCTCCCGGCATGACTTTGTAGGAGGGAGGGCGAAGCCATGGGGGCTCCCCTTGGCTCCTCCTCCCTCCTACAGTGTCACGCCAGGTGGAAGAAGCGGCGATTCGCCCACTTCCTCCCGGCATGACGCTGTAGGAGGGAGGGCGAAGCCATGGGGGGCTCCCCTTGGCTCCTCCCTCCCTCCTACAGCGTCACGCCAGGTGGAAGAAGCGGCGATTCGCCCACTTTCTCCCGGCATGACTCTGTAGGAGGGAGGGCGAAGCCATGGGGGCTCCCCTTGGCTCCTCCCTCCTACAGCGTCACGCCGGGTGGAAGAAGCGGCGATTCGCCCACTTCCTCCCGGCATGGACGCTGTAGGAGGGAGGCGAGAAGCCATGGGGGCTCCCTTGGCTCCTCCCTCCCTCCTACAGCGTCACGCCAGGTGGAAGAAGCGGCGTCGCCCACTTCCTCCCGCCATGACGCTGTAGGAGGGAGGGCGAAGCCATGGGGGGCTCCCCTTGGCTCCTCCCTCCCTCCTACAGCGTCACGCCGGGTGGAAGAAGCGGCGATTCGCCCGCTTTTTCCGCCCGGCGTGACGGTGTAGGAGGGAGGGCGGAGCCATGGGGAGCAGAGCAAAGGGGGTGGCGGCCGTGGATGGCGCTTGCGCCGCCGCGTGCATGCGCACTTTTTCGGGGATTATTTTTTTTTTAAAAATCAGAATTAAAAAAAATATTTTATTGCAGGAGGGTAGGAGGGCCGGATCCAAGGGGCTGGCGGGCCGTGTGCAGCCCGCGGGCCGCCTGTTGGACAGGCCCGCCCTAGACCATGTAAGGCCTTAAAGGTTAATACCAGCACTTTGAACACGACCCGCTGCTCGATCGGAAGCCAGTGCAATTGCCGCAGAATTGTTGTAATGTGGCATCTCGCCGGAGCCCCAGCGAGAAGTCTGGCGGCAGCGTTTTGCACCAGCTTGAGCTTCCGGATCAGGGACAAAGGAAGGCCAATCTCGGTTGTCCTCTTTCCTCCACAACCGGAAGCAGCGAGTGCAAAGGGGGGAGCTGGCCCCAGAGGGATTCCCGCTACCTTGCGGAGTCCCTCAGGGAGCCATACTCTCCCTTCTGTTATTTAACATCTACATGCGACCGCTCGCTCAGCTGGTATGTAGCTTTGGGCTGGAGTGCCACCAGTACGCTGATGACACTCAGCTCATTCTGAGGATGGGGGGCAGGCCGGACTCCGTACCCAATAATTTCCATCTGTGCCTTGAGGCCGTTACTGGATGGCTGCGTGCCAGCAGGTTGAAGGTGAACCCAGCGAAGACGGAAATCCTATGGCTGGGCCATCCGGGCGATTGGGAGATCCAGCCGCCGACCCTGGTGGCGAGGCTCTACGCCCTGTGGGTCACATTTGACCTGGTGGAATCCATCCACATTATTGATATTCCTGCATTTCTTTGATTTGGATTATGTAGATCAGGGGTGCCCACGCTTTTTCATCATGCGAGCTACTATATGAACAATCAAGTTGAAAAGATCACCTGTTGTGCATGTGAGCGTGCGCATGCGTGCACCCGCTCCTACTGCAGTTCTTTTGTCCGCGCAGGGCTTCTTTCTTGCCTGCCCACGAACTCACCACCGTGCACACCCGGGAAGGGGATCCTCCTTGCCTGCGTGCTCTCTCTCTCTTTTAATGTCTTCGTTGCCTTCCTCCTTCCTGCTGCGTGCTTTCGCGAAGCAGGAAGTCCCCATCCCGTCCTGCTTCTTGCGTGCACAGCAGGCCCCTCCCACGCACGCAGCAGGAGGGTATTTATAGGCGCACCCGCCAGTGCTCCGGCCAGATATGGCTTCGGCGGCGGCTCGGAAGGCGCAGGGCTGGGAAGAGGGGGCGCCTGGCTGCTGCCTGGGCCGGGAAACTCAACCGAGAGAGGGACCCACGTGAGGCTGGAGCCTCCCCACGGCAGCCTCCCCCCCCCCTCGAGGCTTCCTTACCTGGGCAGGAGAAGGGAGAGTGGAAGAGGTGCTTCCCCAAAGTGACAGATGCAGCGGGGGGGGGGGCCTTCCTTCCTTTCGAGGGTGTCACTCAGAAAGGACACCCAAGTGGATGGCTGGCAGGAAGGAGGACCCCTCCCACTGGTGGCAGTCCATGCCCACGGGAGAGAGAGAGAGAGAGAGAGAGAGAGGGTGGCTCTTCCTAGCCGGCTCTGAAGAGCTACCCCCCCTCTCTCTTTCTCTCCCGTGGGCCCTCGCCGCCTTTCTCCTTCGAGGGCGAGGGAGGGAGAGGCAGAGAAAGGCGGCGAGGGTACAAGTAGCAGCAGCAAGTGCAGTCTCCATCCCCGCAGCCCCCTCCTCCTCGGGTTCAGCCCCAGGAACACGGCAGAGCTCTGCCTCCTCGCCCCCAACCAAGGAAAGAAAGCCGCCCTACACAGCTCGCTTGCCCAGGTCTCGACTTGGAATGGGAGTCCCGAGGGCAGCAGCAGGGTTTGCGGTGGGGCTTGCTTGGCTTTGTGCCACTTTGCCCGGCCTCCTTCGCCTCTTTCTCTCTCCCTCTCTCCTTCCAGCACCTGCCCGCCCGCCTGCCAAAAGGATCCGAAAAAGTTCTTCGGATTTCTTTCTTCTTTCCTTGGCGCGCGCTCTCTCTCTCTCTCTCTCTCTCTCTCTCACACACACACACACACACACACACACCCCTCCATCCCTCCCACAGCCTCGCATCCTATCCGTGCATGTGCCTTCGCTTTGCTCTCCCCCCCCCCCAGCAGCAACCAATGGGCGGTCATGTCACCACACCGTGCGTGGCAAGACGCGCCAGGGCCCGCCCACTAAAACCTTATTTTGGCAAAAGAAGCCCCGCGAAGGTGGCGGCGGGGGTGCACACGTGCGCGCGCATGGTAGGAGCGCGCCATCCGGCTGGTGAGGCCCAAAGATCACCTGGAAGAGGCCCGAAGATCACCTAGGTGCTCCCGATCACCGTAATGAGCACCCCTGATGTAGATATTCCATCACCAATACAATGGTTGTATGTCTAATTGAAACGCCCTGACGAAGCTGTAGATACTTACCTGCGAAACGGGATTTGGGACCCTCCCAAAAGACTGTACATCACCCGTTGGCGTTATTGTTACAGCTGCAGGAGCAGCCAGCCCCGCGACTGGGCTCGCATTGGGATAGAACTGGCGCTTGTGTATTGGTGTGCTGGCAGTATATAGTTCACTGCCTGGACCGCACAGCTATTGACTGTGGTCCTAATAAACTCATATTTTTCTATACATCCGTGCTGGTCTGGCTATTGTTTTGAATTTTTTTGGTCACTGCCCATTGCTTCCTAGGTGGGCCCCAGGACGTGCGGGGCACCCGCAAGGCTGCCTGCGTCAGGGCATTGCATCTGACAAGGGGCGGAACGGATATGCCTGAGTTTGATCTACAGCCCTCCTGCAGACCCAGACCTCTGTACCATTGGACACTGTGGTTGGCACACAATACGCATTGGCGCTCACGGGATCGCCCTGCCCTACCCAACCCACCCCCTCCCATTACGTCTGCCCTCCATCATTGGGGATTCCCCCTGCTACGTCTACATACCAGGAGGTACGTCGGGACGACGCTGGGGTTGCCTCTTTGACGTCACCTTGCCCCACCATAGGGAGTTCCCGGCGGCCTCGTCCAGTCCCTCCCATTCTCGGGAGCTTGTCTACATCATCACAGTGGGCGTTGTTGTCGGCTGTGCATCATCTATTGTGTGCCATTTCCACTCCAGGACGCTACACGTCATCAGACTTCGCCGCACGCCAGCAGTGGGGGGGCTACGCGGGGACGGCACGGCTTTTTTCCTGTCGCGCCGGGCCCCCGCTTCTGCTCCTCGGCCGGCTGGACACGCCCACGGACGGGACTCTGGAGTGGCGCTTGGACGGTATTGGGGGCTGGGGGGTTCAGTGGGGATTTATATATCCACCCCTCAGAGCTGCATTTTTGATGTCCTAGCCGGATGGTTTCTAGGCCTGCTGCCTGTATGTGTAGATGTTTTTGAATGACACTGGATCTTCCTTCGCTGGAGGGCTACGGCTTGTATTGTGTATATTAGGCATGAGAAAAAAGTTATGAAAATGAATCGTTTCGTAAGAAATTCGTAAGAAATGCTACTTTCGAGCTTTTCCGCACCTGGAACGCCAACCAGGAAGTGGACTTTCTTTTTCGAACTTCGGGGGCCAGGATTTTCTTAAGTGTCGTTATTAGGTCGTTAGGGGGGGTCATAAGGGGGGGCACCCTCCTTCTCTCTCACCACCCTCCCGCCTCCCTTGCCAATATTATGGCAAGGCAAGCCCTAAACTCGCTCCTTCGCTCGGCTGGAAGGAAGCCTGGAAAAAATGTAAACAGAGAGGATTACTCAAAAGTAAATCTGCAAAGGAGGGAACTTTGGATGAAGGGCCTCCTTTGTGGATTTACTTCTGAGTAATCCTCTCTGTTTACATTTTTCCAGGCTTCCCTGCCTCTCCTGCCTGCCAGGATCTAAAGCATCAAAGAGTATTGGGGTGAGAAACCAACCTAATGTATAATAGAATGAATGCTACTGTAAGTGCCTAATATGAGAAGTAATCCAACTGGTCATATACCTACATTCCATGCACATGCAATAATACAGCAGTAATAACAATGGGTATAAGAAGAGGTAAAATTCAAACCAAGTATTCTGACTGGTCTCTCCTCATGCGGTGCAAACAGGGCTCGGAAAATTAGCCGGGGGAAAAGCCAGCGTTTTCTGCTTGGGAGCACACATACATATTCTTGGGAGGATTTGCTGCAGAATCTTCTCTATGAGGCCGATTCTGCAGCAAATCCCCCAAAGAATATGTATGTGTGTGCACCCAAGCAGAAAACGTTGTCTTTTCCCGGGCTAATTTCCCGGGCTCATAGAGAAGAGCCCGTTTGCACCGCATGAGGAGAGACCAGTCAGAATACTTTGGTTTGAATTTTACCTCTTCTTATACCCATTGTTATTACTGCTGTATTATTGCATGTGCATGGAATGTAGGTATATGACCAGCCTGGGCAAACTTGGGCCCTCGCTCCCTCAGGATCGGGGTGAGAGAGAGGCAGCGAGGAGCGAGGGGGGCTCCTCCTCCTTTTCTTTTGCTGCTTCCAAGAATAGAATACCCCCTCCCTCCCTCCTTCCCTCCCCTCCTTCCTATTTGGAGAGTCCCATCTAGAATTCAGTGTGATTTATTCAAGTTTTGGCCTACAACTCCCAGAAATCCCAGCCAATTTACCAGCTGTTAGGATTTCTGGGAGTTGTAGGCCAAAACCATCTGGAATGCGCATGCTCTGGCATACGAACTACTAACGAATTTTAGAAATTTTTGGAAATTTCTTTGTAAGTCTTCCTATTACTAATCAACCCCCCCATTAGATTTAAGATTTGCTATTTTTGGGTTCTAAACCATGCCTAGTGTATATTCTATCTAGGTTCTGTCCCACGGGGTATTGCCCCTTTGGGCAGGCTTTGGTGTCACTTGCACCGATTGTTGCCAGGCTCAGTAGCGTGGGGGACTGAAGATATCAACTTTGATGTGCATAATAAGCATATAGCTAACCACTCCCGCGCTGGTGGCACGTTTATTCTATACTAGCTGAGGACCCGGCGGTGCCCGGGTTATTTGAGGAAGGCATTGTGTGCCAAGGTTGGTTCCTATTAGATGTGTATGTGGCTTGCAGTGGTCTCAGGAAGTTAGGGAAGGTACTGCAAGTCCCATTGGCCATGGTCCATCCTCCTCCACACAGCACCAGGATGTAGAGTGGGTCATGGGGGCTCTTAGTGCCACGTTTGGTGTTGATCATTCATTGGATGAGGGGCAGTAGTCTCAGAAGGTGAGTGAAGGTACTTCAAGTCCCGTCATCCATGGTCCATCCCCCTCCAAACAGCACCAGGATGTAGAGTGGGTCATGAGGGCTTTGTGTGCCAAGTTTGGTCTTGATTAGTCATTGAATGAGGGTCACAGCAGTCTTGGGAAGTGAGTGGAGGTACTTCAAGTCCCATCATTCGTGGTCCATCCTCCTCAATACTGCTCCAGAATGTAGAATGAGTCATGGGGGCTCTGTGTGCCAAGTTTGGTCTTGATCAGTGTTTGGATGAGGTTGGCAATGGTCTGGTGAAATGAGTGGAGGTACTTCAAGTCCCATCATCCGTGGTCCGCCCTCCGAACTGCATCAGGACGTCCATTGGGTCATAGGGGCTTTGTGTGCCAAGTGTGGTCATGATTATGCACTGGATGAGGGTCGCAGCGGGCTTGGGAAGTGAATGGAGGTACTTGAAATCCCATCCTTCATGGTCCATCCTCCTCTAAACTGCAGTAGGATGGAGTGTGGGTGGGTGTACTGTGTACCAAGTTTGGTCTTGTGGTTCAGGGCCGCCTTCGTCTGTGGGGAATGAAGAGTTTGAAAGTACTACAAATCTCATAACCTCTGATGGTACTTCAAGTCCCATCATCCATGGTCCTCCCTACTCCAAACTGCAGTAGAATGAATCATGGGCCATAGGGCTCACTGTGCCAAGGTTGGTTACTGTTAATTCAGGCCATACACAATGTCCCATTAACTGAGGCCTAGTCAGGGAAATCAAGTTAATGAAGCCGTACTGTAAATTTTGGGCCTGGTTTGTGATTTTGTAGGGCTACAGTGTTTTCTGGGAAGTGAAGTGGGATGCAAATCCCATCATTCGTGGCCCATCCTGCCCTAAACTCTCTTTTGGGGCCTGGCTATACACAATGTCCTATTAACTGAGGCCTAGTCAGGGAAATCAAGTTAATGAAGCCGTACTGTAAATTTTGGGCCTGGTTTGTGATTTGTAGGGGCTACAGTGTTTTCTGGGAAGTGAAGTGGGATGCAAATCCCATCATTCGTGGCCCATCCTGCCCTAAACTCTCTTTTGGGGCCTGGCTATACACAATGTCCTATTAACTGAGGCCTAGTCAGGACAATCAAGTTAATGAAGCCGTACTGTAAATTTTGGGCCTGGTTTGTGATTTGTAGGGGCTACAGTGTTTTCTGGGAAGTGAAGTGGGATGCAAATCCCATCATTAAGTGGGCCCATCCTGCCCTAAACTCTCTTTTGGGGCCTGGCTATACACAATGTCCTATTAACTGAGGCCTAGTCAGGGAAATCAAGTTAATGAAGCCGTACTGTAAATTTTGGGCCTGGTTTGTGATTTGTAGGGGCTACAGTGTTTTCTGGGAAGTGAATTGGGATGCAAATCCCATCATTCGTGGCCCATCCTGCCCTAAACTCTCTTTTGGGGCCTGGCTATACACAATGTCCTATTAACTGAGGCCTAGTCAGGGAAATCAAGTTAATGAAGCCTTACTGTAAATTTTAGGCCTGGTCTGTGATTGGGAATGTTGATGGTGCATTTTTCCCCCTCAGTGGGAAGAAATCCTGTTGTTTGAATGTAGAGGCCTGGATTCTGGGATGCTGGCTAATCAGTGGCTATCAATGCCCTCTGTCTGGTGCCTTAGAATTTTGGAGTGCCAAGGCTGGCCAATCAAAGGACTTCATGCAAATAGCTGGCACTTAGAATTTTGGAGTGCCAAGGCTGGCCAATCAAAGGACTTTATGCAAATAGCTGGCACTTAGAATTTTGGAGTGCCAAGGCTGGCCAATCAAAGGACTTTATGCAAATAGCTGGCCCTTAGAATTTTGGAGTGCCAAGGCTGGCCAATCAAGGACTTTATGCAAATAGCTGGCACTTAGAATTTTGGAGTGCCAAGGCTGGCCAATCAAAGGACTTTATGCAAATAGCTGCCACATATCGCTGTGGCCTGTGAAAGTGGCTGCCACATATCCGCCCTCCCGCCCACCCGCCCTCCCGCCCTCCGCACACATACATACAAACATTCCGCTTTATAAAGGTATACAGATACACCTGTATATCTTTTGACTAGCTTTCAAGTGTTGTCATCGTTCCAACAAGATTAACCCCTTTGTGTCTTTTTGGAGGCTCTAACGCCCGTCATCATCTGTAAAAAGCCTTGGAGTCCTCTTGGACCCGCTGCTCTCAATGGAGGCCCAAATCTCCACTGTCAGCAGGACCGCATTCTTTCAGCTTTGGCTTCGCTTCTATAACCTTGGGAAGTGGAGCTTCGGAGAAATTCATGGCCAGATGTTGTCAAAGCTTTTGCGCTTAATGGATTACTGGCGGATTTAAATAAAGGGGGGGGGGGTTCTTCGGCTTCTCGATTTCCAATCTGAAGCGAGGTCCAAGCCCTCCGTTGCGGCCGACCATTCGGTGGGATTAAAATAGCCTGGGAGTGTAGAAGGCGCCTTAAGGTTGCAAATTCATACTGAAATATTCTCCTGAGACGGGAGAACTTACAAACCAGTGTTTTTCAACCTTTTAGAGCCCATGGAAGATTTTTACATGCAAAATCCTGGGGCACACCACCAACCAAAACGACACAAAATGACACTCTAACACAGTCATACATATAGTTAATATGTTTTTGAATGTATTTATACACTCAGTGCCTGTTTCGATGAACACAACATAGATATGTTGAGGGTGAATCCGGCGAAGACGGAGATCTTGTGGCTGGGCCGCCCGGGTGGTGGGGATGTCCAGCTTCCAACCCTGGACGGTGTGGCGCTATGCCCATCGACTTCCGTAAAGAGCCTGGGGGTCCACTTGGACTCCCAGCTGGCCATGGAGACCCAGGTATCTATGGCCAGCAAGCTGCGTTTACCATCTTACGCTAAAGCAAATCAGGTGAATAAGTCTATTATGTAGATAAACAGTAAACGACAGTTATCAAAAATAATTTGTATTCACTAATACGTGATAATAGTATTAGGTTCACAATGGAAACAATAATTGACATGTATAGGTACAGTGATATCAACACAGTGGTCGGGCTGTCATTGAGAAGTAGCATCAATGTACAACACAATTAAACAAAGGTGCTAATATACAGTCAACAAATGCAAGTTCAGAAAGTCAAAATACAAAATAACATTGGTGAGAGAGAATGTGTGTATCCCCTCTCGCCTTAATCCCTGCTCAAGATAATTGTTATCAGTATACAGCCTCATTGAGGGAAAAAGGAAAGAGTCCGTGACGGACTGCAGGCTACAGGACCGCGGAGATAGCTCTGAGCATGCAGTGCGCATGCGTCGGTTCGAGTTCGTCAGAACCGCAGAGGTTGCTGGTCGTTGTAGTCGGGAAGAGACGCTATGGAGGCGGTTATAGTCAAACGCGGTGACGCTGCAATGGCGAGCCGCGGGGGTATGTGGTCCTCGTAGTTCCAGTAGGTTAAAGTGAGCGTCTATAGTAAGTAAGCTGGCAATGCAGCAGAGGGAAAAGCTGTCCCCTAGTTCGTCTCACTACAGTGAGGAAGATCAAGGGGGGGGTTGCCTGACGGCGGGAGCTCACCCCCAAGCCGGCGGGAGGCCGTTTCGTCAATTGGACTTCTTCAGAGGCTGTCAAGATGGGCGTCCTCAATTGAGTTCAATACAGTCTTAGTGGGCTTTCTCAGTAGCGTGGAGGACGGACCATTCCATAGGCAGGATATGTCCATATGGTCCGTCCTCCACGCTACTTGTTACTTACTATAGACGCTTACTTACTATAGACGCTCACTTTAACCTACTGGAACTACTTCTCAATGAGAGCCCGACCACTGTGTTGATATCACTGTACCTATACATGTCAATTATTGTTTCCATTGTGAACCTAATACTATTATCACGTACCAGTGAATACAAATTATTTTTGATAATTGTCGTTTACTGTTTATCTACATAATAGACTTATTCACCTGATTTGCTTTAGCGTATATTAAGGTGTAGCCCCTTGCATAGCTATATTGTTTTACCATCTTAGACAGGCAAGGAGGCTGGCCCCCTATCTCTCCCGGAACGACCTGGCCACGGTGATCCAAGCCACGGTCATCTCGAGACTGGATTACTGTAACGCGCTTTACGTTGGCCTTCCCCTGTCGGTGACCCGGAAGCTCAAGCTGGTGCAGAACACTGCCGCCCGGCCCCTGCCTGGCACTCCAGCAGGCTGCCATATAACACCCGTTTTGCAGGATCTGCACTGGCTACCAACTGAGCACCGGATCACCTTCAAGGTGTTGCTTCTTACCTTTAAGGCCTTACACGGCCTGGGGCCAGCGTACCTGAGGGACCGTCTCTCCCCATACTGCCCCTTGAGATCACTTCGTTCCGAGGATGCCAATTTTCTTGCTGTCCCCTCTGTAAAGGCTGCTAAGCTTGCTTCCACTCGCCGAAGGGCATTCTCGGTAATTGCTCCGATGCTTTGGAATGCCCTTCCGGCAGACACGCGTGCCATTCATGATCTGCTCTCCTTCAGGCGGGCGTGCAAGACCCACTTGTTCCAGCTCGCCTTTCAAGTGTAGGTCCATGTACTATGCACCCCCTGCTAGAGTCTCTCTCCAGGCTGTTGTCTTAATCTGTTGTGTGCATTTTAATAATATTGTATTGTTATTTTACGATGTTTTATGGTGTGTTTTTATTCTGTCACTGTTTTACTATGTTTTTTCTCATGTTGTGAGCCGCCCCGAGCCCACCGGGAGTGGCGGCATAGAAACCGAGTGAAATAAATAAATAAATATATCCCGGCAGGAAACTTCCCACACAGAACTCCCATAACCAAGAGAAAATGCCATAAGAGTTTGGTGGGCATTGACCTTGGGTTTTGGAGTTGTAGTTCACCTACACCCAGAGAGCACTGTGGACTCAAACAATGTTGAATCAGGACCAAACTTGGCATGAATACTCAATATGCCCAAATGTCAACAGAGATGGAGTTCAGGGAAAATAGACCTTGACATTTGGGAGTTACAGTTTCTGGGATTTATAGTTAACACACAATCAAAGAGCATCCTGAACTCTTGCAACAAGGGAATTGAACCAAACTTGGCACATTGAACTCTCATTACCAACAGAAAGTACTGAAAGGGTTTGCTTGGGAATTGACCTTGAGTTTGGAAGTTGTAGTTCACCTAGACCCAGAGAGCACTGTGGACTCAAACAATGTTGTGTTATGTTGTTGTTTGTTTTCTATCCAGAATCACAATGTTGGAAGGAGGCTCACCACTTTAAGGTCCCTCAAACAGGCATGGGAAAACTTTGGCCCTCTGGGTGCTTTGGACTCCAACTCCCACCATTCCTCACAGCCTGAGGCCCTTTCCAATGGAATTGAAGCAACAAGCACTGATGACACTCCAGTCCAAAACTATGCACCAATTGGGCTAGTGGACACATATAGGTGTTAAATAATAGAGGGGAGGGGATAGCCCCTTGGGGGACCCCACAATTAATGGGGACCCTTTCCGAGACCATCTCTCCCCTCTCCACCCATTGTCCCTGATCTTGGAGAAAGGAGGCCACCCATTTAAGGGTGGACCCCTCACTCCCGTTATGGCTGAATGGTGGATCAATAGAGAATGGTCAACTGTGTCAAATGCTGCCTGAGGTCCAATAACACGAGCAGCGCTGACCCACCTTGGTCCAACTGGCAGCACAGCTGGTCTGTGATCGAGACCAGCACAGTCTCTTTCCCGTGCCCAAAGCGGAAGCCGGACTGGAAGGGATCCAATCCGGCTGAGTCGTCCAAGAATCTCTGCAGCTGTCCCGCTGCCGCCCTCTCAATCACCTTGCCCAGAAACGGTAGGTTTGAAACTGGGTGGTAATTGGAGGGGACCGAGCCATCTAGACCCGGTTCCTTCAGCAGCGGACTTACCATCGCCTCTTTTAAACTCTCTGGAAAGACTCCTTGCTCACGGGAGCTGTTTACTATATCCAACAGAGGTCCACGTAACCCCTCCCAGCAAGATCTAACAAGCCACCAGGAGGGGCACGGGTCGAGGGAGCATGTTGTTGGGTCTAGCTGCAGCCATGATCTTGTCAATCGCCTCTACGTCCAGCAGCTGGAACTGGTCGAAGGTAGGCCCGTCGAGTGGCCACGGAGTCTCGAGTTCGCTCACTGTATCAACCGTGACAGGGAGATCATGGCGGAGTAGTGAGATCTTGTCTGCAAAGAAGCTCTGAAAAAACTCAGCTGACGGGGCCAAATCATTACTATTTGGGACAGTAGGGACCATCATCAAAGACTGAATGATACCGAACAATTTTGCTGGGCGTGAGCTAGCAGACTCTATCAGTGAGGCATTATACCATTTTTTCGCCTCTCTGATAGCATGCTCATAAGCGTCCTTAATCCGCTTATAAGTTGATCTCGCAGCTTCGTCATGATGCTCCCTCCACACGCCCTCTAGCCATCTCTTCTCCCACTTCATCGATCGCAATTCTTCGGTGTACCAAGGGGACCGATTCTTGCGGGGTCAGAGAGGGCGCCTCGGGGCAATCTCGTCAAGTGAGGAAGAGAGCCCGATGTTCCATGCCTCCACCTGCTCTTCGATCGAGATGCTGACAGAAGAAATACTGGCCACTAATTCAAGATATTCCGGGTTTGGAAACACCTCCGATGGTGGCATTCAAGAGGACCAGAAATATTAAAGACACTTTAGTACACTCATCTATAAGAAGACCCATCCAGAGGAGCAATTTGACCCCTAAACCCCATCCATGTGGCCATTGCGCTCAGTGTCCCTTTGTCTTCCTGGGGAAGGAAATCTACAGTCCTGGTAAACAGCACAACTTCGCATTGTCTACTTTTTGTACTTGCCAAAATGAGTCCCTCGTTTATGGCCTGATCTGCACTTGCGGCCTTCTTTATGTGGGCCAAACGGGGAGGAGTCTCCGGGCGAGGGTCTCGGAGCATCGGTCGAGAATTCGCCAACACTCGGAGGATTCTCCGCTATACATCCATTTTTAAACATTTCGACACAGCCCGGATGACCTTCGTTTTTTTGGTTTAGAAATCATTAGGGTCTCCCCACACAGTGACGCCCAAAAAGCTTTATTGCGGGCAGAAAGTAAATGGACGGTTCTTTTAAAAACTGAGCAACTGTGGGGATTAAATGAAAAGATACCCATCAGCAATTTACTTTTGTAATCAACTCACCTGTAGACTCCTTTCTCCTACAAAACACCTCCTTATTGCGTAGGTCTGCGCATTTGCCCTACCCACGGAGGTAGATCACATACGAGATTTCACCTTTAAGGTAAAGATCATACTTGGGGTACCTCTGTGCTTCCATTTCATTTATGTTGTATAATATATGGTGGTTACTTGATTTGAGCGCTCACACTGTGTGTTTGATATTACATTATATGCGTCTTTATGTTTATCTCTTCTCTATCTCTATACCTTTATAAAGCGGAATGTTTGTATGTTTGTATCCGGAGGGCAGAAGGATTTGTGGCAGCTTTCTGATTGGCTCCCACTGTGGGATTATTTGCATAAACAACTCCCATTGGCCAGCCAACACGAACATTCCGAAACTCAAAAGTGCCAGAGGGGGGTAAGGAAAAGGCCTGAGGCAGTCAGGCATGGTGGGAGTTTCAGTCCAAAACACTTTGCAGCCTCAGCCCAACAATGAGACAACAAAACCAAACTTGGCACACAGAAACCCCAAGGCCCAAGACCCATTTGAGGGAGGCTGGGCCACTTGATTGGCCAGCATTCCAACATCCCAAATCTCAAAGGTGCCAGACAGAGTTCTTTACAAAAAGGCTTCCTTCAGCTGATTTTACAAACTAGGCCTCAGCCTGAATTGACAGTAAGGCTTCCTCAATTTGATTTTCGAGACTAGGCCTCAGCTTGAATTCACAGTAAGGCTTCCTCAACTTGATTCTCCTGACTAGGCCTCAGCCTAAATTGACAGTAAGGCTTCCTCAACTTGATTCTCCTGACTAGGCCTCAGCCTAAATTGACAGTAAGGCTTCCTCAACTTGATTCTCCTGACTAGGCCTCAGCCTAAATTGACAGTAAGGCTTCCTCAACTTGATTCTCCTGACTAGGCCTCAGATTCTCCTGACTAGGCCTGAATTCACAGTAAGGCTTCCTCAACTTGATTTTCCTGACTAGGCGTCAGCCTGAATTGACAGTAAGGCTTCCTCAACTTGATTTTCGAGACTAGGCCTCAGCTTGAATTGACAGTAAGGCTTCCTCAACTTGATTCTCCTGACTAGGCGTCAGCCTGAATTCACAGTAAGGCTTCCTCAACTTGATTTTCGAGACTAGGCCTCAGCCTGAATTGACAGTAAGGCTTCCTCAACTTGATTCTCCTGACTAGGCCTCAGCCTAAATTGACAGTAAGGCTTCCTCAACTTGATTTTCGAGACTAGGCCTCAGCTTGAATTCACAGTAAGGCTTCCTCAACTTGATTCTCCTGACTAGGCCTCAGCCTAAATTGACAGTAAGGCTTCCTCAACTTGATTTTCGAGACTAGGCCTCAGCCTGAATTGACAGTAAGGCTTCCTCAACTTGATTCTCCTGACTAGGCCTCAGCCTAAATTGACAGTAAGGCTTCCTCAACTTGATTCTCCTGACTAGGCCTCAGCCTAAATTGACAGTAAGGCTTCCTCAACTTGATTCTCCTGACTAGGCCTCAGCCTGAATTGACAGTAAGGCTTCCTCAACTTGATTCTCCTGACTAGGCCTCAGCCTAAATTGACAGTAAGGCTTCCTCAACTTGGCTTCCTCAGGCTTGATTCTCCTGACTAGGCCTCAGCCTAAATTGACAGTAAGGCTTCCTCAACTTGATTCTCCTGACTAGGCCTCAGCCTAAATTGACAGTAAGGCTTCCTCAACTTGATTTCCTGACTAGGCCTCAGCCTAAATTGACAGTAAGGCTTCCTCAACTTGATTCTCCTGACTAGGCCTCAGCCTGAATTGACAGTAAGGCTTCCTCAACTTGATTTTCGAGACTAGGCCTCAGCTTGACAAAACTTGGCAAAGAGTGCCCCCATGGCCAACTCAACACTCTGGTGCAGTTTGGGAGAGGATGGATTATGGATGATGGGACTTGCAGTACCTTTACTCACTTCCTGAGACCACTGCGACTCTCATCCAGTGACTTATCAAGACCAAACTTGGCACATAGAGCCCCCATGACCCACTTTACACCCTGGTGCAGTTTTCAGGAGGATGGGCCACGGATGATGGGACTTGAAGTACCTCCACTCACTTCCCGAGACTGCTGCAACCCTCATTCAATGACTGATCAAGACCAAATTTGGCACACAGAACCCCCTACATCCTGGTGCAATTTGGAGGAAGATGGACCATGGATTATGGTCCATGGTCCATAATCCTTCACTCACTTCCCAAAACCACTGCGAGTCAAATGAACAACTGATACGGATCAACCTTGGCACACAATGCCTTCCTCAAATAACCCGGGCACCGCCGGGTCCTCAGCTAGTATTAGATATTCGCCGCCTGCTTTTTGATTCGCAATGTGAGGATTACTGTTTACATTGGCCTTGAGAAAGACCCGTAAGGGGTCGAAACGAGGTTGGACTCCTTGACATTGGTGTCCTCGTCGGCAGGGGAATACGCGGACTACGCCCGGCCACCCTACCTGCTCAATTCGGGAAGCTACTCAGCCGTGGAGTTTGGCTACCGGCGTGTTCGCCTCAAGTCTCCTCGCTTTCATTCTCCTCGAACGGATTACAAATACCCATCGGGGTTGGAATGCAATAATCTTTTCAGCGGCCTCACTTCGACAACCAGAGTTTGCCTGCTAAACTGCCCACCATCTGCATTTCATTGGACTCAGGGGCGGTCTAAGGTAATTCTAAGTTGTAAGCAAACACTATTTTGGCGCCCCAAAAAACATTTCCCTCCCCCGCTCCTCCGGCTCCTTTCATGCGGCTCCCCCTCTTGTCCACCGCCCCTCTCGCCTTCCCTGACTTACCGGAGGTTTTCGTGCATGCGCTGTATCCTACGGAGCTCAAGTGAACTCCGTAGGCACTGGGCATGCGAAAAAAAAATCTCTCCACGCGCATGCGCTGTATCTATGGAGCCCTCTTGAACTCCGTAGATACAGCCCATGCGCGCAGAGATTTTTGCGTGCATGCGCTGTATCTACGGAGCTCAAGTAAACTCCGTAGGCACTGGGCATGCGTGCGAAAATCTCCGCGCGCATGCGCTGTATCTACGGAGCCCTCTTAAGCTTCGTAGATACAGCGCATGCGCGCGTGGAGATTTTCACACGCATGCGCAGTGCCTACGGAGCTCAAGTGAACTCCGTAGGCACTGGGCATGCGCGCAAAAATCTCCACGCGCATGTGCTGTATCTACGGAGCCCTCTTGAGCCGTAGATACAGCGCATGTGCGCGGAGATTTTCACACGCATGCCCAGTGCCTACGAGCTCAAGTGAACTCCGTAGGCACTGGCCATGCGCGCGAAAATCTCCGCGCGCATGCGCTGTATCTACGGAGCCCTCTTGAGCTTCGTAGATACAGCTCATGCGTGCGGAGATTTTCGCGCATGCGCTGTATCTACGGAGCTCAAGTGAACTCCGTAGGCACTAGGCATGTGCGCGAAAATCACTGCGCGCATGCGCTGTATCTACGGAGCCCTCTTGAGCTTCGTAGATACAGCGCATGTGCGCGGAGATTTTCGCGTGCATGCCCATTGCCTACGGAGCTCAAGTGAACTCCGTAGGCACTGGGCATGCGTGCAAAAATCTCAGCGCGCGTGCGCTGTATCTACGGAGCTCAAAAGGGCTCCGTAGATACAGCGCATCTTGCGCGAAATCCGCACATGCCCAGAAGGTCGCCCAGGCGCGCAGCAGCAGCATGGAGGGCGCCGCAGCGCAGCAGCAGCACAGAGATACGGCGCTGGGCCGCCCCACGATGGCGCCCCACCTCGCCGCGTCCAAGATGGCGCTCTACGCGGTTGCGTAGTCCGCGTAATGGGAAAGACCGCCCCTGATTGGACTAGATTCGAACTTTATTTTGGTCGGACTGCGGTTGGGGGTAGGAACCCGACAGGGGATTAGATGTTTATTTTTCCTACTCTGTTGTCGTTGTTGTTACACAATAAATATTGATATTACATTGGAAACATTGTGTTCAGATTCCTGATTTGGACAGTCTCCAATCCCCTCAGAGCACTGAGGAACCTTGTGGCTTCCATAAGTCTCTTCGGGCAAACCCAAATTGGTTCGGCACCCTTACCGGGAGGTGTGACTATCTCTAACCGGATTTCCAGGACACAGTGGTCCGACCATGGAACCTCAGAAACTGAGGTTAGGATCACTTGGATTCCAGCGCAGAAGACCCAATCCAAGGCATGTCCAGCCTGATGTGTGGGCCCAGTACTACAATATGAGAGTCCTTATGACTCTGATTCGCAAGGAGATCCGCTCTCGGTTGAGTTCTTGATGCATTTTGTGAAAAAAGAACGTGGTGCCCAAACGTCTTCTGGGTCGGAGAGTCTAGTCGTGTGGGACGCTCTCCTCTATCCATTTCAAATGGGCCGGGTTTCCCTGGTCAATGAGCAAACTGATCAATTCGGGGATCTCAAAAGGATGAGCAGACCTGAAAATAATGATGATAATAATCTATTATATAAATGGGTTCACGTCATGTGATGTATACCTCAAACAAAGAAACCATACAACGCAGAAAAACAATACTTGCCAACAGAAATAGGCCTCAAGCAAGGTACGTTTGTAGCAAAGAAACTTTCCCCAAAACCTAAAAGGCCCCCAAAACAATGAATAAAAATAAAACTACATTTCCCAGTATCCTCCGGGGCAGCCAACGACTCACCCAGCCTCTACATTCTGAACAACATGATTGGCTGCCAATAAGGGCGGATTTGCATAACTGCTGTAACCATAGCAACGCTGGCAAGAGCCATCCAAGGCTAGGATAGAATGCTGAGAGATTTCAGTTGGTGTTTGAGGGTTAAACTGCCAAAACCAAACTCTGAGGGAGCAATTCTCCAGCAAATTCCTACCCACACAACACAACACAACTTCCAATCACAACCCATCCCACCAACCTTACGGGACCCCGTACACACAACACCTACAAACACCACAAACTAAAACCATTCCTTCCTTCCACACAGACAGAAACTGACCCAAAAGACAAGCCATGCCTTCTAAAAATAACAGCATCGGACCACACACTCACAACGCTACATACATCAAACAGAAAAGGCCAGAACAAACGCCAGAACAGAAACACACTGCGCAGCAGAGACACAGACAACAGGTCACTGCGCGACGCACAGCTGAGAACCAAATGCAAAGAACTGCACGACCAGAAGAAGCGCGCAGCCAGGAACAACAAAGACGCAGAAATGCAACACAACAGCAGCGCGCAAGGAGCGCAGAAACACGACGTCGCAACACAGAAAACAAACTTCAAAAACACCACAACCAATTCCACCGCCTAGCCTTCAGATACAACGCTGCAGAAGACTACAGCATGGCGCCAGAGGCCGACATTGGCACCCTAACGCACATCTGCACACACTGCAAAGCCCTGAAATACCCAGCAGAAACACCGGGAATGTGCTGCCTAGCCGGTAAAGTCTCTCTACCACCACTTGCCACTCCTCCACAACCACTACAGACTTGGCTGAGTGGACACACTCCAGAATCAAAACACTTCCTCCGCTATAGAAGACAATACAACTCATGCTTCCAGATGACATCATTTGGAGCACACATAGAAAGTGCGCCATTCATGCCTACACGACCCCACCAAGACCGTAAGTCACATCATTTCCAAACCTTACATCTCCTAAATAGGGCACAGCAACGCGTGTCGGGTACAGCTAGTAATTTAATATAATAATAATAATAGAGCCAAAGATTATTGTCACCGGTAGAAGGCCCTTCCTGTTGTCGTTACTGTTATTCTCTCTTCTCTTAATCAAGACGCAAAAGTGTCTCGTAACATTACAAACAAAGCCATTTAAAACCCGCAACTCATAAAAATATCAAAAAGTCCCAGTGCCTTGATTTACAGCCAATAAATGGATCGAACAACAACTCCCACCCGCCCCAGGATGCTGCTGGCTGGGGGACAATGGGATACGTAGTCCAATCTCATCTGGAAAGGTGTGTTAGAGAAAACTGGAGTGACTATATTAGGAGGATAGAGAGGAACTATGTTTCTTAGGAAAGTTATAATCCCCAGGTAATCTACAAAATTGAGGATGATGGGATACGTAGTCCAACCTTACCCGGAAAGGTGTGTTAGAGAAAACTGGAGTGACTATATTAGGAGGATAGAGAGGAACTATGTTTCCTAGGAAATTTATAATCCCCAGGTAATCTACAAAATTGAGGATGGGATATGTAGTCCAATCTCACCTGGAAAGGTGTGTTAGAGAAAACTGGAGTGACTATATTAGGAGGATAGAGAGGAACTATGTTTCCTAGGAAACTTATAATCCCCAGGTAATCTACAAAATTGAGGATGATGGGATACGTAGTCCAATCTCACCTGGAAAGGTGTGTTAGAGAAAACTGGAGTGACTATATTAGGAGGATAGAGAGGAACTATGTTTCTTAGGAAAGTTATAATCCCCAGGTAATCTACAAAATTGAGGATGATGGGATACGTAGTCCAACCTTACCCGGAAAGGTGTGTTAGAGAAAACTGGAGTGACTATATTAGGAGGATAGAGAGGAACTATGTTTCCTAGGAAATTTATAATCCCCAGGTAATCTACAAAATTGAGGATGGGATATGTAGTCCAATCTCACCTGGAAAGGTGTGTTAGAGAAAACTGGAGTGACTATATTAGGAGGATAGAGAGGAACTATGTTTCCTAGGAAACTCATAATCCCCAGGTAATCTACAAAATTGAGGATGATGGGATACGTAGTCCAATCTCACCTGGAAAGGTGTGTTAGAGAAAACTGGAGTGACTATATTAGGAGGATAGAGAGGAACTATTTTTCATAGGAAATGCATAATCCCCAGGTAATCTGTGGAGCTGGGGATGATGGGATATGTAGTCCAATCTGATCTCTTACTTCAAACTATGGCGATCAAGAATACCTGGAGGAGCAATGACTGAAGAAGGGCCTCACCTGATATAGTCGGACAACTCCTGGATTTTGGACGTCCTTGTTCTGAGCAGCTGGCCATGGAAATAAACAAAAGGTGCAGATTAAAGATGGCGGCAAGCGAGATGTAAATGCATTGGTTAGGCCTGAACCCAATGACTAGTCCCAACCAGTGGACGCGGCCTCTTCGTGTTAGTCCGGTTCTCAAAGGGGAGGCAGGAAGAGACACAAACAACATGGCAGGGCACAAACTTCCCACACAGAACTTAACGTCCCCATTAGGCGGACTACGACATCCAGAGAGGACTCAAACAATGTTGGATCAGGACCAAACTTGGCGTACTCAAGGGCAGATGGAGTTCAGGGGAAATAAACCTTGATATTTGGGAGTTGTAGTTTCTGGCGTCACCCGGAGGCGGGCCTTCCGCCACCTGGGAAGGGGTGCCGGCGTGGCCCGCGCTGTGCAGCCGTGCCGGCCAGGCCTGTAGGAGCTTCTGCGCATGCGTACTGGCTCCAGAGCGCACCTCCCGCTTTGGAGCCAGTGCGCGTGCGCACAGATTGGCGCATGCGCACTGGGCTCCCCTTGGGAGCAAGGGGGGGCGCAAATTTTTTTCCGCGTACCCCCCGGGAACAGGTAGGTCCGCCCCTGCAACATGGGGGAGAAGGGGTCAAGCTTACCAGGAGTATTTCTGTGGACTCTTCAATCTCACCTTTCCAAACATACCTACAGCAAAAGCCAAGAAGGAAGCCATGCTCAACACAAAGAAGGGCAGAGCCTCGCCGCCAATTCGGTTGTTGGGGTCGAATGGATTTGACTCACATGGTTGAAGCCCTCGGGAGGATGTCCACGCTGGCCGCCAATTGTTTCTCCATGATGGCCCTAAAAATGGGGGCGAAATCACATCGTGTTCATCATCCACATGCGTCTCTTTGTGATTTGTATTTCTGCGGTACGTTCAGCTCTGTGCTTACGGAGCTTAACGGCAGTTTGCCAGCTTTTTGGACCCAGGATGATGGGAACTGTAGTCTGCCTGCATCCAGGTGGTGCTGTGAATCCCAACAAACTTGGTACACAGACTCAACATAAACAATTAAAAATACTGGCAGGATTTGGGAGAAATTGACCTAGGATGATGGGAGTTGTGGTTCACTACACCCAGAGAGCACTGTGGACTCAAACAATGTTGGATCAGGACCAAACTTGGCATGAATACTCAACATGCCCAAATGTGAACACGGAGTTTGGGGGAAATAGACCTTGATATTTGGGAGTTACAGTTTCTGGGATTCATAGTTAACACACAATCAAAGAGCATCCTGAACTCTTGCAACAATGGAATTGAACCAAACTTGGCATATTGAACTCTCATTACCAACAGAAAGTACTGAAAGGGTTTGCTTGGGAACTGACCTTGAGTTTGGAACTTGTAGTTCACCTACACCCAGAGAGCACTGTGGACTCAAACAATGTGATGTTATGTTGTTGTTTGTTTTCTACCCAGAATCCCAATGTTGGAAGGAGGCTCACCACTTTAAGGTCCCTCAAACAGGCATGGGAAAACTTCGGCCCTCTGGGTGCTTTGGACTCCAACTCCCACCATTCCTAACAGCCTGAGGCCCTTTCCTGCTTAAGTGGCTGAGGGGGAAAAGGAAAAGGGCCTGAGGCTGCTAGGAATGGTGGGAGTTGGAGTCCAAAATACTCGGAAGGTCCAAGTTTGCCCGTGCCAGCTTTCGACAGAGACCTCTTCCTCCCCCTCCCCCTTCGCGCCCTTTCTTCCCCCTCCTGCCCAACACTCACTTTTTCTTCTACACTCGGGTTCCCTTCTTCCCAGCCTCTCTCTGCTCGCTTTGCCTTGCTTTGCTCTCGCTGTCGCTTCTGCCGCCATTTTGATCCGAGGGGGCAGCGTGAGCGTGTTCAGGAGGGAAGGGGGGAGGGAGAAAGACGTGACCCGCGTGAGCGCTACTGCGCAAACTCGCCCCAGAGCAAAGTGAGGCAAAGCGAGCAGAGCGAGGCTGGGAAGAAGGGAGCCCGAGGGGAGAAGAAAAAGTGCAGGAGGGGGAAGAAAGGGTATTGGAGGTTCCAATTTCCCACGGCACACCTGAGGATCACTCGCGGCACACTGGTTGGGAAACACTGCTCTAAGTTTGGTTCAATTCCATTGTTGCAAGAGTTCAGGATGCTCTTCGATTGTGTGTTAACTATAAATCCCAGAAACTGTAACTCCCAAATGTCAAGGTCTATTTTTCGCAAACTCCATCTGTGTTCGCATTTGGGCATATTGAGTATTCATGCCAAGTTTGGTCCTGATCCAACATTGTTTGAGTCCACAGTGTTCTCTGGATATAGGTGAACTACAACTCCAAAACCCAAGGTCAATGCCCACCAAACTCTTATAGCATTTTCTCTTGGTTATGGGAGTTCTTTGTGGGAAGTCTGTGTCTTTCTGCCATTCCTGCCAGGATATCTATGTTGTGTTCATCGAAACAGGCCCAGGTTTCACACTGAGTGTATAAATACTAGGCATGAGAAAAATGAAACGGAAATTAAAAGAAGTCGTAAGTGATTCGTATGTAATGGGACTTTTGAGCTTTTACGGATCGCAAGGCCAATCCCGGAAGTGGACTTTCTTTTTCGAACCCCTGGGCCCAAAATTTCGTTAGAATTCTAAATATTTCGGAAGGCTCCCTATTACTCCCTCCAAAATCCAAAATCCCAGACATTACTCACAGTCAGATGGGGCCTTTCCATGCTCGAGGCCTACTTTAACTGAAAGGCCTTCCTCCAGGAAGAGAAAAACCAGCCAGAACCATAGAGAGATCGAAACCGGAAGTCCTAGGGCGGCTGGAGGACTCAGGAAAAAAGCACTTTAAACTCAGGAAAGGATCCTGGAAAGGGCTGCCGTGCGGGTGGCCCCTTCCCCGCTAAGAAATAACCCGACCCAGGCTTGGGTCGGCATATCTTAGCGGGAAAGGGCTGCCGTGCGGGCGGCCCCTTTCCCACTAAGAAATAACCGACCCGGGCTTGGGTTGGCTTATATCTTAGCGGGGAAAGGGCTGCCGTGCGGGCGGCTCCTTCCCCGCTAAGAAATAACCTGACCCGGGCTTGGGTCGGCTTATATCTTAGCGGGGAAAGGGCTGCCGTGCGGGCGGCCCCTTTCCCGCTAAGATATAACCCGACCCAAGCCTGGGTCGGCTTCTATCTTAGCAGGAAAGGGGCCGTGCGGGCAGCCCCTTTCCTGCTAAGATATAACCCGACCCAGGCCAGTTGGACAGCCCTGTTCTAGTTTACCAAGAGCACGTTCCTCATACCCTCCAGGTCACTATCACCCTTACTACATTCTTACTATTAGAATTTATTATTTAATTCTAATAAATGCTCTGGAGAAGCAAGCCTTGACTATTTTATTTAATAATAATAATACTAATAATAATAATATATTAATGCTTTATATCTCCCTGCAAGGAAACCAAGGGAAATGTTGCCCCTTGATTTGCCTGTGCTTAAAACAGTGTCAGTCCTGTTTCCCTGCTTCTCAGACTTTAGAACCAATTTAGAATTTCGTTAGTAATTACGTTACATTTTAGAACTTTTTGGAATTTTTTTTGTAAGTCTTTCTATTACTAATCAAACCCCTCCCCCCCATTTGATTTTAGAATCGCCATTTTTGGGTTCTAAACCATGCCTAATAAATACATGTAAAAACATATTAACTATACGTATGTCTGTGTTAGAGTGTCATTTTGTGTCATTTTGGTTGGTGGTGTGCCCCAGGATTTGGTCAATGTAAAAAGTTTGCCGCAGCTCAAAAAAGGTTGGTAAACACTGATGTACTGTATAGCTAAAATACTATAATAATAATAATAATAATACGTATTATTATAATATGAAAATTCAAAGATTTTAATGTTGCTTGCCTTGTGTCTGAGACTGCTCCACCGCAGCGTTTCGCTTACACCGCAGAGCAGCCAGGTGTCCAATTTCTCCCCAGACAATAGGTAAATATATCAGCTTTCTGTTTGCACAACACACAACGAGGGCTGGATCTTCACAGCCTTACTATATTCCAGGCAGTGTAGACTCGTATAATCCAGTTGAAAGCAGATAATCTGGACTCAGGTCCTGGGGTATAGGGCAGTGTAGATCCGCCCGGAGATGTACCTCTAAAGTTGACCTAAGTGTTTACTGCCTTCCCAGGCCACCTTTGACCTCTAGACCAGGGGTGCCCACGCTTTTTTAGCATGCGAGCTACTTATAAACAACCACGTCAAAATGATCTACTTACCCATATTTTGATGAAAGAAATAAGGGACATTTACGTGATTTTTAGAAAAAATAAGGGACACTTCATAAAATGCATCCAGACAAGAGTTCCTCCTCCCACCCTGACATCATTCCAGAGATATAAACTGGCAGAATGGAAGCACACAGACCTTGAAGCTGCAAGGCCATTCAATGCTGATCAATGTGACCAAGCAGATGAACTCCTCGCAGTCGCAGATGGCTTTGGCAGAGAATGGCTGCCAAAGCCTCTTTCTGGTTGTCCTCCCTCGTGGCTCGTCTTCGCGCGCCGCTGCACGCTCCAAAAGCACATGCGCGGGCCGGGCGCCCACCCCCTGCTTTGCTCTGCTGCCCTCCTTCTCCCTCCCTCCGCGGGCCACGCTGTGACGGCACTGAGGGTGGAGGCGGGGGAGTCGCCTCAGGGGGCAGAATGACAAAGGGGAAGGTGGGCGGAGCGGAAGGAAGGAGTACCGTGCGGAAGGAAGGTGTGCGGAGCGGAAGGAAGGAGTACCGCGCAAAAGGAAGGAGCGCCGTGCGGAAGGAAGGTGCGCGGAGCGGAAGGAAGGAGTACCGCGCAAAAGGAAGGAGCGCCGTGCGGAAGGAAGGTGCGCGGAGCGGAAGGAAGGAGTACCGCGCAAAAGGAAAGAGCGCCGTGCGGAAGGAAGGTGCGCGGAGCGGAAGGAAGGAGTACCGCGCAAAAGGAAGGAGCGCCGTGCAGAAGGAAGGTGTGCGGAGCGGAAGGAAGGAGTACCGCGCAAAAGGAAGGAGCGCCGTGCGGAAGGAAGGTGCGCGGAGCAGAAGGAAGGAGTACCGCGCAAAAGGAAGGTGCGCGGCGCAGAAGGAAGGTGCGCCGTGCGAAAGGAAAGAGCGCCGTGCAGAAGGAAGGTGCGCAGAGCGGAAGGAAGATGCGCCGCGCGAAAGGAAACGGCACCGTGCGGAAGGAAGGTGCGCAAAGGGGAAGGAAGGAAGGTGCGCCACACTAAAGGAAGGTTCGCGGAGCGGAAGGAAGGCGCGCCGTGCGAAAGGAAAGAGTGCCGTGCGGAAGGAAGGTGCGCAGAGTGGAAGGAAGATACGCCGCATGAAAGGAAGAGGCACCGTGCGGAAGGAAGGTGCGCAAAGGGGAAGGAAGGAAGGTGCACCGCACTAAAGGAAGGTTCACGGAGTGGAAGGAAGGAGTACCGCGCGGAAGGAAGATGCGCGGAGCGGAAGGAAGGTGCGCCATGCGAAAGGAAAGGGCACCATGCGGAAGGAAGGTGCGCGAAGGGGAAGGAAGGAAGGTGCGCTGTGCGAAAGGAAGGAGCACCGTGCGGAAGGAAGGTGCGCAAAGGGGAAGGAAGGAAGGTGCGCCGCACTAAAGGAAGGTTCGTTGAGCGGAAGGAAGGAGTACCGCGCAGAAGGAAGGTGCGCAGAGCGGAAGGAAGGTGTGCAGAGCAGAAGGAAGGAGTAATGCGTGGAAGGAAGGAGCGCCATGCGGAAGGTGCTGCGATCGACCTGCTTTGGCACCGCCATCGACTGGTCGACCGCCATCGACTTTGTGGGCAGCCCTGCTCTAGATAAAGGGTCCAATGCCCGCCCTCTGGGCCAGATGTGCTGCAGCATGTCCTCTCCATGTTTTTTTTATGATACAACCAATGAAGAAATGACATGTATAACAACAATTGTGTTACGTAGTGTGAGTCAACGGAGGCACGGGTGCCGCGGCAGACGTACCTGGCAATCTCCCGAGCGATTTGTTCGTTGGGGCAACTGACGAAAGCCAGGGAATGGGAGCCGGAGACGTAGCTGCCGGTCAGTGCCGAGTGGAGCTGGAGGCCCATCGTCCTCAGCAACGGATACATCAGCAGAGAGGAAGTCATGGCCTCAAAGGAGGAAGAAGGCGAGGCAGCGGTCAAGCACAAGCCATTGCAGTTACAAACATCTGACTTACACACGACTCACAGTTAAGAACAGGGCTGGACTGGATAGCCTTTGGGGGTCCCTTCCAAATCTATGATACGATAGCTATCTTAGTAAACCAAAATCCATACTATAATCTGAGCCCACATCTGTACCTGTATATCTCTATCTGTATACCTTAATAAAACGGAATGTTTGTATGTATGTGTGCGGAGGGCGGAAGGGCGGAAATGTGGCAGCTATTTGCATAAAGTCCTTTGATTGGCCAGACTTGCCACTCCAAAATTCTATTAGCCAGCATCCCAGCATCCAGGCCTCTACATTCAAACAACAGGATTTCTTCCCACTGAGGGAAAAAGGTGGCAGCTATTTGCATAAAGTCCTTTGATTGGCCAGTCTCGCCACTCCAAAATTCTAAGGCACCAGACAGAGGGCATTGATTGCCACTGATTAGCCAGCATCCCAGAATCCAGGCCTCTACATTCAAACAACAGGATTTGGATATGTGGCAGCTATTTGCATAAAGTCCTTTGATTGGCCAGCCTCGCCACTCCAAAATTCTAAGGCACCAGACAGAGGGCATTGATTGCCACTGATTAGCCAGCAACCCAGAATCCAGGCCTCTACATTCAAACAACAGGATTTCTTCCCACTGAGGGGGAAAAAGCCAGCATCCCAGAATCCAGGCCTCTACATTCAAACAACAGGATTTCTTCCCACTGAGGGGGAAAAAGCCAGCATCCCAGAATCCAGGCCTCTACATTCAAACAACAGGATTTCTTCCCACTGAGGGCAAAAAGCCAGCATCCCAGAATCCAGGCCTCTACATTCAAACAACAGGATTTCTTCCCACTGAGGGGAAAAAAGCCAGCAACCCAGAATCCAGGCCTCTACATTCAAACAACAGGATTTCTTCCCACTGAGGGGAAAAAAAGCCAGCATCCCAGAATCCAGGCCTCTACATTCAAACAACAGGATTTCTTCCCACTGAGGGGAAAAAGCCAGCATCCCAGAATCCAGGGTTCTACATCCAAACAACAGGATTTCTTCCCACTGAGGGGAAAAATGCACCATCAACATTCCCTCCCCAGTTGGCTCTGTGAAAAACAAAATGGAATCCTGTTTTCTCCTCCCTCAGCTTTTAGAAAACGGCTGCCTGCCATTTGGCCTTTTAAAGTTACCAATTACCAGCAGAGCAGGCCAGAACATTACAGGCCCCAAAAGAGAGTTTAGGGCAGGATGGCCCACGAATGATGGGATTTGCAGTACCTTCACCCAATTAACTTCCCAGAAAACACTGTAGCCCCTACAAATCACAAACCAGGCCCAAAATTTACAGTACGGCTTCATTAACTTGATTTCCCTGACTAGGCCTCAGTTAATAGGACATTGTGTATAGCCAGGCCCCAAAAGAGAGTTTAGGGCAGGATGGGCCACGAATGATGGGATTTGCATCCCAATTCACTTCCCAGAAAACACTGTAGCCCCTACAAATCACAAACCAGGCCCAAAATTTACAGTACGGCTTCATTAACTTGATTTCCCTGACTAGGCCTCAGTTAATGGGACATTGTGTATGGCCTGAATTAACAGTAACCAACCTTGGCACACTGAGCCCCTATGACCCATGATTCATTCTACTGCAGTTTGGAGTAGGGAGGACCATGGATGATGGGACTTGAAGTACCATCACAGGTTATGAGATTTGTAGTACTTTCAAACTCTTCATTCCCCCCACAGACCAAGGCGGCCCTGAACCACAAGACCAACCTTGGCACACAGTACCCCCATGACCCACACTCCATCCTACTGCAGTTTAGAGGAGGATGGACCATTAAGGATGGGATTTCAAGTACCTCCATTCACTTCCCAAGCCCACTGCGACCCTCATCCAGTGCATAATCATGACCACACTTGGCACAAAAAGCCCTCATGACCCAATGGACGTCCTGATGCAGTTCGGAGGGCAGACCACGGATGATGGGACTTGAAGTACCTCCACTCATTTCACCAGACCATTGCCAACCTCATCCAAACACTGATCAAGACCAAACTTGGCACACAGAGCCCCCATGACTCATTCTACATTCTGGTGCAGTATTGAGGAGGATGGACCACGAATGATGGGACTTGAAGTACCTCCACTCACTTCCCAAGACTGCTGCGACATTCCTCATTCAATGACTAATCAAGACCAAACTTGGCACACCTTCAAAGCCCTCATGACCCATGACCCACTCTACATCCTGTGCTGTTGGGAGGGATGGACCATGGCCAATGGGACTTGCAGTACCTTCACTAACTTCCTGAGACCACTGCAAGCCACATACACATCTAATAGGAACCAACCTTGGCACACAATGCCTTCCTCAAATAACCCGGGCACCGCCGGGTCCTCAGCTACTATATAATAAAGCGGAATGTTTGTATGTATGTATGTATGTATGTATGTATGTTTGTATGTATGTATGTGGCAGCGTTCTGATTGGCTGCCACTTTCACAGGCCACAGCGACCAGCGCGGGTGATAGACCTGCACCAAACTTGGGACACATAACCCCCTGACCCCCTTTATGTCCTGGTGCGGTTTGGGGGAGATGGACCACAGATTATGGGCTTTGTAGTACATTCAAACACTTTGTTTCCACTGACCACTGCGGCCACCTAAAAGGACCGATACAGACCACACTTGGCACACACATCCCTCATTACCCACTCTAGGTCCTGCTACAGTTCGGAGGAGGGTGGACCACGGATGATGGGACTTGAAGTACCTCTACTCACTTCCCAAGTCCGCTGCGACCCTCATCCAATTACTGATCGAGACCACACTTGGCACACAGAACCCCCATGACTGCCTTCACATCCTGGTGAGGTTTAGGGGGGGAGGGCTGCCAATGGACGATGGGATTTGTAGTACTTTCACACCCCTCTACTACCACAGACCACTACGGCCCCCAATAAACACCTATGAAAACCACACTTGGCACACAGAGCCCCAGTGACTCACTCTACATCCTACTGCAGTTTAGAGTAGGGCAGACCATGGATGATGGGACTTGCAGTACCTTCCCTCACTTTCCAAGACGGCTGCAAACCTAATCCAATGACTGATCAACATGAAATCTGGCACACAGGGCCCTCATGACCCACTCTACATCCTGGTGCAGTTTTGTGTCAAACGGACCACGGATGATGGGACTTGAAGTACCTTCACTCACTTCCTACAAACAATACAACCCTCATCCATTCCCCAATACAGACCAAACATGGCACACAGAGCCCCCATGACCCAATCTACATCCTACTGCAATTTGGGGGAGGCAGGACCACAGATGATGGGACTTGCACTACCTTCAGTAATTTCATGATACCACTGCAACTCCCAAGAATGATGGATCAAGACCACACTTGGCACACAGAGCCCCCATGACCCACTCTACATCCTGCTGCAATTTGGGGGAGGGTGGACCACAGATGATGGGACTTGCACTACCTTCAGTAATTTCATGATACCACTGCAACCCCCAATAATGAAGGATCAAGTCCAAACTTGGCAGACAGAGCCTCCATGACCCACTCTACATCCTGCTACACTTCTCAAATGACCCGGGTACCGCCGGGTCCCCAAGCAAGTATATATAATAAAAGTCAGTGTTTGCAGAGGGTGGGAGGTGCAGAGGGCGGGAGGTGCGAAGGAATATGTGGCAGCGTTTCGATCGATTGCCACTGTGGGGTTATTTGCATAAAGGACTCTGATTGGCCAACCTCAGAACTCCAACATTCTAAGGCACCAGACAGAGGGGATTGGTTGCCACTGAGGGAGTTTTTGCATAAAGGACTCTGATTGGCCAGCATCCAAGAATCCAAGCCTCTACATTCAAACAACATGATCAGGCCCGGATTAGGCTCTTCGGCCGCCCGAGGCCAAGACGCCCCGCGCCGCCCCCCCCCCAGGGTGCGGAAAGCCACACCCCCAGGGCGCTGTTGCGCATGTGCGGCAGCAGCCCCGGCCGTGCGGCTTCGGTCGCCTCCTCCTCCCGCGACCGGAAGGAGGGCCTGAGGAGGTGGACCGATGCCGCGCGGCACCGGCCCCACGGCTTCCGTCCACCTCGTGCCTTCCTTTCGGTCGCGGGAGGAGGAGGAGGTGGACGGAAGCCGCGCGGCACTGCTCGTGGGGCTTCCGTCTGCCGCCTCCTCCACCTCCCGCCACCGAAAGGAAGGCGTGAGGAGGAGGAAGGGAAGTCCCGCCCTCCTCCTGGCCGCCTGGGCCGCCCCTTGCAAAGGAAGGAGGCGGCTAGGAGGAGGAGGAGGAAGGGAAGCCCACTGGCGTGCGTGCGCAGGGGCGGCCCGACCTAATTTGGGGGGGTACGCGAGGAAATTTTGTCGCCCCCCCGCCGCCGCGTCACTCACCGCCGCCGCCACGCCCACACCACCACCGCCGGCCCCATCGGCCGCGGCACACCTCCGCGGCGCACCTTTCTGCCGGCCGCGCATGCGCAGGGAGCCTGTCGCTTTGGAGCCAGCGCGCATGCGTGCAGTGCAGGTTTTGCGCATGCGCGCTGGCTCCAAAGCGGCAGGCACGCTTGGGAGCGAGTGCGCAGGCTCGTACATTCGCGCGTGCGCAGAAACGTCTACAGGCGCTATAGCGCCTGTAGGTGCTTCTGCGCACGCGGACGGCGGCACAGGGCATTGCGGCGGCGGTGGGGGGCGCGGAGTTGGCGGCAGCGCCTCCCAGCCGGTGGTGCCCCTCCCAGCCGATGGTGCTCTACGCGACCGCGTAGGTCGCGGAATCGCTGGGGCCGCCCCTGTGCGTGCGTGCGAATGCATGCCCACCGGCGGGGCAGAGCTTCCCTTCCTCGTCCTCGCCGCCTCCTTCCTATGCAAGGGGGCGGCTCAGGCGAAGGGAGGGCGCCATTCCCTCCTCCCCGCCCCTCGCAGCGCTCTCCCCTGCCCTTCCCGAGGTATGATGACTCTCTCGGGAGAGGGCGGGGGGAAAGCACTGCGAGGGGGCGGTTTAAAATTTTTTTTAAATGTTTTCGGGGGGTCGAATCCGCTGCCCCCCCAAACCCGCCGCCCAAGGCCATGGCCTAGTCTGGCCTTATGGGTAATCCGGGCCTGAACATGATTGGTTGCCACTGAGGGAGAATTTGCCAAACCGGCTCCGATTGGCCAACATTCCTACATTCCCGATCTCAAAGGTGCCAGAGATCCCGAAACAACTGCAAGCCACCTAAACAACTTGGCACACAACGCCTTTCTCAAATAACCCGGGCAGCGCCGGGTCCCCAAGCTAGTGTATAAATATAGCAATCTTTCATGGGTTGGATTTCAATTGTTTTGAAAGCCTGGCAAGCAACCATGCGCTCCCTCTGATCCGGGTCAGATACTCACCAATGGACAGGGCAAAAGGGTTCAGTCCTGTCCCCGATGTTATTCAACATCTACATGAAACCGCTCGGGGAGATCATTCGGAGTTTTGGAGTAAGGTGTTACCTGTACGCAGGTGACGTCCAGATCTGTCACTCCTTCCCACCTGTCACCAAGGAGGCTGTCCAGACCTTGAACCGGTGCTTGGCCGCTGTGTCGGACTGGATGAGGGCTAGCAAATTGAAACTAAATCCAGACAAGACAGAGGTCCTCCTGGTCAGTCGAAAGGCCGAACAGGGCATAGGGTCACAGCCTGTGTTGGATGGGGTGACACTCCCCCTGAAGACGCAGGTTCGCAGCCTGGGAGTGATCCTGGACTCATTGCTGAGCCTAGAAGCCCAGGTCTCGGCGGTGGCCAGGGGAGCTTTTGCACAGTTGAGACTCGTGCGCCAGCTGCGCCCGTACCTTGGGAAGTCTGATCTGGCTACGGTCGTCCATGCTCTGGTCACATCCCGAATAGACTACTGCAACGCACTCTACCTGGGGCTGCCTTTGAAGACTGTTCGGAAGGTCTCGGCGGTGGCCAGGGGAGCTTTTGCACAGTTAAGACTCGTGCGCCAGCTGCGCCCGTACCTTTGGAAGTCTGATCTGGCCATGGTCGTCCACGCTCTGGTCACATCCCGAATAGATTACTACAACGCACTCTACGTGGGGCTGCCTTTGAAGACTGTTCGGAAGGTCTCAGCGGTGGCCAGGGGAGCTTTTGCACAGTTAAGACTCGTGCGCCAGCTGCGCCCATACCTTGGGAAGTCTGATCTGGCTACGGTCGTCCACGCTCTGGTCACATCCCGAATAGATTACTGCAACGCACTCTACGTGGGGCTTCCTTTGAAGACTGTTCGGAAGGTCTCAGCGGTGGCCAGGGGAGCTTTTGCACAGTTAAGACTCGTGCGCCAGCTGCGCCCATACTTTGGAAAGTCTAATCTGGCTACGGTCGTCCACGCTCTGGTCACATCCCGAATAGACTACTGCAACGCACTCTACCTGGGGCTGCCTTTGGAGACAGTTCGGAAATTGCAATTAGTCCAGCGGGCGGCAGCCAGATTACTAACCGGAGCTACATACAGGGAGCATACCACCCGCCTGTTGTGTCAGCTCCACTGGCTGCCTGTCCACTTCCGGGCTCAATTCAAAGTGCTGGTTTTGACCTTTAAAGCAATATACGGTTCTGGCCCAGCTTACTTGTCCAAACGCATCAGCTGCTACGTCCCACCTCGTAATCTAAGATCATCCGGGGAGGCCCTGCTCTCGCTCCTGCCTACTTCTCAAACGCGGTTGGTGGGGACGAGAGGGCCTTCTCGGTGGTGGCTCCCCGTCTGTGGAACGCGCTCCCAATTGATATACGATCAAACCCATCCCTCCTGGCATTCAGGAAAAAAGTAAAATCCTGGCTGTGGGACCAGGCATTTGCACACCAGCACAAGGCAGCACTTGAGGTGGGATTTTAATGGAAAGCAGATGAATAGGGCCAATGCTTTTATGGACAGAACATTGTTTTACTCTGGAATGAATGCACATGATGTTTAGGTAATTGGATTTTAATGTATTTTAATTGTTGAAGGGTTCTGGGGTCTTATATTGTTACTGTGTGGGCATCGAATTGCGCCTTACTATTAGCCGCTCTGAGTCCCCCCTCCCTCGGGGGTTGAGAAGAGCGGGGTGAAATCCTGAAATACATAAATAAATAAAATCTATATATATAAAAAGAGAGTGGTTGTGCGATGGGGCAAATAGGCAGGAAAACTACAAGCCCCAGAAGCACGAAAACAACCCAACACATTCCAACATACCACGAGGTACCTACAGGGCCCACAAAACCTGCCCTGGATACCTCGCAAGACCCCCAAACATAACCCCCCCAAAAAACGGGCAACGGGACCTGCCGTAGCGGCGCTTGGTGAATGGCAATGGCCTTTTTCCCCCACGACGGGGAAGCCCTGATCACCAATGGCGCCGGCGCACTCAGTCCCAACCCCAGCCCCTCTCTCACCGATTCCTCCTCCTTCTGCACCCGGAAGCAGGCAGGGGGGGAGGGGGGCTTCCCTACGACCGGATGGATGGAAGGAGGGGGAAGGAAAGTATACCAGGAAGGAAGGAAAAAGCCACAGCGAAGCGTGGCCGGGTCAGCTAGTAAATCCGTACCCGATAATTTCCATCGTTGCCTTGAGGCCGTCACTGGATGGCTGCGAGCCAGTAGGTTGAAGGTGAATCCGGCAAAGACGGAGATCCTGTGGCTGGGTCCTCCGGGCTGTAGGGATGTTCAGCTTCCAACCCTGGACGGCGTGACATTATGTCCGTCGCCCTCTGTTAAGAGCTTAGGAGTAACCTTGGACCCCCTGTTGTCGATGGAGGCTCACGTCTCCAGCGTCAGCAGGGTCGCATTTTTCCATCTTCGCCAGGCGAGGAAGCTGGCCCCCTATTTGTCCCGGCGCGACTTAGCCACAGTGATCCAAGCCACGGTCATCTCGAGGCTGGACTACTGTAATGCTCTGTACATTGGCCTTCCTCTGTCGGTAATCCGAGACTCAAGCTGGTGCAGAACGCTGCAGCGCGACTCCTGGCGGGGTCCCGATTGGCCACCACATCACGCCAATCCTGCGCGAACTGCACTGGCTCCCAATTGATGCCGGATTGCCTTCAAAGTGTTAGTCCTGACTTTTAAGGCCTTACATGGTCTGGGGCCAGTGTACCTGCGGGACCGCTCTTCGGCGTCGAGTATTTATGTCACAGCGGATAGGCAACAGAAATATAGAAGTTTAATTCCCCATCGGCCCAAAAACTCCAATGTCTCTGTTCGTGTGAATAATGAAACTCTCATTCAATTCACAAGGTAAATATATAACTTTGTATTGAATTGTATTTAACAATAACTGGCAAAACATCGAAAAACAACAGCCATCACAGCTACGGTACCTTTCTAAACATACTTTCCTCACAGATATTATAAACCAGGGCTGTCCAACTTCTACCGGACCTGTGGCCGGAATTCCAGTTACTGATGACCTGGGGGGCCGAAGGGTCTGGCTCCGCCCTGGCTCCGCCCCCTCCCCGGCTCCGCCCTCTCCCCGCCTTGGAGGTGTCTGTGGAGGACACCGGGGCTTTGACTTGGAGATAGAGATGAACACCAAAATCCCAGTCTCAAGTCCCAGTCCCTGCTTTGAACTGGATTATATTGCAGTGTGGACTCAGGGCCCTTCACACAGCCATATAACCCAGAATATCCAGGCAGGAAACCCCACAAAACCTGCTTTGAACTGGATTATATTGCAGTGTGGATTCAGGGCCCTTCCACACAGCCATATAACCCAGAATACCTGCTTTGAACTGGATTATCGGAGTCCACACTCATATAATCTGGTTTAAAGCAAATAACATGGGATTTTATTCAGATGTGTGGAAAGGAAGTCAAATAAGAAGCCAGGGCCCTTCCACACAGGCCTATAACCCTGAATGATAAGGCATAATATTCATTCTGCCTCTGCTAATAATAATAATAATAATAATAACAACAACAACAGGTTCCTGGAGTAGGAGACCTCCAAGGGCCATCCAGTCCAATCTCCTTCTGCCATAAGGGGAAAACACAATCAAAGCATTCCTCAGCCATGTTGACTCAAACCTAAACTCTCATGAGAGCAACAGAAAGTACTGAACCTTGAGTTTGGGAGTTGTAGTTCTCCTCCATCCAGAGAGCACTGTGGACTCAAATAATGATGGATCAGGACCAAACTTGGCACGAAGCCTCAGGAGAGGAGGAAGCCGGAAAGGGAATGAATGAGCACCCCCGTGCTCGAACTCGGCCCCGCCCCTTTTTCGCTCTGGCCACGCCCCTCTCACTCGTGCACTCTCTCTCTCCTTCCTCTTTCCTTCAGGTGGTGGAAGGGGAAGGAATGAAAGGGGGAAAGAGAGAAAGAAGGAGGGAGGGAGGGAGGGGGAGGAGGAAGTAGGAGGAGGAAGAGAGCCTGCTCCTCCTCCCTGCCCCGCCCCTCACACACCCCCGCCGCGAAAAAAATAAATAAAAAATATTCTAAAAAATATTCCAAAAAAATATTTTTAAAAAATTTTTAATCTTAAAAGGCAGATATCTTGCAGGAGGGTAGGGGGCCGTGGGGAAGGGGCTGGGGGCCCGTATACGGCCCCGGGGCCACCAGTTGGACAGCCCTGTTATAAACCAACTGACACCAACTGTCACTTTCAACTGTCACTTCCTCAAGGTTCCATTCATCAGTCTTGAGACAGCGCCATCTGGTGTCAAACATATCACACTGCAGTTCATCTCAAACTGCGAAAGTATATCTTGTGCTGACTCATGAATTGCTATTCAAAATGTAATAATCTGACAACCGCCTTGTCCCATACCATCCCACCAGATCACTGCGCTCCAAAGAGCTAAACCTCCTGGTCATCCCAAATGTGAGGACCTACCACCTGTCCGCAACCCGCCGCCGGGCTTTCTCTGTTGCAGCCCCTACCATGTGGAACGCACTGCCCGCCGGCATCCGTGCCACCCAGGGCCTCCTCCCGTTCAGGAGAGCAGTCAAGACATTGCTGTTCCAACAAGCCTTCGGGGTTCGCTAGACTGTAGCTCGCACCGCCTGGCTGTCAGCCCACCGCGACTCCATTTGTTGCGTCAACTGTTCTGATTGTAATTCCATCTTAATGGTATTACTGTGAGTTATTATGAGTTATCTGACAATTGTATTCAGAGGCGGCCCCAGCGATTCCGCGACCTACGCGGCCGCGTGAGAGCGCTATCGCCTGGGAGGGGCACCACCGGCTGGGAGGCGCCGCCGCGCGACTCCGCACCCCCACCGCCGCCACACTGCCCTGCCGCCCGTTCGCGCCTGCGCAGAAGCACCTACAGGCGCTATAGCGCCTGTAGACGCTTCTGCGCGCGCGCCAATGGCGAAAGCTGCGCACTCGCTCCCCAGCGCGCCTCTCGCCGTGGCGCCCGCGCGCATGCGCAAAACCTGCACTGCACGCATGCGCGCGGGCGCCACCGTGGCAGACGCGCATGGGAGCGCGTGTGCGTGCTACTGCGCATGCGCCGCCAGCAGAAAGGTGCGCCGCGGGAGGTGTGCCGCATGCCGATGGTGTGCCACGGCGGCACGGCGGTGTGGGCGTGGCAACGGCAGCGCGCGCGGCGGCGCGGCGGTGTGGGCGTGGCGGCGGGCGGCGCCGGTGAGTGACACGGCGGCGGGGGGGCGACAAAATTTCTTCGCGTACCCCCCCAAATTAGGTCGGGCCGCCCCTGATTGTATTTCACGGACTGTTGTAAGTCGCCCCGAGCCGTTGGGGGGGGGGGGACGACAGACAAATGCGAAATAATAAATAAATAAATAAATAATAAATAAAAGAGAGAGGACACTTACTAGAAACAAAGCTGTGGTGGGACCCGGGTGGGAGATCCAGCTGGGCAGGAGTCCCAGGAGCGCTTGGTGGCAACGAGGGAGGAGGGCCTTGTCCGCCTTCATGGCTCCCAAATCCTGGGTGCTAAGCAGGGTCAGCCCCGGCTGGTCCTTGGATGGGAGACCAAGCGCAGATCCTAGGAGTTGGGGGTGTTCATCTTGCAGAGGAAGAATACCTTTCCACCTGAGCTCTTCCCTCCTTTCGCCTCCCGGGCAGAAGAAGGGAAACAACAGCCTGCAGAAGGTTGCCAAAGGGATTGATTGGCATCTGGTTCAAACTCCTCCTCCTCCTCCTCTTTGCAAGCAGCTGGGAGTGTTGTTGTTGTTGATGCCCGCCTTGCCAGGGAATTATTGGGATTTTAAAAACGTCACCGAAATGCTAGGAAAATCCCCGCCTTCCTCGAATTCCTCGCTTGACCCCAGGTCAGAGGAGAACCCGTGCTTTGCTTTGTTGCAATTGAGATGCATTTTTTTAATGCTTCTCGAAAGTATTCATTAAGCCAGGGGTGCTCACACTTTTTCAGCACGGGAGCTACCGATTAAAAAAACCAAGTCCCAAAGGTCACCTGCCCAGAAATGTGAAACGTAGAACTATTTCCTTATTCATTTATTTATATTTATTAATCCAGCAGGCTCGGGGCAGTTTACATAAAATGAAGTTATAAAACACCAACATTTCAATTCAATGACAACAATATAAAACAGAGCATAAGAATACATCCAACCGCCCCATTTCTCCCACACTGCCATATTGCCACACATATTATCAGCAAGAAAGTAAGAAGAGAGGCTTTTGAACTGCAAGGCCATTTAATACTCAGCAAGGTAAACAAAGGGGCATGCCAAAAATACATCCAACCACCCCATTTCCCCCACACTGCCATATTACCACACATATTATCAGCCAGAAAGTAAGAAGAGAGGCTGTTGAACAGCAAGGCCATTTAATATTCAGCAAGTTAAACAAGGGGCATGCAAAAATACATCCAACCACCCCATTTCCCCCACACTGCCATATTGCCACACATATTATCAGCCAGAAAGTAAGAAGAGGCTGTTGAACTGCAAGGCCATTTAATACTCAGCAAGGTAAACAAAGGGGCATGCCAAAAATACATCCAACCACCCCATTTCCCCCACACTGCCATATTACCACACATATTATCAGCCAGAAAGTAAGAAGAGAGGCTGTTGAACAGCAAGGCCATTTAATATTCAGCAAGTTAAACAAAGGGGCATGCAAAAATACATCCAACCACCCCATTTCCCCCACACTGCCATATTACCACACATATTATCAGCCAGAAAGTAAGAAGAGAGGCTGTTGAACTGCAAGGCCATTTAATACTCAGCAAGGTAAACAAAGGGGTATGCCAAAAATGCATCCAACCAACCCATTTCCCTCACACTGCCATATTACCACACATATTATCAGCCAGTAAGTAAGAAGAGAAGCTGTTGAATTGCAAGGCCATTTAATACTCAGCACAGTAAACAAAGGGGCATGCAAAAATACATCCAACCACCCCATTTCCCCCACACTGCCATATTACCACACATATTATCAGCCAGAAAGTAAGAAGAGAGGCTGTTGAACTGCAAGGCCATTTAATACTCAGCAAGGTAAACAAAGGGGCATGCATAAATACATCCAACCACCCCATTTCCCCCACACTGCCATATTACCACACATATTATCAGCCAGAAAGTAAGAAGAGAGGCTGTTGAACAGCAAGGCCATTTAATATTCAGCAAGGTAAACAAAGGGGCATGCAAAAATACATCCAACCACCCCATTTCCCCCACACTACCATATTACCACACATATTATCAGCCAAAAAGTAAGAAGAGAGGCTGTTGAACTGCAAGGCCATTTAATACTCAGCAAGGTAAACAAAGGGGTATGCCAAAAATGCATCCAACCAACCCCATTTCCCTCACACTGCCATATTACCACACATATTATCAGCCAGAAAGTAAGAAGAGAAGCTGTTGAATTGCAAGGCCATTTAATACTCAGCACAGTAAACAAAGGGGCATGCAAAAATACATCCAACCACCCCATTTCCCCCACACTGCCATATTACCACACATATTATCAGCCAGAAAGTAAGAAGAGAGGCTGTTGAACTGCAAGGCCATTTAATACTCAGCAAGGTAAACAAAGGGGCATGCATAAATACATCCAAAAAGGGGGCCCATTCTGCCTCTTGGACTCTGGAGCTTTTGGAGGCAGCGCGCGAGCAGGGAGCGGGGAGGAGCAACGACGGAGGACTTCTTGGCAGCGCGCAGGGGCGCGTGAAGAGGACCAACAGCAAAAAACCTGGTCAGGGGCCTGAAGATCACCAGGATGAGGCCCGAAGATCACCCTGGTGATCGCGATCACCGTTCTGAGCACCCGTGCATGAAGCTCTAGGCTTAATTCCGCAAAGGGAAAGTTGTCGCTGAATGCATCTCTCTTTACGAAATATTCATTGCAAAATGCAACACACTCTCTCGGCATTACTCCGCGAACGAAGATTCTTAGGAAGGACTCACCCCACGTTTTTTACAAGCGCGTTGATGACTAAAAAGGCCAATCTGAGATAGGCAAGTCCGGTTGCAGAAAGCACAGCAGAAAGTCTCCTTGGGTGATGTTGTTTCCAAGTTGCGGTTCTTTCTGCATTGTTCTTTCTGACTCATCCGGCATATCTTCTCGAAAGAGGCCGCAGCATTGTGGATCGTGCATCTCCATGCCTCCCGATGTGAGGCCAGGGTGGACCATTGTTGGTAGTCAATCTGACCGAGCCTGAGATGTTGTTTCAGGGAGTCCTTGTATCTCTTTTTGGGGGCACCTCTCTTGCGCTGACCTGTGGTGAGTTCACCATAGAGTAGCCAGGATTTTGATTGGGGGCTGAGTTTGGTTTCGGGGCTGAGACTGGGTGGAAGAGGGTCTACCCTAGCAAACCTTTTGTATTGTTATCCCAATAACCCCATTAATGTGGGATATAATGAGCATGGTGATCAGATCATGATATGAATAAACATAACAGTTTAAATAATGTACCAGTAAGGGCCTTTTCGCGGACCACCCTGAGAATTTCGGGGGCTGAAGCCCCCCTTAGCCCCCCGGCTACATGCCTGACCATAGAGTAGTATCTTTGGGAGGCGGGGGTCCTCCATCCTATAGACGTGCCCTGCCCAGCGCAGTTGTGTTCTCAATAGCATGGCCTCAATGCTGGTGACCCCTGCTTGCTCAAGGACAGCAACATTCGTCACATAGTCAGTCCAGTGTATATTCAGGATTGTGCAAAGACAGCACTGATGAAAGCGTTCGAGGAGTCGTAGGTGTTGGCGATAGGTGACCCATGTTTCAGACCCATAGAGGAGAATAGACAGTATGATAGCTGATTTTGGTGCTTTGCCTCAGGTGCTTGTTGCTCCAGACTCTTTTGTGAAGCCTTCCGAATGCACTCTATGCCTTTGCTAACCTGTGATCGATCTCTTTGTCAATCTTGGCGTCTGAAGAGATGACGCTTCCCAGGGAGGGGAACTGCTGAACGGACTTAAGCACAGATGTGCCTATGCTGATGTGGGGATGATGGTGTTCTTCCTGTGGTGCGGGCTGGTAGAGGACTTCCGTTTTCTTCAGGCGGACTTCCAGCCCATACGGCTCTGCAGCTGTTGCAAAGCAGGACGTGAGGCGCTGCAGGGCTGCTTCTGATTGGGCGACAAGGGCAGCGTCGTCAGCAAAAAGCAGCTCACGGACTGGATAGTTTAGAGTCTTAGAGTCTTACCTAATATAACGTATACTAAAATATGATAGGGAAAATGGGAATTTGCGGCTCAATGTACCTTTCGTTACAAAATTCATATAATCATAATAATATACTTTATGATGATAAATAATATTAGAATATTATAATAAAGTTACACTATTATAATAAAATTATAATATAATATATTAGAATAGGGAAAATAGGAATTTGCAGCTCAGTGTACTTTTACTGACAAAATATGCATTACAAAATACGATATAAATTAAAATATTATAGGGTATTCGTTACTTAATATAATATTATATATATATTATATATTAATATATTAGTATATTATAGGAGAAAATGGGAAATTGTAGCTCAATGTATTATTTACAATATATATATATATATTTATAATCCTTATTAAAATATTATTGAAAAAGTAGCTAAACATGCAATATAAAATGTAAGATAAATTTAAGCATCACAAAATAGTACAAATTAAAATATTATATGATAATCGGTCGCTCAATGTGCCTTCATTGTAATGCATGTAGATGTAAAAAATGTGTTAATTTCCCAGCGTTTGTGGACACCCTGCATTGATGTTTATAGACTTTAGTTTTAATTATATATGTTTCATTATTATTATTAGCATTGTTATTAGTATTGTTAGTAGTATTATTAGTCGTATTATTAGTCGTATTATTATTCGTATTATTATTTTAGTATTATTATTATTAGTATTTTAGTATTAGTATTATTATAGTATTATTTTAATATTATTATTTTAGTATTATAATTAGTATTATTAGTATTATTTTAGTATTATTAGTAGTATTAGTAGTATTTTAGTATTATTAGTAGTATTTTAGTATTAGTATTATTTTAGTATTAGTATTATTCATATTTTAGTATTATTATTTTAGTATTTGTATTATTTTAGTATTATTAGTGTATTATTTTAGTATTATTATTTTTAGTATTATTAGTAGGTATTATTGGTAGTAGTATTAGTAGTATTAGTAGTATTA